>CM039512.1:33066266-33186629 GCA_022432975.1 Begonia masoniana | reverse complement strand
AACTTAAAACAAACATCAAACACATATCTAACTTAGTACCCTCAAGATGTAGGGCCCTAATGGACGGAAATCTTAATACATTTACTTACCTGGCTTCCTTAGCAAATTCGTGCTCCTTTTTTTTCAGACTTCTTCACCTAAAACATTTACATCGCAGTAGTTAAAATAAAATCCTAAAAGTCCTAATCACAAGTCATCCTAGGATCTAGTAGTTAAAGTCATTCCCGAATCTCTTAGTCTAGTTCTCTGTGTGCAGTCTGAAATCTAAAAATCGAAACAGCTAGGTTCAACTAACGATTAATCAGGGTCGGTTATAATAAATTGCCAGAATCGATTCAGAAATGACATTACTACTTCCAGATTATAAATGTTACTGTTGTTACTCGGTCATTGGAGAAACCAAACTCCAACACTAAGCTGAAAACAGAGCTTAACAACTAACTGACAACTACATTGTCTAACCCATACCTCGAGCGTAGAGTATCCGAGAAATAGCAAGGGAACTGGTCGTCGAAGGGAGGATTACTGGCAGGCAGAGAGCGAGAGCTCGGGAGAGAAAATCGCTGAAAGGAGAAAGTGTCGGCTACAATGGCGTTGGTGAGGTTTAAAAATTTTCCATTTCCTTTATATAACGATCACAACCCACCCTTATTACAATTTTGCCATCCAACCTAGTTTCACACAAATTATAGCAAATCTTGGTATTAAATTTAAATCAAAAGGTCCAATAATAATGGCGACAGTTAAATGAGTTAAGAAATCACCTAGCCGAAATTGTCGGGTGTTACATATTTAATATAACAATAATATATTGAGAACAATTAATCATTTAAATAATTATTTAATCAGATATTCATATTTGTACTGTTAAATAATTATTTAAGTGAAATATATTGATAAATTAATATAATGTTTAATGTAACACCCGGCATTTTTGCTTATGTAATTATTCCCCGAATCATTTAAGCGGAATTAATTTGATATTAATACAATGAATGTTTTGTTGGAAAACAAATCGACGGCGATCAAACTAATGTGTAACTAAACAAAACAAAATCATTAGTTAGAAATGCATGGAGGGGCAAATTAAGAAGGAATTATGGTTGGTGGGAAGAAACTAATGGATGACGATGACACACAGCACACGGCGATCACAAGTAATATTGATTTGTGATGTACCTGCTTATAGTTTTTTGGACACAGGGGCCACGCATTCGTTTGTTGCAATAGACTTTGTGGGTAGGGAGAACTTATGTATTGTGCCGTCAGATCAACCCTACAGTGTCATGCTACCGTCCAGAGAGTTTATGCACTCT
Source organism: Begonia masoniana (assembly GCA_022432975.1). Lineage (NCBI taxonomy): Eukaryota > Viridiplantae > Streptophyta > Magnoliopsida > Cucurbitales > Begoniaceae > Begonia > Begonia masoniana. The sequence continues at coordinate 33,185,313 of CM039512.1, read as the reverse complement.
GAGCAAGCAGTGCAGGGTGATATAGTGTCAGTTGGAGACCAGAAATTGTATGCCAATTTTATCATCATCGGTATGAAAAGATACGAGGTAATTCTAGGGATGGACTGGCTGTTTAGACATCATGCCACCATCAACTGTAGGTCCGGGCTCATGTCTTTTAAGCGCCCAAACGAGATAGAGTTCTCCTATCAAGCAATACCAAAGAAACACAACATGCCTGTTATATCCTCCTTGAAAGCTCAACAGCTGATGAGGTCAGGTTGTGTCGGATTTCTTGCCCACGTAATAGATGTTCAAAGGCAAGGTGAGCCAGAACTATAAGATATCCCGGTGGTTCGAAACTTCCCTGGGGTCTTCTTAGACGACCTGCCAGGATTACCACTAGATCGTGAGATTGAATTTTAAATTGATGTATATCCTGGTGCTGAACCTGTATCAAAGAATCCGTACCGTATGGCGTCAATAGAACTGAGGGAGTTGAAGGCTCAGCTAAAGGAATTGGTGGACAAGGGCTTTGTGCGGCCTAGCTTCTCTCCGTGAGGTGCTCCAGTCCTATTTGTTAAGAAGAATGATGGGTCCCTACATGTGTATTGAATACCGTGAGCTGAACAAGTTAACCATCAAGAATAAGTACCCGTTGCCGAGGATTGACGACTTGTTTGACCAGTTACAAAGGGCTCGGGTATTCTCAAAAATTGATTTATGCTCCAGTTATTACTAGTTGAAGGTAAAAGCTGATGATATTCCAAAGACCGCATTCAGGACCCGATACAGACACTATGAATTCTTAATGATGTTGTATGGGTTGACTAATGCCCCAGCAGCATTTATGGACCTGATGAACCGGATATTCCAGGATTTCTTGGATAGATTTGTGATCGTCTTCATCGATGACATCTTGGTTTATTCCAGAAGTGAAGCCGAGCACGAGGAGCACTTAGTGATTGTGCTATAAACTCTGAAACAACACCAATTATACGCCAAGCTGTCAAAGTGTGAATTCTGGTTGAGCAGGATTAACTTTCTAGGCCATGTGGTGTCTACAGAAGAAGTTTCAGTGGATCCAGCCAAGATTCAGGCTGTGAAGAACTGGCTGAGACCGAGGAATGCCAGCAAGGTACGGAGCTTTATCAGACTAGCTGGTTATTACAGAAAGTTTATCAAAGGATTTTCTATGATAGCAAATCCTATGACCAGCTTAACGAGGAAAAACATCAAGTTTAAGTGGTCTGAAGCTTGTGAGGTGAGTTTTCAGACGCTTAAGCAGAAATTAACCACCGCTCCTTTATTAATGTTGCTGTTGAAGACGGCAAATTCACTGTATACTGTGATGCATCCAAGGCTGGCTTGGGATGTGTATTAATGCAAGAAGGGAAAGTGGTGGCGTACGCGTCCAGACAATTGAAGAACCACGAGCAAAACTACTCTACTCACGACCTTGAGTTAGCGACAGTTGTTTTTGCACTAAAGGTATGGAGACACCACTTGTATGGACAATCGTGTGAGGTATTTTCTGATCACAAAAAGCTTGAAGTATATATTTACTCAGAGAGAATTAAACATGAGGCAACAACAGTGGCTCGAATTCGTGAAAGATTATGACATCGAGATTAAATACCACCCGGGAAAAGCTAACGTGGTAGCCGATGCGTTGAGCAGGATTCCGGCTACTATGCAATCGGCCTTGTCGGCCATATCAGTGCATTTGGGGGCAGAAATTCAGAAGTTTGATTTGGAGGTGGTTTCTAAGCTATCGGCCATTCTGGCGGATCTGACATTGCGACCCACCATCCTGGACCAAATTAAATAGGCCCAAAAGATCAATTCGAAGGAGATGGCCGATATAGTAAGCAAGTTACCTATGGCCTCTTCCGATTTCAGTTGTTCGGGAGATGGTATTCTGAAGTTCAAAGATAGGTGGTACGTTCCGAGAGATGAAGAGCTACGAAAGGACATTTTATCGGAAGCCCACTCGTCTTCGTTCTCTGTGCATCCTGGAAGCACGAAGATGTATCAAGACTTGAAACTTCACTTCTAGTGGCCGAATATGAATAATGGAGTAGCCAAATATGTGGAGTGTTGCATGATATGTCAACAAGTGAAGGCTGAGCATCAACGCCAAGGTGGAACACTTCAGCCTCTCCCGATCCCCGGATGGAAGTGGGAGAACATCACTATGGACTTCGTTGTTGGCCTGCCGAGGACGACTAGAAACTATAACAGCATATGAGTTATTGTAGATAGACTAACAAAGTCAGCCCATTTTCTACCTGTGAAGACGACGTTCTCTATGGACCAGTATGTAGAATTATACATAAGTGAGATCATAAAGCTGTATGGGGTGCCTGTATCAATTGTATCTGACCGGGACCCTAGATTCACGTCGAGGTTCTGGAAATGCTTGTAAAGCTCCTTGGGTACCAAGTTAAACTTCAGCATAGCCTTTCATCTACAGACTGACGGACAATCCGAGAGAACGATTCAGATACTAGAGGATATGTTAAAGTCGTGCGTGCTGGAATTTCATGCTTCTTGGAGTAAATATTTACCGCTCGTGGAGTTCGCCTACAACAATAGCTATCAGGCTACGATCGATATGGCTCCATATGAAGCTCTTTATGGTAGAAAATGTAGATCTCCATTATGTTGGGATGAAGTTGGAGAATCCAGACTTGTCGGCCCTGAGTTATTACAGCAGATGTCTGAGGTGATTGCTGCTATCAAACAGCGAATTAATACTGCTCAGAGTCGACAGAAAAGTTACGCGGACCAGAGACGGGGAGACTTGGAGTTCACTGAAGGCGATGAAGTATTCCTGAAGGTGTCACCTTTCAAGGGCGTGATGAGATTTTGTAAGAAAGGAAAGCTCAGTCCAAGGTTTGTTGGGCCATTTCCTATCTTGAAGAGAGTAGGAAGCACGGCTTACAGACTGCAGCTGCCAGCATCCATGAATGGAGTTCACAACGTCTTCCACGTTTCGATGCTGAGAAAATGTGTGCGAGAGATCCTACTTAGATCGTGGAACCGGTGGACATAGATATCATGCCGACGTTGACATATGAAGAAAGACCAATACAGATTTTGGACTCCTCACTCAAGGTGTTGCGCAACAGAATGGTTCCATTGGTGAAAGTTTTATGGCGCAATCATAACGTGGAGGAAGCCACTTGGGAAAGACAACAGGATGTTAGGGCCCAATATCAGGAGCTATTCGCTTAAGCAAATTTTGGGGACAAAATTCTGTTAAGGTGGGTGGGATGTAACACCTGGCATTTTTGCCTATGTAATTATTCCCCGAATCATTTAAGCGGAATTAATTTGATATTAATACAATGAATGTTTTGTTGGTAAACAAATCGACGGAGCTTGTGTTGAATTGAATAATGGAATAAAAACCAAACTAATGTGTAACTAAACTAAACAAAACCATTAGTTAGAAATGCATGGAGGGGCAAATTAGGAAGGAATTATGGTTGGTGGGAAGAAACCAATGGATGATTGATACTTGGCAAACTTGTTGAAGAAGCCAAAGTCATAGTTTCCATGTTAGAAGTACTCTGAATTGAGTCCCACCAATGCCTTGCATCCAGTGCAAGATGAAAAACAACACATGTGATCTTGTCCCCATCTTCGACCTTGGCATACTTCAACATGTCCTCAATTGTTCGAATCCATTCTTCAACATAGATAGGATCCGAAACTTGGCCATTAAATATCGGAGGTCGAAGTCGGTGAAAACGCTCGCCACCATGGTCATGAGTCGTATTCGAGCTAGAATTCTCATGCTCTTCTCTAGTAGCCACAAGCTATTCAATCTGGCGGGATGGCGAAGAACCAATTTCGTTAGCTGGGCAATGGTATTACTGTCTTCGTTGGTTTCTCTTTGTTGAACTCTCACCATCTTGAAAGTCCTAATATATTATCAAAACACATTTTAACTTTAATGACATTACTAAAATCATAAACACTTACAGTTGTTGGAGTGTACTCATGCGGCGATTTGTGCTGGTAGGCAGTCTACAGAACCGATTTTAAAAACCCGGGTGCTCTGATACCAAAGTTGTCATGACCCGAAACCCAACAGGCCGTGACTTACATATTCGTGTTCATATTCCTAATCTTGACTCGTATTTTTTTTTTTGAACATAAAAACTAAGGAAAATCTATTTGAAAGAAATCTTAATAAAACGATTGAGGACCATGTGTGAAACTCATTTGAAATCATTTAGGAATAACTCAACATTTACAAGATTTTAAAGAGGAATATTGGAAGAAGGTTAAGCTCGGTTTTAAGAGAAAAGAGAAGGGGCAGAATCGGGAAAACACAGGAGCCGATCGATCGCCTACTCCCTGGCCGATCGATTGCCCCTACCCAAAATTCTTCCCCCCGATCGATCGCTCATGTCATGAGCGATCGATCGCCCCTCAAAACTACGCAGCCGATCGATCGCTCAAACAGCCGATCGATCGACACTTCCTTTGGATATCCAAAACAAAACTACACGAACCTGCCGATCGATCGCAACTCCTGCCGAGCGATCAGCATCTCCTCTGACCGAAAATAATCATCCTGAAACAAACTTCATCCATGCCAAAGCATCATATAACTAACCCATTCCAATTCCTTTTAAATTCATCAAACAAAACTCAGTTTAAATCATTCAAACTAGAAGCTTAAATTCTTCAAATCATCCATCATTGAAAATCATACGAGAACAAAGCATTTAAATCGTAGCGGAAGACAAAACAATGAAAATCCTTTAGTCATAAATTCATCCAAAAAAGAAGGAAAAACCATCAATCATCCTAGTACTTGCAATCATACGATAATCCTATAAAAAATCCTTTCTACCTATTTCCAAAACATAACGTTTACCAAACTCGCTAGGAGCACCACCCTCGGGTCAAATCGCCGCCCAGCCACAAAACACCGCCACGAGCACCATCCAGCAACCCCTCTTAGACATTATCACTTGGGTTGAAATCCTCATCTTCCAATTCGTCACCTACATTATAAGGTTCAAACTATAAGCCTAATGCTTAGTAAGGAGTGCAACACATCTATACATATATATAAGTTCATGAATGCATGGTTCACATAATCATATTCGCGTTCGTGGTCATTTTTCTATTCATCATTTACTTGGCATAAATTAAGGGAGGTCACGGGGAGAAAGGGCAAGGGAATCATAATCGTGGTCCCAACGGACAATATTTGTAACGACTAGTCCGACTCCACCAGCGGGAGGATCCGCGAACTAATCGTGCAGTAACAACCCAGCCCCCACCAGAGAGAGGATCCGTGAGCCTTCCTGCCAGTTCGGCCCCCACCAGAGGGAGGATCCGCGAACCGTACGAAAATCTTGTGAACATAATCATGGCCAATTCACTCCGTTCCACACTTAATCATGTTTACATATACATTTAATATTCTTAACTTAATCATATAAAACGTGCACATGATACATAGACATGGGATTACATAGGAATGACATACTAAAAGGACTAGCAATATATCATGTATCATAACATCACTCTACTCAGATTTATCATAACATAGTACACGACAAGTCATAATTTTCAAACAACCACTCAAACAAACCTCCCTAGTACTCTTGTGATGTAGAGCCCTAGTGGCCGGAAATCCTAATACACTCACTTACCTGGGCTCCTTAGCAACGTCGTATCTTCACCTTAAGCCCCTTTCACCTATGACATTTCATATTTCGATGTTAAAAATCAACCCTAAATAATCTAAATTCAAAACTAGAAAAATCCTAGCTAAAGAAGTTTCCTAGAAATCTTCTATTCAGGCATTTTATCGAACACTTGGTGTGCATAACTAGACTAACCTACCAATAATAGCATTTACTCCTCCCAACTACCAAAACTCTAAGAACCAATCAACAATAACTAATACTACACTAGAAACAAACCATAAATTTGATAGTTAAATGATTTCCAACAAAACCCATAACCCCCAACAACTCTAACCGAAATCATAATAAATAACCATCCCTAAAAATGAAACTAAACCTATCCAAAGATTAGAAATCTTACCTAGAGTTTGAACGTTGAAGAGGATGAAGAAGGAATCGTGGCTTGGGGAAGGAGTGGCGTGGGAGATCGATTGAAGAAGAAGAAATCGTGGGAGGGAGGGAGAGTAAGCCACCAGGAAGAGGGAATCGTGAGGAGAATGAGAGAAAGCTTAAGGATTTTAGGTTTTAATTAATGTTTTGTTAGCAAATTACCATAACGCCCTTTCTATTATTCTTTTACATAAATCCATGTACTAACCTATGATTTTGTTTCTCCCAAAATATTATTAAACCTCTAAAATTCTTCATAAATCCTAGGGGTTCTAATAAAATTTCCCGCGAGCAAAACTGGATTAACTGACTATTTCTACGAATTAAAGACACTATACGGCAAAATTGGAGATCCCTAAATAAAATCCATAGTCCGAGAGATCCGGGTGTTACAGACCCTCCTCCTTCGAGTGGATTCTAGGTATCTCTTTCTTTGGAGGTTTTTTCTTCCCTCTTCCTTCGAGGGAATTCTAGGTCTCTCCTCCTTTGAGGGTTTTCATGTGATGTCCAATCACGTCATCTCTTCTCCTTTGAGGGTTTTCTTCTTCCCTCCTCCTTCAAGGGGATTCTAGGCCTCTCTTCCTTTGAGGGTTCTCTTGTGATGTCCAATCACGTTCATTTCTTCTCGTTTGAGAGTTTTCTTCTTCCCTCCTCCTTCGAGGGGATTCTAGGTCTCTTCTAGAATTTCAAATCTTAGATTCATGTCATTGAGTTGTTTACCTAAGTTAAGGATTACTTCATTCAAACCGTTAATTTGTCCTAGCGTACTTGATTCACCCACTTGAGGGTTTTGAGTCTTGGTTTGGGGAAGGTCCTTACCCCACTTAATTCCACTTCTTGTTTGCCTTCTATCCTAAGTTTTATGAAGGATTCCCTTAGGTTAAACTTTAGGGTTTTAGGATGTGTCTTAGGAAACTCAAATCTTAGGCATATCAACAAACACCTTGTAAACTTAACAAAACACAAATAATCTACTTGGTAATATCGACAAACACTTTGTAAACTTATCAAAAACACAAATGAAAATCTACTTGGTAATATCGACTAACACTTTGTAAACTCAAACAAAAACACAAATAAAAAAACTTTTTTTTTGTCCAATGATTCAAGAACCTTAACCATAGTTTACTAACCAAAGTTTGATGATTCAAACTAGGACAACTCAGCTTACACCTTGGTGAATAATCAGTAAACAAAATAAGCCAAAAACAACAAGAAGATTGATTAGAAATTTTGGTTTTTATAACATGAAAATTCCGGTTTCAACTTTTTTGTTTTGTCCAATCTTTTAGCACATAAACTAAATGAAATAAACAATTTATATGTGTACATTTATATTTAACTTTAAGCCCAGATTAGAGTTGATAAACTTTCTGTAAAAATAACCACACAAAAGATGCAAAATATCAACCAAGAGCAGAATAGTATGGCAACCCAAAACAGAATCAGATTTTTGCCAACTTTTCAACCGATAATACAAGATGAATGTAGCTATGTACATGATGATCAAAACACAAAATATCATAGCTTACTATCACACAAGGGAGCAACCTATGCTTTGATACAAAATGACGCGGTTACAACCTGAAAAGGAACTGAGTTAGAACAACAACACCAAAATAGTCCCCGGTTTAGAACAACCTGAGAAGACTTAAAATGAAACCAGTAAAAGTATGTGTTGAAAAAACCGAATCGAAACGGAAATAGAAAAACAAAAAATAGTGAACACCAAGATTTACGTGGAAAATCCTAAACGGGAAAAAAACTACGGGAAGAGGAGAAATCACTAAAATCGAAGGTACAATGAGTTTTGCGACTCAAGCATATATTTATACGTAGACAAAAAACCTAGTCATAATGAGATTCACAATGTGGGCCTGTAACGCCCGGATTTTCGGATTTTAGGATTTTCTAATTTCTTAGATAATTTTCGTAAATAGCAAATTAAAGTATTTTCTTGAGCGGGATGTTTTCTTAGAGCCCTAGAAATTTACGGGAATTTTTTGTGGAATAAGTGAAATTTTAGAAACCAAAATCGAGAAAAGTAATATTAGAGTTCCCGTTTTAACCTTTTAGTATATTAATTTGTAAAAATAGCAAAATAAGTCCGTTTTGGAAACGGTGAGTTTTGTTAGAACTCTAATATTAAATTGGAATATTTGGAGAAATAAGAAAATTACGGAAAAACCGAATTGATAGACTAATTAAAGAATTAAGCATAGAATTAATATTAGATTATTATTATTATTATTATTATAGTTTTATAAAAAATAAAAATAAAAAAATAAATATAATCGAACGACAGAATAACCATTCTGTCGTTCGTGTTGCTCGCGACACCGAGAGAGAGCAGGGGAGACGAAGGGAGCGCGACCCTCCGACGAACGACGAACGCCGGCGACTTCCGCCCCTCTCCGGCCAGACGACGGCGGCGTGCGACCTCCGGCCGACTCCGCGCGCAACCCGACCGGTAAGGCTCGGTTTCTCCCTGTTTTGGTTCGGTTTTCGGGTCTGTTCATGGCCGTAGGTGTCGAGCTCGATTGAGCTCCGACCACCGGCCAAAATGTGTTGTCTCCGGCGCGGGTTTGCCAACCCTAGGGCCGGCTATCGTTGATCGACCGTGTTGAGCTCAATGTGAGCTGAAAACAGTGAAGCCCGAATTGGGGCTTAGGGTTTTCTGAATTGGAACTCCGATTTTTAGGTTAGTTTATGTTAATTGGATGTTAGGAGGATAGATTAGTGAGGAATTGAGAGAGTTTTGATGAAAAATTGAAAAAGTGAAATTTTGGGAAAAAGGGCAGTTTCGGGTTTTGTGATTTTTGACCTGGTTCCGGGTATTTGTTTTAGAATTCCTTTTGGCAGATTAAAATAGGTTATTAGAGGAGTACGTGGCCGCTGGAATCGTTTGATTCCGATAACCGACGCGAAAGTTACGCGCGTTCAAAGTTTTAGGTTGGTTTTTACCGAACCCGAAATTGTGGCCCGTTTAGTTAGATTTTAGTTAGATTAAGCTATAAATAGTAGTTTAAGATGTTTTTAAGAAAATAAGAGTTTAGTTATGCCGAGCGAGTTCTAATGCAATGTTTTGATATGTTAGGTTTTTCAGGTTCCACGGTTAAGAGTCAGAATTCAAATAAATTGCTAAGGACGTCAGGTAAGTAGTGTACGTAAGTGCATTTGCCTTCGGGCCTACATCACAGTTCGGTAGGTTTGTATGCATGTGTGTTTTATGTTTTTATGTATAGTAGAGCACGCATCATGGTTTTACGATACGAAAACGAAACGAAAACGAATTTCCATGCTTTTACAAAATGATACAGTAGGATGTGAAATGTTGAGAACAAAACGATAAAGTACGTAAGAAAGACCACGGAAGGTGGGGTTGAGGTTGGCCGTCCCGTGAGGTGGACCGTGAGGTGTGCCTCCTTTTCCCCCGCTTTACGTGAGTGGCCGTCCCGAGAGGTGGACCATGAGGTGTGTCACTTTTCTAGGTCGAGGTTGGCCGTCCCGTGAGGTGGACCGTGAGGTGTGTCACCTTGATCTAGCACGTAAAGAAGCACCCAATAATAAGATAAAGAATGTGAAAGAATAAGACAGAAACGAAACAGTAGAAACTGCATATGTTAGGTAAAATGTTTTAAATTCATATAGTCACTACTTGCTCAGCATTAGGCTTATAGTTTGAGTTCTGTGATGTAGGTGCTGAAGAACAGGTACGGTGAGATTTCATGAGCATGCTAGGATCATGGACGCAGTTGGAGGAGTACGACTATGGTGGCAACCCGGCAACATTGTTAGGGCGATTCCGACCGTGGTTAGTAGGTGTCTATGGTTAGTATGTGGATGTGTTGTTTTGGAAATGTTTAAGTGTCATTTTGATTAAGAAAGTATTTTGATTAAGAAAGTGAATGGAAGTGTCTATGTATGTGTATAGAATCATGATGGATGAAAGTATGAAAATGTTACGTATGTAGATCGGATGATTTGATAGAAAAACGTATGAAAGTAGAGTCTTTGATGTGTATGATGTGGTAGTAGAATGTCTAAGATGTGAAGTCTTTATTTTTGGAGAATATACTGGAACTGTTTGGGTATTTTAAACTGTTTGGTTATTTTAAAACAGGTAAGGATACGCTCGATTTTTAGAGCGATCCACGCAGTTTGAAGGTTATATTATTGTTTTGTTTTAATTGATCTTACTTTAATTGTTTTAAATGTTTTATTTGTTTTAAGTTATTAATGGTTTTAATCTAGTTTTAAATGTTTTAAAAGTCGAAATGTTTTACGCTCAAAATGTTTAAGTCAAAGTTAAACCTTAAAGGTTGTTAGAGGTAAGTCAATTGTCTAGGTTCGGTTTATTTTATAGTGTCGAGTGAAAAAGAAAAATTTTATGTGAAGACACGAGGGCTTAGGTGAAAGTTTATGTCAATGTAAAGTCAAGTCCTGTGACGGCCCTACGGGGTTGGGGTCGTTACAGGGCCAAACCAGCCTGGCCCAAACAGAAATCAGGTCACACCGATTATAACAAATCTCCACCTTAACACGAATTCTACTTCATAAAATATACTCCATAACTTGAAAAGAAAACTCCTCCACCATAAAGCCCCTCAAGGCGAAATCAGCAGCTAATACCAACCAAGCTGAAACAGTATTTGAACTTAGGTGTGTGCAAAGTCTTGGTCATCATATCAGCTGGATTATCATGAGTACTAATTTTACTCACTGCGAAATCACCACGAGCAATAACATTGCGAACAAAATGATAACGCACATCAATGTGGTTAGTCCTCTCATGAAACATTTGATCCTTCGTCAGAAAAATAGCACTCTGACTATCACAAAAGACTGTAGTAATCTGTAAGTCTTCACTGAGTTCACCAAATAGGCCCTTCAACCAAATTGCTTCTTTACAGACTTTTGTAATCGCCATATACTCAGCCTCGGTAGTCGATAATGCAACTGTATCTTGCAATGTAGCCTTCCAACTAATAGCACAACCACCAACACTAAAGATGTACCTAGTAAGAGATCTTCTCTTATCAAGATCTCCTGCATAGTCAGAGTCAACATAGCCAATAACTTCATCTCTAGTCCTTCCAAACTGTAAGCAAACATCAGTAGAACCACGTAAGTATCTGAGAATCCACTAAACTGCTTTCCAATGTTTCTTACCAGGGTTTGCCATATATCTGCTAACAACACTAACAACATATGCTAAATCAGGACGTGTACAAACCATGGCATACATAAGGGAACCAATCGGACTAGAGTATGGAACTCGTGACATATAATTAACTTCCTCATCTGACTGTGGACATAAAGTAGATGAAAGTTTGAAATGAGCAGCTAATGGAGTACTAACCGGCTTGGCACTTTGCATATTAAATCTGTTGAGAACTTTCTCAATGTACCTTTTCTGACTTAAGTATAATTTACCTGCCGATCGATCTCTAAGAATCTCCATCCCAAGTATCTTCTTTGCTGCACCTAAATCTTTCATCTCGAACTCGCTACTCAGCTGTGATTTTACCTTTTTGATCTCTGTCTGATTCTTGGCTGCAATCAACATATCGTCGACGTACAATAGAAGATAAACAAATGACCCATCACCACTCACTCTGTAGTAGACACAACTGTCATAACTGCACCTCTTAAAATCATGAGTGGTCATAAATGCATCAAATCTCTTGTACCACTGCCTCGGTGACTGTTTCAAACCATAAAGAGACTTTTTTAGCTGACAAACATAGTCTTTCTTTCCTAAGACTACAAAACCCTCTGGTTGCTGCATGTAGATGTCTTCCTTGAGTTCTCCGTGCAAAAATGCAGTCTTCACGTCTAACTGCTCAAGCTCAAGATCGTGCAATGCCACGATACCAAGTAAAGCCCGGATAGAACTGTGCTTCACTACTGGAGAAAATACATCAGTAAAATCAACACCTGGAGTTTGGCTATAGCCTTTAGGAACAAGCCTGGCCTTATACCTTGCTTCTTCAACTCCCGGCGTACCTTCTTTTCTCTTGTACACCCACTTGCAGCGAACAATTTTTTTGTCCTCTGGTAGCTTCACTAGGTTCCACATACCATTCTTGTGAAGCAATTTCATTTCTTCCTGCATAGCAATCATCCACTTACCAGAGTTATCGCAGCTAACTGCCTCTGAGTACGTCGCAGGTTCTTCTTCGGAATCAATTTCTTCAGCCACATTTAAAGTATAAGCAACCAAATTAGCCTCTGCATATCTCTGAGGATGTCTAGTATCTCTCCGAGGCCTATCTTTCGCAATGGAATATTGTGGAGGTGCTTTTGAGGAGCTAGCACCATCCACCAAATCTGAGATAGGTTCCGGAGTAGGCTCTAGTGTAGATCTCGACCCAATCTCAATCTCCACTTGTGTGCTTGACTTCTGTTTATCTTCCTCAAGAAAAATTTTAGACGGAGACCCCTGAAGCATACTAATCTCATCAAAAACAACATCTCTACTGATGACGACTTTTCCGGTTTCTGGACAACAAAGTTTGTATCCCTTCAATCCTTGTTTAAAACCGATAAAAACACACTTCACCGAACGAGGCTCCAACTTCCCATTATCAACATGAGCATATGCAGGACATCTAAAAATTTTCAAATCAGAATAAATAGCAGGAGTGCCAAACCATACCTTTTGTGGAGTTTTCTTGTCAATAGTTGTCGACGGAGAGCGATTAATGAGATAACAAGCATACGCAGCAGTTTCGGCCCAAAACAATTTTGGTAACCCAGCATTAAGGAGCATACAACGCACCTTTTCCATCAAGGTCCTATTCATCCTTTCTGCCACACCATTCTGTTGAAGATTTCGCGGAACTGTATGATGCCTCACAATACCTTCAGCTCTGCATAAGGCATTAAACTCATCAGAACAAAACTCCAAACTATTATCAGTTCAGAGACGTTTCACTTGTCTCCCTGTTTGCTTCTCAGTCATGATCTTCCACTCCTTGAAGGTAGAAAATACGTCACTCTTCTGTTTCAAAAAGAATGCCCAAACCTTCCTGGAAAAATCATCAATAATCGTCAACATATAGAATGCACCACCTTTAGATGGTACCCTAGAAGAACCCCACAAATCAGAATTTATGTAGTCAAGTGTCCCATTTGTGTTGTGAATACCTGCCGAGAACTTAACTTTTTTCTGCTTGCCAAAAACACAATGCTCGCAGAATTTTAGCTTCGTAATACTCTGCCCATCAAGAAGTCCTCTTTTGCTCAATTCAACCATGTCATTCTCACTCAATGCCAAAGCCTTGTAATATCATAATCAGACATAGACGAACTAGCAACAGCGGCATCACCTGTAACTGTAGAGCCCTGCAGAACATATAAACTGGCAGTTTTTCTAAGCCCTTTCATCATGATAAGAGAACCTTTGCTGCCTTCACAACTCCACCTTCACCAGTGTACTTGTACCCTTTAAAATCAAGAGTACTCAAGGAGATCATATTTCTCTTCATGTCAGGGACGTGCCTCACATCACCAAGTGTCCGAATGGCTCCATCGAACATCTTAATCTTGACCGTACCAATGCCAGCAATTCTACAGGATGCGTTATTTCCCATCAACACGGCACCTCTAGAAACCGATTCATATGTTGAAAACCAGTCTCGATTGGGACACATATGAAACGTGCAGCCATAATCAAGAATCCACTCCTCGCTCTGTTTCGAATCAATATCATAAGCAACGAGGAGTTCACCATCACTGTGATTTTCAGCAACATCAGCTTCGCGAGATTTCTCAGGTTGTTTTCCCTTCTGATTCTCACCAGTTTTCTTGTTCTTATTCTGCAGTTTATAACACTCAACAATAATATGACCCTTTTTCTTGCAGTACTTACAATACTCATCCTTGTTGTCCTTGAATTTCGACCTGCTTCGATTATGCCCACTAGTATTCCTCTCATGCGGTCTTCCCCGCGCAACAAGGCCCTCACCCTTGGCCTCTGAGCCACCAACAAGCTTATACATTTTCTCCTTAGAGAATAAAGCATCATAAACCTCATCCAGAGTTAAAGAATCACGACTGTATAAAATAGTATATCTAAAAGTAGCATACGAAGTAGGCAGCGAACATAGCAAAACCAAACTTAAATTCTCTTCGTCATACTTAACTTCCATGGATTCCAAATCAGAGACAATTTCTTTAAAAACAGTTAAGTGATCATCTAGAGACGTACCGTCCGCCATACGATGAGAATATAGATGTTGTTTTAGGTGTAGTTTGCTAGTCAGGGATTTCGTCATACACAACTGCTCCAATCTCAACCAAAGTGCCGCAGCGGATTTTTCCTTCAAACAATCTTGAAGAATCTGATTTGACAGATGCAAATGAATCTGAGATAGAGCTTTTCGATCCTTACGTGGTTTCTCCTCAGCAGTCCATGATGACGGCATTATTGTAATCCCCAACAATGCATCGTCTAAATCCATTTGTGCCAGAATTGCCCGCATCTTAACCTGCCATAATGAAAATCTGGTATTTCGATCCAGCAGCAGAATGTTGTATTTTAGCGATGTCATCCCTAAAAATTCAGAATATTTTCCTAAACAATATCTCCACCATATAATTACTCCGAAACAAACAACAAATAATATCTCAACCCAGAAGTTTCAGAAACCCAATATTTCACAGACAAAAAATTTCAGAATATAATCCAAAAATTAATCAGAAAATTCGCGCCCCCAATAATCAATATGCAGAATTTCTGCAACCTGAAAAATACCAAAACAAGAACAGCTTGCTTGCTGCTCGGAGGTTGCTGAACGGAGATGGGTTGCTGACAGACGACGACGGCTAGGGCTTGGCGACGGCAGCGCGGAGTCGCGGCGTTCACGGCGAGCAGAACGGAGCACGGCGTTAGCGGCGAGCAGAACGGAGTTCTCGGCGGACTCTGCTCGGTTGATGACAGACGACGGAGGAGTTCGCGGGCTCGGGTGGCGGCGGCGTGGAGGCGTTCTCTGGTTTTACACCTCTGTCAAAGAACAACAGAACCAAAGTTCTTGTTCTGTTTCTTCACACACGCACAGCAAAAAAATAGAAAAAGAAATTAACTTTTCTTTTCTATTTTCTATTTTCTTTTTCCTCCTAATTGCAATTTCAATTACCGAAATTTGCAAACCTGAAAAACGTTCGATACCTTCGAAAAATCAAAACCTGATTTTTGAAAACCTTCAACCTAAGCTCTGATATCAATTTTTGAAAAAACCGAATCGAAACGGAAATAGAAAAATGAAAAATAGTGAACACCAAGATTTACGTGGAAAACCCTAAACGGGAAAAAACCACGGGGAGAGGAGAAATCACTAAAATCAATGGTGCAATGAGTTTTGCGACTCAAGCATATATTTATACGTAGATAAAAAACCCTAGTCATAATGAGATTCACAACGTGGGCCGAACCGGCCTGGCCCAAACAGAAATCGGGCCACACCGATTATAACAGTATGAGAAAATGAGCTTCAGTGCAAACAATATTTAGTGTGATTACTCTCTTATGAATGAGATTTAAGATCAATAGAAAGTTTGATGGAAATATAAAAGGGATTAGAAAATGTGTAACAAAACCCGAGGCTGGCCGATATGAGCTTGGTAGGCTCTCGGCTATCACTCTTTCCCTTGAAAGAAAATGCAAATTTTGGGGGAGGTTATGACCAACTCCTTTTGATTTACAGCCATTGGTTTGAAGAGTGTGAGGCCCAAGCATAATTTCTGATTTCAAAACCGAGCAGCTATTATGCTTATTTCGTGTTGCCATTTGTTTACCTTGCTCAATCCTTGAAATATTTCTCTGCTTTTGGTGGTATCATTTGAGAGGTTGATAGTCCAAAGTTGTGGGCTGCAAATTGGATTTTAGTTCAGCCAAAGAGAGATTCAGCTTCACGCTAGAGTGGGTATTTTGGTTGATTCTGTTGTGTTTTATTCTGTTGCCATTTGTTTAGCCTTACTCTTTGCACCAGATTTACTCTTATTTGGGTTATAATTTTCTTGGAGTTATTTTGGAATCTATCATTGAGCATCTATATATTAATCTTGTTCAGTTTTGAGGGCTTAATTTGACGAAATGTTGAATAGCCAAGTATTGTTTGGCAATCCCATTTTCAGACCAGCCGGGTATTAACTGGTTTTCTTCAAAATTTTGTACACCCGAGCAATGCTTATTTTAGTTGGTTGTTGCTAGATTTGGAATCTATCTTGCTGCAACCTTGGGTTTATTTGTTCAGTTTTGGGATAATTGATAATTTTCAGTAGCTCAGCACCTCGATGTTGGATTTTTTTCTTTCTCTCTTCGGTGAGCCATTACCGAGGGCGAAATCAACATGGTTGCAGCTTGGGAGAGACGAGCAACAGTTTTTCCAGCTACCCACTTCATTTTCTCTTCTCTTTAGAGGTTTGAGCAACGTTACAGCAAGTGGGTAGAACATTCTCTCTTCAGCTCGTTGGAAAACGTCTTTGGTTATGCGGGTTAAGTCGGGTTTTGGTGCTGTTTCTCGCTAAACCGGCCAGCGGATTTTGCAGCCATCGGTTTCGTTCTGTTCTGTGTTTTTGGGCTCGAATTTTCTGGAGACTCGTGGTTCATCCCTCAAATTTTTGGATAAAGAATTCTGGCATAATTTTCTGTTAATGCAATATTTAGCCCTGAAATTTTTACAGCCACTCAACATTATTTTTGGCTATCTTCTACTGCAAAATACAAAGCATGAGGAGATGATTTATTTTGTGAAATGAATACTGGTTTGTTTGGGGTCTTCTCTGGCTTGAACTGGGTTTCCCGAACTGTGCAGTTGTCGCGATTGTTGTTGCTTTTTGTCCACAGGTTGAAGCACATTAGCTGGTGTCCTTGGTTTATTATTGTTCAGTTCAGGGGACTTATTTTGCAAAATTATTGAGAAGCAAGCGTTTAGTTTTTGTTGGATTTGGAATCTTTTCTTGACGCATTATTTTCCTGGGGTTATTTTGTTGTGAGAAATGTTGACAAGGAATGGTGCCAATGCTAACCAAAAACTGAGAGCAAAATAAATGGAAGGCACTTTCATTAGATTCGCTCAACTTCGGGAAGTGGAAAGGGAAAAAGAAGGTCACCAAATTAGATTTGAGGTCAAATCTTCAATTATTTAGAGATGATGATATGCCAAGGACAACGAACACCCAAGCTTGATCCCAATATTATACTAACTCATTTGCTCATTGTGTAGGAAAGATTCTTGGATTCAAATGACCTTATGGCTCAACTCACAAGCTAAGGAGTGACCCATGAAGATGATGGAGCATGAGTCTATGTTAAAGGAAAGCTAAGCCCATGGAGCCAAAATGGGCCATAGAGCACCAAAATGGCCGCCACTTTGAGAAGGCCCATTTCAAGCACTCCCTCTTATGGGACTTGAAGATCAAGGAAACTCAAAGCTAGGATGAGTCTCACCACTTTGCTAGCATGGAAGCTAGCCTCAGCCTTCACCAAGTTGTTGAAGGGGGGATTTATTTCCCTTTTAACAATTTAGTGTAATCGGGCATTTTGCGTTTTCTTTATTTTCTTAAGACGCGTAAACATTAGTTTTTCATTTGTTAAGTTTAAATTGCATGTTTAGTAGAAATTTAGGCTGAACTCATTTAGAGAGGGAAAAGGGTTGCTGGATCAATTTTAAAGAGAGGGTACAAGTTGAATTATGCAAGGGAGAAGTCCTACCAGCCATTGGATGGACGACGAGGTGTCCAGAAGGGCTTGTTCTGGACTTTTCTCATCTTTTATTTTTAAAACCCTAGCCGCCAGAAGAGGGTTTTTAGGCCTCTTTGTCTGATTGTAAAGGGTAGTTTTTGAATAGTATATTTTTGGAAATAGAAGATTGCATCTTCTGAAGTGGGGTTTTCTCCGTGGGTTTTCTCGGTGCCCTCCTCGCCCGGTGCGTAGCACCCGGCCGCACCAAAGATTGTTCTTCCAAGTTAATGGTTCTTGGAAGCACTCTTATTGCTATCCTTCCTCTCCAGTTCTTCAAGGAATTTGGACGACAATAGGAGGATGGAAAACCATCCCTGAAGCTGCGATGCTCCCCGGCAACGAGGAGCTTCATTTCCAGAGACGCCGAGCTGCTTCATTGCAACGTCTTTGGGAACCAGCCACGGGCCTTCCTTTGCCCCTTCATCTCATCAACAGAAGCAACGTGCGTAGGCCTTTAGTCGATTGCTGGAGCGCTCCTCCTTCTCGGAGATGGCCTTTTTCCCGATGGTATTGGGATAACCTTTCTGGGCCGGCATTGGACCCCTCCGTCGTTCCCTCGCACTTCCTTCATTCCATCGGCAACCTCGGAAGAGATTGCCAACTTACCCACCTCCCCAACGCTTGGTAACATCTCTCCATCTCTCTCGCCTATTACGTCATCTTCTGTTTTTGTTTAGTTTACGTATTTTGACCAGATTTTGGTATAAATCCAAGGAACGTTGTTTGCTTTTTGTGATCTGTTTTTGCTGAACAACTTACCCACATTTTGGCCCATCAGAAGACAAATCCCCCTTTAGTCTTGAGTTGAATCCATCTGTGCATCTCAAGGTTGATCCATATCCATTGAGCTAAGTTTCCACTTGGAATCATCAAGAGATCATCCACTGCAAAAGAAGTAAAATCATTAGTAAGTCGATTAAGTAAAGTAATGGCCTTTGTCCATGATTGAGTGAGTGGCCTCCTAGGCACACCAATGTTCTTGCTTAGTGACAGATTTGCAGGTCCCCGTGGCGTGTCAACGCCACATTGGTGCAACTTCCCCCATCTACAATAAAAGGGAAAACTTTGTCTTAGATCAAACACCAGCTACGAAAAATGTTTGATCTTTGACAATCCTCCTCTCAGACCTGAGCACTTAGGGCCCTTCGGATAATCATAAGCAACGATCCCTCTTGAGCATACATAATTTCCTCTTGGCAATCCTCTTCTTCAATGGAAGGTTTATCAACATCATCCTCACTTGCAATCTCATTTGTGTCTTCTCGCATATTAGGACATTGAGAAGAAATGTGCCCTAATCTGAGACATTTGAAACATTTCACATCTCTAGACTTCCGCCTCATAGTATCAACATTAGTTTTCCTTTCCTCCTCCACCTTAGAAGTAATGGTTTTGGAAAAGGCACCTCTATCTTCATCTTTGATTAACGACTTTGAAGTATGGTGGACTTTGTTATTAGCCGAAGAGCAAATGGTTTGAAACTCTTCTAGTGTTGCCTCCCTATCTTCATTGCCAATTGTACAACACCCTCCATAGTCTCAAACGGTTGTAGCTCATTAACATCACCAATTTCTCAATTTAATCATCTTATGAAATGAGCAATGGGTTGCTCCTCCAGTTCATCCAAGCCACGTCTCATTTTTAAGGTTTCAAATTCAGTCAAATACTCATCCAGATCTAGTAGCTCAAGTGGTATCAGAGATGGTGAACCATTGGTTATGTAGACCTAGGAGCCAAGGTTCGAATCTGTGGGAAGGCAAAAACTCCCATTTACCAGGTGGTAGGAGAAGATTATGAGTACACGTGGGACGGCCTGAGAGAAACCACGTGACAATGTCGGTTGGCTAGTGGGCCGGACTGCACGGTCTGTCGGGGGAGGCCAGTGGGTCGTTACAAAAAAAAGCCCCTTATTATAGATTTTGGATTTAAAGGAACAACTCTTGTTTGTAGTGTAACGATATAAACCTTTTCTACATCAATGCCTTCATTTGCCTCCTAGTTCTCACCTCATCTTCTTCATCACACCTACTTTGGAACTTGACATTCTCCCACTATACATTTTCATACCTCGAGAGTTCAAGGGCCATCAATTGAATCTTGGTTCTCTCCAAATAATCATAACACTTGAAGACCTTGTCAACCTTCTACACCAAATCTAAAAAGTCATCCCCATTGCAAGAGCCTTTGAAAGGTAGGATGGTAAGTTTGATATGCTTCAATTAATCTCTATGAGTATTTCTCCTCAGACTAGGAGGAAATTCAAATTCAGTAGCCTACTTAACATCTTCTTCTTCAATGGTGTCTTCTCGGCCAATATGCCTTCGTTCATACTCTATTCCTCTCGGTCTAGGAGTTGTAGGGGTCTAACATGAGGGTTTCTTTGCTCATGCACAAGCTACTATTGAAAATTCATAACCTACTCACGAAGATCGGCCACCTCTTAACACAAGGCATGGTCGAACTCCTTTATATGCAATGGTTCGGCTGCTTGTGCATTTGGGTGGTTGCTTTCTTTGTTTTGAGCAACTTGAGCACCACTTCTAGTCATCATTCTTTCTTGGTAGGGTTACCAAGTTTAAGGAAAGAACACAGTGCTCTGATAATGCAATACCAATAAGGATGGATAGCCTTTGGTGTGAGATCGGTTAACCAATACTTACCAAATTCGTCCGAGTGTGTAATCGGTTGAAAGAATGACTTTATATGGCAATTTGTGTTTCTTCTTTTTGGACAGCAAGCCACGCACAAGGAGAGGGAAATGGACGTTGAGATTTCTGGCTTCAATCGTTGAAGGAAGGGATACAAAGAAAGAAGTATCAAGATGGTCTGAATAGGCACTATGGAGGTACCTATTGACTTCGATGGCTACTTTTGGCTTCAAGTAGCTCTCTAACTTTGATTTTGTGGTAGTTTGTTATCCTCTTGCTGAAGATCCACCACTCTTGCAAGCAATGGGAAAAGAACAATGGTAAGAGCACTTGATTCAAACTAACAACAAATTAAGGGCAATGAAAACACAATCTCTCACAGAAAAATCGAAAAGGAAAGTGATGGTGAAAGGATATTCCAATCAACTTTGTATTATCATAATAGGGTTTCATAAATTGGTTGCCAAGGAACCTAAGAGGAGTATATAAACTCCCATCAAGAAACCCTAGGTCCCTAGGCCACTAATGATCAACATGCAAATGTCACTAGTACAAAATTAATGCATGAAGTATGCAATCCTCAGGCAACAAGACAAGGCCGAGAATTGCATGTACAAAAAGGGCATAATAAGTGAAAGGGGCAAAGCAATAGCTAACAACATAGGTCCACTTACAAACCAAATAAATAAAAGACAAATAACCTGTAACACCCGGCCTTTTTGCATGTAATTATTTCCCGAACCATTTCTCGGGATTAATTTAATATAAATGCAATATGTGTTTTGTTGGAAAACCAAACTAATGTTTAACTAAGCATTACACTAAGTTAAAATGCATGGAAAGGTAAATTAGGGAGAAATTAAGGTTGGTGGGAGAAAACCAATGGTTGAGTGACATGTGGCAGCTTGTTGAAGAAGTTAAGTTCTTCCCCCTACGTGAAACCCTCTTCACTTCTCTTCTCTGCTCTCTCTCCTTTCTCATCTCTGCATTCTCTCTTCCTATCGACAAACAATCATCGAAGTTACTTCGATCTTCTCAGATCCCTTTCTGCTCCTCCGCTAAGGTAAACATCTTCTAATGCTAACACATTTGGACAAGCAAAAACTATGGGTTATGCTGAAGTTTTAGGTTAAGATAGTTGGGAGAAAACCCTCGGTTTTTGTATGGAAAAACATTCGTTGTTTTCTACAAGTCTGAATGGAGTTTACTGCATAATCTTCCAAGTTATTTGTTAGCATTTGCAACTTGTTTAATTTCTCTACATTACAGCAACAGATCCGAGCGTTCCAGGGACATTCGAACATTCTACATTGCAGCGAACAGGTAAGTTCATACCCGTAGGTTGGCCCTTAAGGCCCTACATCATGAAGGTACTAGGTATTTCTGTTCTGTCGGGTTGTTTTGGGTAGAAAGGTTATAGTCTATGTTCTGAAATGTCTGGCTTCGATTTACTTTCTGTTGTCCTATTTCTGCTGTCTGCCTGTTTAAGTTCAAGCACCGTTCATGCATACACGTTTTCTCTGAAAGACATGCAAATGTTTTCTGTACACTGTTTGAAACTAAACAAGATAAAATCTAACTGACTGTAATGAACCGGTTAAGTGCGAGACGGGGACTGACACACTGTTCTGTTTTGATTCTGTACTGTTTACTGTTATGTGCCTGATAGTGCACCGTGTCTGATAGTGCACTCACCGTATCGCCAGTTCCCCTATAAGCTCCACTTATACCATACTGCCACTGAAACGTAATATTTTGTACTGTCACCGTATTTTGAAAACCGCATGCATAGCATTTTGCATCACTGCATATCTATTATGTTCTTACTAAGTTTTAGACTCATAGGTGAACTCTCTGATGTAGGTACTGAACTCGATGATGAGGACTGTGTGCCTCAAGATAATGATTTGATGTAGCTGGTGGCTCGAGCTCTCGGGGTGGTTGCTGCAGCCAGACCTGTTTCTGATCTGAGGTTTAAGGTTTTTTTTTTTTTTTTTTTCTGAAATGTTAATATCTGTAAAGTCTCCTAGAAGTCCATGTTTTGGTTGTAAAATTCTTCTTTTGAAGAAATTCTGTAAGTATATGTCGTGCCCTATACTGATCTTCAGGTTTTAAAACAATGTATAGGTTTGATTTCTAAGTTTTTGAAGCCACTGTATTTGACAGTTAAGATTATATTCAAAATATTCTAGAGTTGTTTGGGATATTCTCTGATTAGTTTGTGCATGGATGAATTTCTGGTTTTGGGAATTTTCCATGTATTTTGTTTTCTTGAATCTGTCAATTTGAAAGTATGACTTGCCTATCCTCAGATTTCAAAATATTGTATAGATTCGGTGTTAAAGCTTTAAAACTGCTGTATTTGACAGTTGGACTTATGCCCTGAATACTCTGAAATGTTTTAGAATATTCTCCTGTTTCAAGATTTGCATGGATGATCTCAAATTTTAGAGTTATCCATGTAGTCTATTTTTCTCAAATCTGTCTGTTGAAATCTGTCATCTGTAAGTGTGTTTCAGAAATCTTAGTTTTGAATTGGGTTTTGAAGGTTTGAAACCTTTATGCCTTCTGTTCTGTTGCTCCCTGCCTATATGTCTTTCTGTTAAAAGTTGTCAAGTTTTATCTCAAAAGCTGCATCTTCCGATCCCCTTAGGAATTTCCCTCTACCGGTCACGTTGTTACCTGTATCTTCCGGTTGACGTCATCCCTCTTCCGGCTGATGTCATCACACATTCCGATTTCCCTCTGCTGTCTATATCTGCTGATGACGTCATCACATCTTCCGATGATGTCATCACACATTCCGATTTCCATATGTTGCCTATATCTTCCGATGATGTCATCATATCTTCCGATGACATCATCTGTTTTGTCTTATTCAACATCTACCGCCCAGTTTAGTTCACATTCACCGCTGCCCGCTGCCCTATTGTTATATTGCCTTTGTTTATTTACATCTGCTGCTGCCTTTAAAAATTTAATCTTCCGCCCAACAGTGTTTTGTTTGTTTTAGTTAAGTCTTCTGCCAGCTTTATGCTTATTTTGCTTTCCACTCCAGAGAACTCTCTCTCTCCCTGAAAATGTTTTCTGTTATTCACTGTAGTTTTCCCTCTCTCTCTGTAAATCTTTTAAAAGTGTAATGTACAAAAAAATATAGTCACCGTTTTCCGTCCACTGTCCCGGAGTGATGGCTCCGATCCCGGACTCCGATCGGGTTCGGTTTTGGGTCGTCACATAACCACTACATTAAGTCGAGATAGTGAGCCCAACACTTGGTGGCCGTGGTGCACTTCTTTAAAAGGCCATGACGCGCTCTTCTCCTTCAATCTTCTCATTAGGCTTCCATTGGATCAAATGAGTGGGTCTCTCTTTGTCTCTTGCTAATGACATATTCTCTAAAGCCTCATGGAAGTCTTCACCTGCAAAATAAAGAGAACTAAACATGTTAGAGAAGTGCCTTGTTCGCGACCTTGTGATAGCACCTTGAGGTGCATCAAAGATAAACAAGAAGCTTTGAATGAAGGAGAAAGACGATTTATATGACAAAAACTTGCATACAAGATATTTGGAAGAGCTTTGAGGCATTACAACTTTATTTGTAAATGTCAAAGCACAGTGATAATTTTGAAGATAAGGAGGTTCAGTTTGTATTGAAGAATGTTTAAGCAAAACAGAAAGTGGTTGATCAATTGGAACAAAAGACTGGTTTGAATCAGAAAAAAATCCAATACAAATTGATTTAATTGTTGAAAAAATGGAAAAATGTCTTCTTGAAATACCACGTTCCAAGAAATAGAAATTTTGTTTATTCCAAATCAAGAACCTTATATCCTTTGTAGCCATTTGGATAGCCTAAAAAATTAGAAGGTTTTGCTCTTGGAGAAAATTTATGTCTACTACAATCAAAAGTTGAACAAAACATAAACAACCAAAACGCCGAAGATGATCATAAGCTGGTGTTTTATTATACAATTTTTCAAAAGGACTTTTGTTGTGCAATAAAGGAGAAGGAATTCGATTTACCAAATATAACGAAGTCAAAATACATTTGCTCCAATATGGAGGAATGTTGGACTAAAAAAAATAGACCGAGCAACATTTAAGATATATTGGCGTTTACGCTCGACTTCTGAATTTTATTGATGTGTCTCAACACATGAATGATGATGTTCAATACCTTTTGAATTTATAGACTAACAAGAGAGAATTCAGAACCATTATTTGTCCTCATGCATTTGATTTTGGAATTAAATAGTATTTCAACCATATGAATGAAAGTTGAAAGAAACGAAAGAACTTCAGAATTGGTTTTCATCAAATATACCCAAAGTAGCTTTGTTGAAGTCATCAAAAATTTTAAGGAAATATTTTGAATCATCATGAGCAATTGTATGAAACGGTCCCAAACATCACAATGAATGAGATTGAAAGATATTTCAGAAAATGAATTGCTAGACTTGAAAGGCAAATGTCGTTGTTTAGCTAATGGACAAACAGAACATTTAGTCTTTATTGAAGGAATATCTAAAAACTCTTTTGAGTAAAAACATTTTTGCATCGGAAAGATGCCCAAGTCGTTTATGTTATTTAACAGAATCGTGACATTTTATTGAATTGCAAGTAGCTTGCAAAGAGTTGGACTTACAAGTTCGTCGGTTTAGATAAGAGACATACAAATTGTCATGTCTTTCACCCCATCCCAGTCTTCTATCCCATGGAAGGGTCCTTAATAAAACAAGACATGGTTTGAAAAAAAAAACTAAACAATTTATTGATAATGTAAGAGCACTGACAAAGAGCAAATTGAAACAAAAATGTGAAACAAATAACACATTTTGAAGAACAATTTGATCTGTTAATATGACACAACTAATTCTTGCGATTTGAACTAGGGAGTTGTTTATGTAACAACCCCAGAAGGGATCGTCACATAATCCGTACCTTTCTTAATCATTTAATCCTTATTACTCACACATGATTCATTATTAGTAGTGTATATTTTTTTGAAATGTAATTTAACTCAAGATGTCATATGCGATTCGCTAAACCTCAATCGGCAAAGGGAAACATTGCATATCTGCCGGCGGCAGTACAATATGTATCGGCTAGTGGAGAGAAAACTTTAAGCTATAGACTGCATCTACCGATAGAAGAATGAACCACATCTACCGGTCACTAGACGACAAAACCGTGTTTATATCATCCGGTGGAGAAACTCTCTACATCATCCGATGAAATAAGGGTACATCATCCGGTGGTCATGTGCATCTCACGTGAATAATTAAAACATGACGCGGTCACTAAACGACAAGTAACATCCACATCATCCGGTGACTTATTACACTACATCTGTCGATCACTAGATGACAAAATAACACTCTCATCGTCCGATGGCTTAAACACTACATCTGCCGATCGCTAGACGACAAAATAGCACTTTCATCATCCGATGGCTTAAACACTACATCTGCCGATCGCTAGACGACAAAATAGCACTTTCATCATCCGATGGCTTAAACACTACATCTGCCGATCGCTAGACGACAAAATAGCACTTTCATCATCCGATGGCTTAAACACTACATCTGCCGATCGCTGAATGACAAAATAACACTTTCATCATCCGATGGCTTAAACACTCTACATCTGTCGATCGCTAGACGACAAAATAACACTTTCATCATCCGATGGCTTAAACACTACATCTGCCGATCGCTAGACGACAAAATAGCACTTTCATCATCCGATAGCTTAAACACTACATCTGCCGATCGCTAGACGACAAAATAGCACTTTCATCATCCGATGGCTTAAACACTACATCTGCCGATCGCTAGACGACAAAATAGCACTTTCATCATCCGATGGCTTAAACACTCTACATCTGCCGATCGCTAGACGACAAAATAGCACTTTCATCATCCGATGGCTTAAACACTCTACATCTGCCGATCGCTAGACGACAAAATAGCACTTTCATCATCCGATGGCTTAAACACTCTACATCTGCCGATCGCTAGACGACAAAATAGCACTTTCATCATCCGATGGCTTAAACACTACATCTGCCGATCGCTAGACGACAAAATAGCACTTTCATCATCCGATGGCTTAAACACTACATCTGCCGATCGCTAGACGACAAAATAGCACTTTCATCATCCGATGGCTTAAACACTACATCTGCCGATCGCTAGACGACAAAATAGCACTTTCATCATCCGATGGCTTAAACACTACATCTGCCGATCGCTAGACGACAAAATAGCACTTTCATCATCCGATGGCTTAAACACTACATCTGCCGATCGCTAGACGACAAAATAGCACTTTCATCATCCGATGGCTTAAACACTACATCTGCCGATCGCTAGACGACAAAATAGCACTTTCATCATCCGATGGCTTAAACACTACATCTGCCGATCGCTAGACGACAAAATAGCACTTTCATCATCCGATGGCTTAAACACTACATCTGCCGATCGCTAGACGACAAAATAGCACTTTCATCATCCGATGGCTTAAACACTACATCTGCCGATCGCTAGACGACAAAATAGCACTTTCATCATCCGATGGCTTAAACACTACATCTGCCGATCGCTAGACGACAAAATAGCACTTTCATCATCCGATGGCTTAAACACTACATCTGCCGATCGCTAGACGACAAAATAGCACTTTCATCATCCGATGGCTTAAACACTACATCTGCCGATCGCTAGACGACAAAATAGCACTTTCATCATCCGATGGCTTAAACACTACATCTGCCGATCGCTAGACGACAAAATAGCACTTTCATCATCCGATGGCTTAAACACTACATCTGCCGATCGCTAGACGACAAAATAGCACTTTCATCATCCGATGGCTTAAACACTACATCTGCCGATCGCTAGACGACAAAATAGCACTTTCATCATCCGATGGCTTAAACACTACATCTGCCGATCGCTAGACGACAAAATAGCACTTTCATCATCCGATGGCTTAAACACTACATCTGCCGATCGCTAGACGACAAAATAGCACTTTCATCATCCGATGGCTTAAACACTACATCTGCCGATCGCTAGACGACAAAATAGCACTTTCATCATCCGATGGCTTAAACACTACATCTGCCGATCGCTAGACGACAAAATAGCACTTTCATCATCCGATGGCTTAAACACTACATCTGCCGATCGCTAGACGACAAAATAGCACTTTCATCATCCGATGGCTTAAACACTACATCTGCCGATCGCTAGACGACAAAATAGCACTTTCATCATCCGATGGCTTAAACACTACATCTGCCGATCGCTAGACGACAAAATAGCACTTTCATCATCCGATGGCTTAAACACTACATCTGCCGATCGCTAGACGACAAAATAGCACTTTCATCATCCGATGGCTTAAACACTACATCTGCCGATCGCTAGACGACAAAATAGCACTTTCATCATCCGATGGCTTAAACACTACATCTGCCGATCGCTAGACGACAAAATAGCACTTTCATCATCCGATGGCTTAAACACTACATCTGCCGATCGCTAGACGACAAAATAGCACTTTCATCATCCGATGGCTTAAACACTACATCTGCCGATCGCTAGACGACAAAATAGCACTTTCATCATCCGATGGCTTAAACACTACATCTGCCGATCGCTAGACGACAAAATAGCACTTTCATCATCCGATGGCTTAAACACTACATCTGCCGATCGCTAGACGACAAAATAGCACTTTCATCATCCGATGGCTTAAACACTACATCTGCCGATCGCTAGACGACAAAATAGCACTTTCATCATCCGATGGCTTAAACACTACATCTGCCGATCGCTAGACGACAAAATAGCACTTTCATTCGATAGCTTAACATACATCTTCCGATGACGTCAGCCAGATGATTGCCTCATCCAGCTTCTATCATACGGCAGTAAAACACTATAATCATCAAACATCTTCATTCGATAGAACATATCACAACTCACCCGATTCTTAACTTAGTAACTATAAACCTCAAAGAGTAAGGATCATAAATTCTTCCAAAATACGCATAGCGAAAGACTTAAGCAACACAACCATTCAATAATCCTTAAGTCGTATTCAGACTCTAAAGTCAAACCATTCAAATCCGAATCTCATTGTTATAAGAAATTTTGTTCTACTTAGTCATTTGTTTATGATAAACTACTCTGACTTACTATGAGCATAACCAGGAAACTTAATCGCCTATCCAGCCTTGCACTGTCACACTGAGCATTCTCCAGCAACCAAGCTTAGACATCCTCATTAACCTTGAGTTCCTCACCTGAAAACTCGTCACCTACATCATAAGGTTTAAACTATAAGCCTAATGCTTAGTAAGAAATGCAACACTAACATAGATGCATGAATGTATAGTTTGGGAAAATCACATGCTCATAAGTCTTTTTCTTGTTCGTATCTTTGCTTGAAATCATCATTCATAGTCATAGATCATATTCATCATTCATAGTCATTGATCATATTCATCGTTCATAGTCATTGATCATATTCATAATTCATAGTCATTGATCATATTCATCATTCATAGTCATTGATCATATTAATCATTCATAGTCACTGATCATATTCATCATTCATATAAGTTGTGTGGATTAAGAGAGGATTTGTGCCGGTAAAGGGGGATCGACAGTGAGTTTGATCTTGTTCCCTACTGCGGGTCGTATTCATATGTCCCTCTTTGGACTGTGACATACGCCGAACCACCCCCAACCCTCACTTAGTCCACGTTGCATTAATCTTATATATATATACATATATACATACATATTCTGTTCATGGAAAACATGCATTAAAACATTTTCTTATGCTTGAGAAACATTCATGATGCATGAACATGAGAACTTTTAACTCATCAGACTATGACAAGGATCATATCATAGCAAACAACTTCACATTCACTAGCAGGTCATCAAATAGTATAACTCACAACATACATAAATCCTTCAAGTGCAGACAAGCTCATTATCATAAGGTAAACATTAGACATCTAAACAACCTAGTACTCCCACGATGTAGGGCTCTATTAGCCGGAAATCTTAATACATTCACTTACTTGGTCTTCTTAGCACTTGAGCTCCTTTCTCTTCAAACTTCTTCACCTAAAACATTTACATTGCAGTAGTTAAAACAAAATCCTAATAGTTCTAATCTCAAGTTATCCTAAGATTTAATAGCTAAAGTCATTCCCGAATCCTTAGTCTAATACCCTATGCGGTTTGAAATCCAAATCCCAGGACAGACAGATTCGATTATCGATTACTCAGGGGTGGTTGTTCTAAATGTGCAGAATCGATTTGATAAAAGCATTCCCACTCTCAGATTCAAATGTTCTTATTATTAGTCGGCCATTAGAAAATCCAAAACTCCAATGCCGAGTAGAAAACAGGGCTAACAAACTAACAGATAGCTACATTGTCTATTGCATACCTCGGGTGCAGAGTAGTCGAGTAGTGGCAGAGAAACCGATCGTCGAAGAGGGTATGCTGAAAGCAGAGAGCAAGAGCTTGGGAGAGAAGAAATTGCCGAAAAGGAGGGTGTCGGCTACAGTGGTTCAAGTGAGGTTTAAAACATTTCTTTTTTCTCTATATATTGGTCATCACCCTCCATTATTACAACTCTGCCACTCAACCTGGTTTAAATCCACATAAAATTAATTATTCTTGGTATAAAACTCTAAACCGTGAAGATTGAATATTCATGACCGTTAATACAATTAGGAAGTCACCTGGCTGAAGTTGTCGGGTGTTACATCCACCCCTCCTTAAACAAAATTTTTGTCCCCGAAAATTGATCAAACAAATAACTCTGGATACTCGTCTAACATGTCCTATCGTCGCTCCCAAGTGGCCTCTTCAATGCCATGGTTCTTCCATAAAACTTTGACTAGTGGGATCTCCTTATTCCTCAGAGTTTTAACTGCAGATTCCAATATCTGTACCGGCTTTTCTTCGTACACCAATGCCGTTTCTAACTCAATGTCTCTTGGCTGAATTACTTGCGTCAGATCTCGCATGTATCTCCTTAACATTGACACGTGGAAAACATTATGAACTTTATCCAATGATGGAGGCAACTGCAGTCTGTAAGCTGTACTACCGATTCTAGCCAAAACGGGGAATGGTCCAATGAATCGTGGATTGAGCTTTCCCTTCCTGCCAAATCTTAGTACTCCTTTAAATGGTGAAACCTTTAGAAAAACCTCATCCCCAACAGAAAACTCAAGGTCTCTTCTTCTTTGGTCTGCATAACTCTTCTGTCGACTCTGAGCAGTCACCATCCTCTTCCTAATAACAGAAATCTTTTCAGACATCTGCTGCAGAAGTTCGGGTCCTAGAAGTTTTGTCTCACTAACCTCATCCCAATACAAGGGTGATCTACATTTCCTGCCATCCAGTGCTTCATAAGGTGCCATGCCAATGGTGGACTGATAACTGTTATTGTAGGAGAACTCAACCAAAGGTAAGTATCGACTCCAGGATGACTGGAAATCTAAACGCACGCCCTCAGCATATCTTCAAGTATCTGAATAGTCCTTTCCGATTGACCATCTATCTGCGGGTGAAAAGCAGTGCTGAAGGATAACCTCGTGCCAAGTGTGCCTTGTAGACCTTTTCAAAACCGGGAGGTGAACCTAGGGTCACGATCAGAGACAATAGATGCAGGAATTCCATGCAACCTAATAACTTCTTGTACATAAAGATCAGCAAGCTGGTCCATCAAGTAGGTTGTCCTTACTGGTAAGAAATGGGCTGATTTCGTCAGTCTATCAATCACAACCCAAATACTATCATGTCCCTTAGTTTTCTTAGGCAATCCTACGACGAAATCCATAGCTATGTGTTCCCACTTCCACTCGGGAATAGGTAGAGGCTGAAGGGTACCTCCTGGACGTTGGTGCTCAGCTTTAACTTGTTGGCAAACCAAACATGACTCTACATACTTAGCAACATCTTGCTTTAAGTTTGGCCACCAATAGAGTAACTTCAGGTCTCGATACATCTTGGTGCTTCCAGGATGCACAGAAAAGGGAGACGAATGCGCCTCAGCCAAGATTAGCTTACGTAATCCTTCATCATTAGGGACATACCATCTATTTCTAAACTTCAGAATCCCATCCTTGGAAAGACTAAACTCGGAGGTGGTGTCCTTCACCTTGTTCATCATACTGTTATTCTCCTTTGAGTCCTTCTGTTGTGCCTCTTTGATATTTTCTAAAACCGTTGGTTGAATGGTCAAATTGGCAAGTAAGGTTGATAACTCTAGAACTATCTCCAATTCAAACCTCTGAACTTCTGTCCTCAAAGGTATAGACATGGTTGACACGACGGATTGCATAGTTGTTGACATCCTGCTCAATGCGTCAGCTACAGAGTTAGCCTTACCCGGGTGATACTTGATCTCAAAGTCGTAATCCTTAACAAATTCCAACCAACGCCTCTGCCTCATGTTCAATTCCTTTTGTGTAAAGAGGTACTTCAGACTTTTAAGGTCAGAAAACACCTCACACTGCTGTCCATATAAATAGTGTCTCCATATCTTCAAGGCAAAAACAACAGCGGCTAATTCTAATTCATGGGTGGGATAGTTCTGTTCATAACTCTTTAACTGCCTAGAGGTATACGCTACAACTTTGCCTTCTTGCATCAAAACACAGCCCAAACCAACTTTTGATACATCACAAAATACGCTAAATTTTCCTTCTTCGGTTGGAAGGGTCAATATTGGGGCTGTTGTTAACTTCACCTTCAATATCTGGAAGCTATCCTCACAAGCTTCGGTCCAAGAATACTTATTGTCCTTCTTTGTCAAATTCGTCAGGGGCTTAGCTATCATAGAAAATCCTTTGATGAACTTTCTGTAATAGCCTGCCAATCCAAGGAAACTGCGGACTTCACTGGCGTTCTTTGGTTGTGGCCAATCCTTTACTGCCTGAATTTTGGTCGGGTCCACTGATATGCCATTAGCAGAAACTACATGACCAAGAAAATTAACCTTGTCCAACCAAAATTCACACTTGGACAATTTGGCATAAAGCTGGTGCTCCTTTAATGTCGTCAAAACTACTCTTAAATGTTCTGCATGGTCAGCTTCAGTCCGTGAGTATAGTATATCAGGATATCATCTATGAACACAATTACAAATTTGTCCAATACTCACGAAACACTCGATTCATTAAGTCCATAAAAGCTGCAGGTGCATTGGTCAGTCCAAATGACATGACCAAGATTACAAATTTGTCCAAATACTCACGAAACACTCGATTCATTAAGTCCATAAAAGCTGCAGGTGCATTGGTCAGTCCAAATGACATGACCAAGAAAATTAACCTTGTCCAACCAAAATTCACACTTGGACAATTTGGCATAAAGCTGGTGCTCCTTTAATGTCGTCAAAACTACTCTTAAATGTTCTGCATGGTCAGCTTCAGTCCGTGAGTATATCAGGATATCATCTATGAACACAATTACAAATTTGTCCAAATACTCACGAAACACTCGATTCATTAAGTCCATAAAAGCTGCAGGTGCATTGGTCAGTCCAAATGACATGACCAAGAAAATTAACCTTGTCCAACCAAAATTCACACTTGGACAATTTGGCATAAAGCTGGTGCTCCTTTAATGTCGTCAAAACTACTCTTAAATGTTCTGCATGGTCAGCTTCAGTCCGTGAGTATATCAGGATATCATCTATGAACACAATTACAAATTTGTCCAAATACTCACGTAAATCTATTTTGAAAACACTTCTCATGCAATTGGTCAAACAAATCATCAATCCGAGGTAAGGGGTACTTATTCTTGATTGTCAACTTATTTAGTTCTCTGTAGTCTATGCACATTCTAAGAGAACCACTTTCTTCTTGACAAATAAGACAGGTGCACCCCCAAGGGAACTGCTAGGGCGTATAAATCCTTGTCTACTAATTCCTGTAGTTGGACTTTTAACTCCTTTAGCTCAACAGGTGCCATCCGATAAGGATCTTAGATACGGGTAATGCCTCAGGGTACGTATCTATTACAACTCTATTTCTCTATCCGGTGGTAATCCTGGCAAATCATCTAAGACGCCTCAGGGAACTCTCTGACTATGGGGATATCTAACTCTGTCTATTCTTTCACCGAACATCCATTATGTACTAGCCTAAGTAACTCTCACAACCATTTTTCAGTAAGCCGTTTCAATTTCTAGTGAGGATCTAATCGGTATTTTGCTTAGTCTTAGGATAGCTTTGAAGGAATAATGATCACCATTTGGGGGTCGAAATCAACCATCCCAGATCTTACAACTTATTGTGCATAATGCCTAAATTAACCAATCCATTCCTAATATCACCTCATACCCTTTCATGTCAATTTACAATCAGTTCTACAATTAGTTCTTACTTCCTACGGACACAACCTCACCGTTAACAATCTGTTCAGAATGTAGAGACTTCCCTGATGGTAATATAAAATCATATGGCCTTTCGGCTGGTAAAAGTTCTAAGTTGTGTTGGCATACAACCAAGTTGATATAACGAGTGTGTGGCTCCCGTATCTATAAGTGTGTAAGCAGCAAAACCACAGATCATAATGGTACCTGTTATGACTGTATGCTGCACGGCTTCCTCATCCTCCATCATTGCATAGACTCTAGGTGCTACCCTTGCACGGTTCGGATCTGGCGGCATGGGGCAGTCTCTGACTATATGTCCAACCTTGTCACATCTGAAACAGCGGCCAGAATGCAACTTGCATTCGCCGGGGTGGTTCTTCTGACAGGTGGGGCATAAGGGTGCCAGAGTCCTCTTCCCTTTTCCTTGGTCATCATTCTGGTTGAAGGGTCTCTTTATACCTTGTTGTTGTTGTTGTGGTCCCTTGTTCTGTTGCGGCTGCCAACCTTTGTTCTGACGTGGTGGCGGCTGGGCGTCCTTCATGAATTTTCTTGGCTGCTCACGCTGTGCATTTGCTAGGGGTGTGCAAAACTGGTTTTGGTTTCGGACTTACCGAACCGAAACCGGTTTTGGAGCATACCAAAACCGAACCTAAACCGAACCTAAAATTTCGGTTCGGTTTCGGTTTTACAACATATTTTTCAAAAAATAAAAAAAAAAATACTTTTCCATATAAAATGTCATGTGTTACTTTTCCATATATTCCTAATTTATATGGAAAAGTATTCTATAACGTAATGTCAAATAAAGTAATAAACTCAGAAATTAATAAACTCAGAAATTATTGTGGTTTTTGGCCTCCTTCCATCACATTCCAGTTTCCACCAGTACAATAATTAGACTAACTGTTCTTGCTTCACTTTCTCTTCCTGATGCAAGCAAATATTATCCACATAATCCTCACTGTATTCTCATCACATGTATATAAATACCCATATCATATCATATAAAATTTTGGATCATATTTCTACTCAGATGATGAAAGGTAAACAGTAAGCACTCTCACACCCTTCAAGCAAACATAATATTCGATCATATGGCGTCAATGAAAAAACAGAATATTCCAACAATATTTCAAAAAACAAAAACCAAATATTTCACAAACACGACAGAGAGCAAATTTGCTCTCTGTCGTGTGTTCACAAACACGACAGAGAGCTGATTTTGCTCTCTGTCGTGTTTTGACAGAGAGCAAAAATTGTTTTTGCTCTCTGTGAATGTAACGCCCGGGAATTTTAAAAGGAAAAATTGGAGAGAAAATAAAAGAATAATAAAATAATTGTTTTAAGTAATTTGAAAATAAAAGTGAATAAGTTTGGTTAACCTAATTGGTTAATTAATTTAGATTCGGGCACTTCCAGTGAAAGTAGGCCGTGGGTTACAATTTAATAATGAGATTTAGTGAAATTCGAAATGGTCGGAAACACGGTAAATGAAGGTTAACTAATGGTAGTTTTATTATTGTTTATTTATGATTATTATTATT
Organism: Begonia masoniana; assembly: GCA_022432975.1. Classification (NCBI taxonomy): domain Eukaryota; kingdom Viridiplantae; phylum Streptophyta; class Magnoliopsida; order Cucurbitales; family Begoniaceae; genus Begonia; species Begonia masoniana. Next base: position 33,149,852 of record CM039512.1, on the reverse strand, counting down.
ATTATTATTATTATTATTATTATTATTATTATTATTATTATTATTATTATTATTATTATTATTATTATTATTATTATTATTATTATTATTATTATTATTATTATTATTATTATTATTATTATTATTATTATTATTATTATTATTATTATTATTATTATTATTATTATTATTATTATTATTATTATTATTATTATTATTATTATTATTATTATTATTATTATTATTATTATTATTATTATTATTATTATTATTATTATTATTATTATTATTATTATTATTATTATTATTATTATTATTATTATTATTATTATTATTATTATTATTATTATTATTATTATTATTATTATTATTATTATTATTATTATTATTATTATTATTATTATTATTATTATTATTATTATTATTATTATTATTATTATTATTATTATTATTATTATTATTATTATTATTATTATTATTATTATTATTATTATTATTATTATTATTATTATTATTATTATTATTATTATTATTATTATTATTATTATTATTATTATTATTATTATTATTATTATTATTATTATTATTATTATTATTATTATTATTATTATTATTATTATTATTATTATTATTATTATTATTATTATTATTATTATTATTATTATTATTATTATTATTATTATTATTATTATTATTATTATTATTATTATTATTATTATTATTATTATTATTATTATTATTATTATTATTATTATTATTATTATTATTATTATTATTATTATTATTATTATTATTATTATTATTATTATTATTATTATTATTATTATTATTATTATTATTATTATTATTATTATTATTATTATTATTATTATTATTATTATTATTATTATTATTATTATTATTATTATTATTATTATTATTATTATTATTATTATTATTATTATTATTATTATTATTATTATTATTATTATTATTATTATTATTATTATTATTATTATTATTATTATTATTATTATTATTATTATTATTATTATTATGATGGCCATCACCGGCGTTTTCCAGCCTTCTCCGGCCAGACGACGGCGACGTGCGATCTCCGGCCATCTCCGCGCGCAACCCAGGCCGGTAAGCTCGGTTTTCTCCCTGTTTTCGGTTCGGTTTGAGGCAGTGGGTGGCGAGCTCGATGAGCTCGATCACCGGCCAATTTCGGTCACTTCCGGCGTGGGTTTGCCAACCCTATGGCCGGCTATTGTTGCTTGGCCGCGGAATGCCCAATTTGGGCGAAAAACAGTGAATGCCGATTTAGGGCACTTCGGTTTTGGTGAGTGTAGCTTCGATTTTGGGTTAGATTATTCTAATTGAGGGTATATGTGGTCGATTGAGGAGGAAATGAGTGGAATTTGATGAAAAATCGAAAAATGGGAATTTTTCGAAAAAGGGCAGATTCGGGTTTTTGATATTTTGACCTAGCTAGGGTTGTTTGTTTTAAAATTCCTTTTGGCAGATTAAAATAGGTTATTAGAGGAGTACGTGGCCGCTGGAATCGTTCGATTCCGATAACCGACGCAAAAGTTACGCGCGTTTGAAGTTTCGGGTCGGTTTTACCAAACCCGAAATAGTGGCCCCTTTAGTTAGGTTTTAGTTGGATTATACTAGAAATTGTAGTTTGAGAGTAAATTGGTGAAAGTAAGCTTGATTTAATGAAGTGTGAATGTTTGTCATAGGTCGAGCCATAGGCGACGAGATGTGCCAAAACCAGCGAACTACGGACGACAGGTAAGTTCTCGTGATTTTTTCTGGCTGATTGGCCTACACCGTACGTCGTGGTCGTCTCGAAGAAATTTGGTGACATGCTTGTTTAATTGCTTTGGATGGGTAGTTAGGTTTAATTGCTTTAATAGGTTATGTTTGTTTATCGTCTTGATGGTATATATGTTGGTTGTTTACTTTATGCATTTGACTGCTCATGCATCACGGATTTCTGCATATGATTAAACCAACGAAATGAATCTACGTAATCTGTATCTGGTCACGGCGAGGTGGTTTAGCCTCGGTGACATTCTGTCTGCGACCTAATTAAAAAGTAAAACGAACCAACGAACGAAATGAATGTACGTAATCTGCATCTGGTCATGGCGAGGTGGTTTAGACCTCGGTGACATTCTGTCTGCGACCTAATTAAAAAGTAAAATGAACCCACGAATCTACGTAATCTGGTCACAGTGAGGTGGGTTGGACCTCAGTGACAATCTGTATCTGACGTAATGAATCTGTATCTGTATCTGACTCTGTAATCTGCATGTTTTCTGAATGGCATACGCACGCATGCATCTGCATTTACGTAGCTTACTGAGATTTCATTATCTCATAGGTGTCTGTATGGTGTAGGTGACGTTATAGGTGACGTAGATCCAGGTGAGGATGACGTTCTTCCTTCTGATGTCTGAGGCAGTTGATGGATGATGCTCGCCACTGTGTGCTGGCGCAGTCGATGCTCAACCGACCCGTGGAGACGTATGTATAGATTTTGGGGTTATTGAGATGTTTTGGACTGAGAGTTGTATAGACATTTTAGGATGCTTGGTTCTGGTAGTTGATAGGTTTACTTTTGAGGTTTTAAACGTTTTGGAAATCTGTTTTATAAACTGTTTAGTAAAGTTTTCATTGGAATCTGTTTAGTTGTTGATTGATGTTTAGATGGTTTGATTCGGGTTAGTGGATAAAATAGGTTTTGATGTTTTGATAGACTTGTTTTATAAAACGTTTATCTAAAGTTTAATGGAACTGCTTGGTATTTTCTTTTGAAACAGGAGGGATATGTTCGGTTTTTAAACATAACCACGCAGTTTGTTTTCACGAAAGTATGTTTTAAACACGTTTAATATATGTTTATATCTCAAGTCGTTTTTGAGTGAGATTATGGAGATGTAGGAGTATCTGCGGTTTAAAGTTAAGTTGTATTGTGAAGTGTATGTTTGTGACGTAGATAGAATTTGTGGTATAGATAGAAATGTGTTAGTGAAATGATGAGTTTTGTAATTGCTTTAAACGTTTTATTCAATTGATTTTAAATTGTTTCAAATTGTTTTCCGCATAAACGCTAAGAATAAAAGAAAAATAAAAATTTCGTACGGGAAATTAGGAATAGTATGAGGGACGTTACAGTGAACACACGACAGAGAGAAAACACACGACAGAGAGCAAATTTGCTCTCTGTCGTGTTTGTTTACACTTCACAGTTCACAGAGAGCAAAATCAATGATTTTGCTCTTTGTCAAACACAAAATCAAGCAATGAATGAAACTATGAAAGAATAGAACATACCCGAATCGCCAGTGCTGCTGTGAGCTGTCGTCGGTGCTACTGTGAGCTGTCGTCGCCTCGCCGTCGCCGAATCGCCAAATCGCCTTCGTCTCTGGAGGAGAGCTTCGGAGATGAAGATTGAAGAATGAAGACACCAGAAGGCAGAAGCCCCGACGATTTACGGATTTAGGGCTTCTGGTTTTTATTTTTTTATTTTTTTTTGTTTTTTAGTTAAGGTTTCGTTCGGTTCGGTTTTGACCAATTTTGACCGATCAAAACCGAAAACCGAACCTAAATCACCGGTTTTTATGAAATGCAACCAAACCGAACCGAACCTATGCTCAAAACCGATCAAAACTGAACCTAAATGATCGGTTCCGGTTCGGTTCCTCGGTTCCGGTTCGGTTTGCACACCCCTAGCATTTGCTGTCATCTCTGCCTCTTCCAGCTCCAAAGCCTTAGCCGTCACTTCACCATAAGGTACATTGTGTATCCCAGCAGTCTTTACTTTCAAGTACAGACTCGGCTTCAGTCCTTGAACAAATTGGTAAATCTTGTCCTCGTCATCCTCAATCATACGTGGAGCAAACTGTGATAAAACATCAAATTTGCATATGTAATCCGTCACAGAGCTAGTTTGTCGCAGATTCATGAACTCCTTCTTTTTGTTGGCCCGAACAGTCCTATTGAAGTACTTGTCAAAGAAAGCAGTCTTGAACATCTCCCAGGTCATAGCTTCGGCATTAGCGGTGTTCTAGATTGAATCCCACCAATGCCTTGCACTTAATTCCAAATGAAAGACAGCATAGATGACCTTATCTCCTTCATCAACCTTTGCATACTTAAACATGTCTTCTATCTTTCAAACCCACTCCTCAGCATAAATAGGATCTGAAACATGTCCATTAAACACCGGGGGTCGAAGCCGGTGGAAACGCTCACCCCCATGATCATGAGTTGCATTAGTACTGGAGTTGCCTTGTTCCTCTCTAGCAGTCATCAGTCGTTCGATCTGGTGAGATTGACGCATGACCAACTCTGTCAACTGAGCAATAGCATTGCTATCATCATTGGTCTCTCTCTGCTGACCTCTAACCATTTTGGGATCCTAGACAAATCATTACAGATATATCTTAACTTATGACATATACTGAACTCATAAATACTTACAGTTGCTGAAAGTGTGCTCATGTGACAGTCAGTGCTAGAGGGCAGTCTGTAGAATCGGTTTTAGAACACGATTTTTGCTCTGATACCATAATTGTAACAACCCCAGAAGGGATCGTCACATAATCCGTACCTTTCTTAATCATTTAATCCTTATTACTCACACATGATTCATTATTAGTAGTGTATATTTTTTTTTGAAATATAATTTAACTCAAGATGTCATATGCGATTCGCTAAACCTCAATCGGCAAAGGGAAACATTACATATCTGCCGGCGGCAGTACAATGTGTATCGGCTAGTGGAGGGAAAACTTTAAGCTATAGACTGCATCTACCGATAGAAGAACGAACCACATCTACCGGTCACTAGACGACCATGTATAAAATCGTGTTTATATCATCCGGTGGAGAAACTCTCTACTCATTCGATGAATAAGGGTACATCATCCGGTGGTCATGTGCATCTACGTGAATAATTAAAACATGACCTTGTCACTAAACGACAAGTAACACTCTCATCATCCGGTTGACTTATTACACTACATCTGCGATCCCTAGACGACAAAATAACCTCTCATCGTCCGATGACTTAAACACTCTGCATCTGCCGATCGCTGAATGACAAAATAACACTTTCATCATCGGATGGCTTAAACACTCTATATCTGCCGATCGCTAGACGACAAAATAACACTTTCATCATCCGATGGCTTAAACACTACATCTGCCGATCGCTAGACGACCAAATAGCACTTCCTCATCCGATGGCCTTCTTAACACTACATCTGCCGATCGCTAGACGACAAAATAACACTTTCATCATCCGATGGCTTAAACACTACATCTGCCGATCGCTAGACGACAAAATAACACTTTCATCATCCGATGGCTTAAACACTACATCTGCCGATCGCTAGACGACAAAATAACACTTTCATCATCCGATGGCTTAAACACTACATCTGCCGATCGCTAGACGACAAAATAACACTTTCATCATCCGATGGCTTAAACACTACATCTGCCGATCGCTAGACGACAAAATAACACTTTCATCATCCGATGGCTTAAACACTACATCTGCCGATCGCTAGACGACAAAATAACACTTTCATCATCCGATGGCTTAAACACTACATCTGCCGATCGCTAGACGACAAAATAACACTTTCATCATCCGATGGCTTAAACACTACATCTGCCGATCGCTAGACGACAAAATAACACTTTCATCATCCGATGGCTTAAACACTACATCTGCCGATCGCTAGACGACAAACACTATAATCATCAAATATCTTCATTCGATTAGAACATATCACAACTCACCCGATTATAACTTAGTAACCTATAAACTTCAAAGAGTAAGGATCATAAATTCATCCAAACTACGCATAGCGGAAGACTTAAGCAACACAACCATTCAATAATCCTTAAGTCGTATTCAGACTCTAAAGTCAAACCATTCAAATCCGAATCTCATTGTTATAAGAAATTCTGTTCTACTTAGTCATTGTTTATGATAAACTACTCTGACTTACTATGAGCATAACCAGGGAACTTAATCGCCTATCCAGCCTTGCACTGTCACCACTGAAGCAAACACTACATCTGCCGATCGCTAGACGACAAAATAACACTTTCATCATCCGATGGCTTAAACACTACATCTGCCGATCGCTAGACGACAAAATAACACTTTCATCATAAGGTTTAAACTATAAGCCTAATGCTTAGTAAGAAATGCAACACTAACATGGATGCATAAATGTATAGTTTGGGAAAATCACATGCTCATAAGTCTTTTTCTTGTTCGTATCTTTGCTTGAAATCATCATTCATAGTCATAAATCATATTCATCATTCATAGTCATTGATCATATTCATCATTCATAGTCATTGATCATATTCATCATTCATAGTCATTGATCATATTCATCATTCATAGTCATTGATCATATTCATCATTCATAGTCATTGATCATATTCATCATTCATAGTCATTGATCATATTCATCATTCATAGTCATTGATCATATTCATCATTCATAGTCATTGATCATATTCATCATTCATAGTCATTGATCATATTCATCATTCATAGTCATTGATCATATTCATCATTCATAGTCATTGATCATATTCATCATTCATAGTCATTGATCATATTCATCATTCATAGTCATTGATCATATTCATCATTCATAGTCATTGATCATATTCATCATTCATAGTCATTGATCATATTCATCATTCATAGTCATTGATCATATTCATCATTCATAGTCATTGATCATATTCATCATTCATAGTCATTGATCATATTCATCATTCATAGTCATTGATCATATTCATCATTCATAGTCATTGATCATATTCATCATTCATAGTCATTGATCATATTCATCATTCATAGTCATTGATCATATTCATCATTCATAGTCATTGATCATATTCATCATTCATAGTCATTGATCATATTCATCATTCATAGTCATTGATCATATTCATCATTCATAGTCATTGATCATATTCATCATTCATAGTCATTGATCATATTCATCATTCATAGTCATTGATCATATTCATCATTCATAGTCATTGATCATATTCATCATTCATAGTCATTGATCATATTCATCATTCATAGTCATTGATCATATTCATCATTCATAGTCATTGATCATATTCATCATTCATAGTCATTGATCATATTCATCATTCATAGTCATTGATCATATTCATCATTCATAGTCATTGATCATATTCATCATTCATAGTCATTGATCATATTCATCATTCATAGTCATTGATCATATTCATCATTCATAGTCATTGATCATATTCATCATTCATAGTCATTGATCATATTCATCATTCATAGTCATTGATCATATTCATCATTCATAGTCATTGATCATATTCATCATTCATAGTCATTGATCATATTCATCATTCATAGTCATTGATCATATTCATCATTCATAGTCATTGATCATATTCATCATTCATAGTCATTGATCATATTCATCATTCATAGTCATTGATCATATTCATCATTCATAGTCATTGATCATATTCATCATTCATAGTCATTGATCGGTAAAGGAGGATCGACAATGAGTTTGATCTTGTTCCCTACTGCGGGTCGTATTCATATGTCCCTCTTTGGACTGTGACATACGCCGAACCGCCCCCAACTCTCACTTAGTCCACGTTGCATAAATCTTATATATATATACATATATATATATACATATTCTGTTTATGGAAAACATGTATTAAAACATTTTCTTATGCTTGAGAAACATTCATGATGCATGAACATGAGAACTTTTAACTCATCAGACTATGACAAGGATCATACCAGAGCAGACAACTTCACATTCACTAGCAGGTCATCAAATAGTATAACTCACAACATACATAAATCCTTCAAGTGCAGACAAGCTCATTATCATAAGGTAAACATTAGACATCTAAACAACCTAGTACTCCCACGATGTAGGGCTCTATTAGCCGGAAATCTTAATACATTCACTTACCTGGTCTTCTTAGCACTTGAGCTCCTTTCTCTTCAACTTGTTTCACCTAAACATTTTACATTGCAGTAGTTAAAATAAAATCCTAATAGTTCTAATCTCAAGTTATCCTAAGATTTAATAGCTAAAGTCATTCCCGAATCCTTAGTCTAATACCCTATGCGGTTTGAAATCCAAATCCCAGGACAGACAGATTCGATTATCGATTACTCAGGGGTGGTTGTTCTAAATGTCCAGAATCGATTTGATAAAAGCATTCTCACTCTCAGATTCAAATGTTCTTATTATTAGTCGGCCATTGGAAAATCCAAAACTCCAATGCCGAGTAGAAAACAGGGCTAACAAACTAACAGATAACTACGTTGTCTATTGCATACCTCGGGTGCAGAGTAGTCGAGTAGTGGCAGAGAAACCGATCGTCGAAGAGGGTATGCTGAAAGCAGAGAGCAAGAGCTTGGGAGAGAAGAAATCGCCGAAAAGGATGGTGTCGGCTACAGTGGTTCAAGTGAGGTTTAAAACATTTCCTTTTTCTCTATATATTGGTCATCACCCTCCATTATTACAACTTTGCCACTCAACCTAGTTTAAATCCACATAAAATTAATTATTCTTGGTATAAAAGTCTAAACCTTGAAGATTGAATATTCATAACTGTTAATACAATTAGGAAGTCACCTGGATGAAGTTGTCGGGTGTTACAGTTTAGAAGAGTGGCAAAACTATCAATGAAGGGTTTTGGAAAAGAAAAACAATCAATACTGGAGCATACATGATGCGTAGCTCCAGTGTCTAAAATCCAAGAAGATGAATTTATGTTATTAAGAATGGAGGATTGGGGAACAAAAGACTGGCTTGTTCAATTTGAGAAAAATGAAGAGCAAGATGCTAATTCAGAATTATTGGATAGAGACGCAAATTGTTGAAGTTGCGTGCTAAAAAAAAATCAATTGTTGACATTGTTCCTGTGTGAGATTATCTGCTATAGAAGTGCCTGTTTTGGTGCTAAAGTTGTGTCATCATCACATTTAATTGTTTTACAGGGATTTTTTGATGTTTTTATTTCTACCCTGGAGGAAAACCATAGATTTTATAACACTTCTCAATGGTATGGCTTGTCATCTTGCAATGTGATGCGCCAAGAGGAGCAATCACTAGGTCAGGAGTCAAGACTTTAACTAATTTATGTGCTTATTTTGTAGATAATGCATTTTATAACCAATTGGAGTCGGAGCTTATCACACAAGACATGGAGAAACCATTTCACTTCTTGACATGGGAGCAACCTCTTGGCCGAATTAAGTTTGAAGGAGAAATCAATGTTTTCCTTAGAACAAATTAATGTAACCATAAGCTTAGTTTATTTTCATTAGTTCTTTAGTCGTTTTATTTTGTGTATGTCTTGTGATGGTCGAACATATGTAGTTGATGACTATTTTGTGGATGTGTTTTGTAAAAGAAAGGACCACTTGATAGTGACCTTTTGAGAGAGGGAGGGTTTTGCCAAAATTGGCAAAACATCCTTGTACTCGGCTCTTGCACTTAGCCGAGTATTTCCCCATTTTTGCTAGTCTTTTGGTTGATGGTTTGAACTCTAATTTTGTAAAAGGAGATGGTATTTAAACCATCTTTAAATCCTCTTTCGAATCATTGAATGAATTTGTAGCAGTTCATTTCAAAAACTTGGTGGTAGGTCTCAAGAAAACTTCTTCCTGGTGAGTCATATCCGTGAGAAGGGTAGTGTGTGTCGTGTATTTTCATCTTGTGAGAGCCAAGGTGGTTATTACTATTCTGCAATCTTTCTCCTCTCTTTTAGGTGTGGAGTCTCATAGCAAGATTGTAGACAACTCTCATCATTTCCATCTCTAGGAGCCTTCATCCATCATCGGAAAAAAAGATAGTCTGAGGAGCTGTTTGTCCTTTCACCCGAGTAGTATCTATTGATACCAGCACTATTTTTGCCTCTTGTCTCTTCTTTGCAAGATCTTTGGAGGAGCCTCTTCTCACTCGCCCCGGGTGAGGCTGTCCAAATTTTAGTCCTTAACTCGCTCCACAACCTGAGTTATTCATGATAAAAAATTACCCCATTGCAGCCAAGTTTTCCATTGCTAACGAACCATTTTGAGTTTGTGTTTTCTGACCTTTGGGAAGCACATCACAATGTGTGTATAAAAGGTCAATCCTTCTTATCCTTTTAAAAATTATTATGATTTGTAGAGGACGAATTTAGTGCCACCGAACAGAATGTGCCACAATTCTTATCACTGTTTGTCATTATTCCTAAACAACTATTGAGAAAACCTTACTTATAGTTGGCAATGGCTCCATCATCAGAATCTTAGTGCGAACTTGAGAAAAGGAATCATTTAATCCCATGGGGAATTGAAGTACACATTCCTGTTGCTGATGATCAAGAAAATCTCTCAGACAGCCACAAGTACATTTTGAAATAGGTTTATAATCTTGAATTTCATGCCATAATGTCTTCATCTTTGTATAATAGTTACTTACATCCATAGATTCTTGAGATAATTCTAATAACATTTTTATGATTTGATAAATCCAAGGCTTGTTACTATGATGAAAACGATCTATTAGATCATTCCACATGTCAAAAGCTGTGTCAAAATAGAGTAAGCTATCAGAGATTTCCTTTGAAACTGAATTAAGTATCCATGAAGTTACCATACTGTTAACTCTAGACTAAAAAGGATAAAAGAATATCTATTGAAGATGGATGACGAATTGATCAGTCAACAAAGGACAATTTGTTTTTAGCATTCAAAGTCATAACCAAGGCTTGTTTCCATGTATTGAAATTCGAACCAATCATACTAAACCTGGATGATCTCCGCTGTACATGAAATAGGCTCCTGCAATCGTCCATGGATGAATTTGTAGCAAAAGATCCTGAACTTGTTGCCATCACAGCTCCTTTTCTGTGAGGCATGTTAGAAATTTCAGAGAAGAAGAAAGAAAACTAGATGTATGGCGTGGAATCTTTGCGGAGCTCTGACACCATGTTAGGAGAAAAAGAGAAAACTGTATTTCTATTATGTTGCTTAACTATAGTACAATACTTCTCCTTTATAGAGAAAGAAAGAAAACAGTTAAGAAGGTAAAGCAACACAAAAACTATTAGTACAAGTAAGCATATAGTTCTGTTCTTAATATTTTATGAAAGAAGATATTTCTGTCATTGTCTTCCCTGGTGATTTTGTTTGGCAACAAGTTTAGCAATTGCAGACTCTATCTTGCAGAAGGTACCTTAACCTTCATTTCCTTCGTCCCTTGATGGCTAATTGAATAACCTCCTCCATGGTGTTGATTGTTGAAGTTCCAATATATCCCCTATGTGTCTGTTAAGTCCTCTGATGAATCGTGCAATACTTTGTTCCCCAAGTTCATCAATCTCAAACTTGAGAGAGAGAGAGAGAGAGAGAGAGTAACTTTACTTGGGTATTGTTAATTTGGCATATTATTAGTACCTCCTTTGATCCTACCAACTCAGCCTAACTCATAAGCTTGGGGGCTTCATCCATCATTATCTAAACTCAGACCAAATCTAGTTTGGTTTATATATTTGCATAATATATTTAAAATAGTTCTAAAATCTTAAATTTAATAATTTGTATTTTTTTAAATATTCTCTTATTCATCATATGTACGCCTTTTTATTTTTTATCGACCTTGACATATAGATTTTTTTAATGAACTTAATTTTTTCTCTTTTACTTTGACAAGATTTGAAATATTCAATACATTTGTCTTTGACAAAAAAAAAAAAAAAAGATTATGGGTTTAACAAATAAAATCAAACTAAACATTTTTAATTTAATTAGTTTAACGGACCAAAAACTATTTAACTATTTAAATCATATTCAATTATCAAGATTCATACGACAAAATTAAAATTACAAAAGTTAAATTGAAACAACTTATTTGACCTCAATTTTTTCGAAAATTATTAAATAATTTCTATGAAGTAACTTTTTTAGATGACCTGAAATAATTTAAATTAATAATAAAATAAAAAATGAAAATTGGGAAATCAGATTTTTGAGGCAAAGGGGCTGTGAAAATTTCAAAAGGTTTGGACCATAACCTCAGAAAGGAGGAAAAATGCCTTCCCCTTCTTCCACCTCTTTCCCACCAGCCATGGCTATCAAGAATCGTTTTCTAGGGTTTCTTATCTGGCAGTTCATTTCTTCCACCTTCATCTTCCTTTTCTTCAAAACCTTCATTTCCACTATATCTTCTGCTACTTCCTTTTCTTCTCATAGCTCCTCCCCCACCTCTGCTTCGGGTAGTGGAAGTAGAAATCTGTTTCTTATCCTTTCTCCATGGATTATTGGATTCTTCACCTTTCTCAACTTTCAACTCTCTCAACTTCTCTTTTCCACCTCCGTTTTCCTCCTTTCTTCGCCCAGGCTCGATCGTCCAGCTTCGCCGCTAGAGCTCTTCTCAGGACTTGTACGCTTCATCGTCATCCCAGGAGGTGGCGTTGGTTCATCAGGTCCTGCTTCTTTGGATTTTCGCCGCAGGGCTAAGGTTTCTTTAAGCTTTTTGTTGTTTGGGGCTGCGGCTGGGATTTCTGGATTGGTGGCAGTGACGTCTATCTGTTGGGTGAAGACCAACGAAATTAACGGGTGGTGGCTGATTGGAAAAGTGGCGTTTAGGGGGTTTTTGGTGGGTCTACCTTATGCATCATTCTATGTTTACAATAAAAGATGGATTCTAGAGTTCCCCATTGTTCAGGTGAGTGATTTTCTCTTTGCTCTTCCCTTTCATACTTCCACCCTCAGCCGTTATGTTGTAAACTGGTGATATTTAATAAAGTAATAAATGAAGTTAATGTTTGTGGTTTCAATTAGGAATATAAGAGGAAGAGAATAGAGAATGATTGTAAGAGGGAAAAATTTGGTTTTGTCCCCGAGTCATATTCCTTTGGGAGTCATACTTGATCATGGAACAATTTAAGTATCAGGGAAGCTTTGACAAATATTTCTACAATTCAGTAGCATTTTTTTCTTCCTATTTTAAATGCTATGGATATGGTTTGATGCTTTACTTACTACTGACAATGTTTATTTCCTGGCATAGAAGTTTGAAATTATCGCTCACAGCACAGATTGGGTTATATGTTCCTGTTTAACTTTTTTGGAGGGAGGCTGTTTGTGTGGGAAACCTAGAAGAATGTTTAGTACAATATATCTTCCACCTTCTGTTCTTTTAATGGGGAATAAATACATCATTACTAGTCACTAAGCATCAATGAGCAACACGTCATTGAATTGAAGTAGATCTTTGTTTATAAAAAAACTATCATCATTTGGGTTTTGTATCATTACTTTTAATTGATTTTTTGTTTGCATTAGATTTTTTTGTCTGCTGATCCAATATGCTTTTATTCACAGCGTCCCCCATTTTTCAGCTTCAAGATGGGAATTCCATCAGCTATTTCTCTGGCTTTGAAGTTTTCTGGTGTAGCTTACCTATTCTCAGCAGCAGTAGTAGTATTTCTTTGGGATTGGTTTGAAAGCAGGGTCACTGTGAGAAAGTTCATTTCTCAGGAGATCATCCTTTTTGTCGGGATTTTTTCTGTGTTTCTTTGTTGGGAATTAAGTCACCATTTACACCGGGTAGGTCATTATGCATATATTGTTTCCCACTACTTTTTCTGATATTATCTTAAAATTACATCTTGTTTATGTTATTCTTTGGTGTAATTCTGATTCTTGGTAAGTTTTATGTTAGTCACTAGTAATCAAAGGAATTGACGGGCTGGCAATAATTTTATGAGAACAATTCTCAAACTTTGTAATAATATCGGTATTTACAAGTTTTCCAAGATGTGTATTTATGGTTTTAAGGTTCTTAGCTTGTGTTTATTATTTTGTGATACTTATTGGTATTCTTATTTAATATATGTTTGTCTTCATCTGGGCATGAACTACAGTGTAGCTGTTAAATGCATAACATTGTTTGAAAATTTTAGAATATGGTCTTAATTGAAAAGTAATTTACATACATCTCATGGTATCTTTATCTGATAGGATTTCCTGCGTTTAAAAGTTGGCAATTAGTAAGGTGGTAATTTCTATTTTTAATGGGAATTCGGTTAATAGGTCTTGCAGACCAAGAGGTTCACATTTGCTCCTCCAAAAGGATCTGCAGCTGCCGAAACAAATCCAAGTGAGCATCTTCTTGCTGCATTGGAGGAGAGTAATCCTAAATCCCTTCTGCAATATCTTGCTTATCTTGATCTTTGTATGGTCTGTGAGAATAATGTCAACACTTGGCGGAGAGCTGCATTTTTTGAAGAAACTGGTGAGACTTATAAAAGAGTCATAACTGTATCCTTGAGGCCTCTGGAGCAGCTTGCATCTAAGTTAGGTGAAAGTTTGGATAATTCATTTGACAAAACGTTTCAAGTATCCAAGCAGTTGATGTCACCAACCGACTCACAAATTGATTCAAAGCATTGTGAACCACTGAACAACTTCCAGGTATTCAAAATTATGGATTTTGATTTGCAGTTTCTCATCTGCAAATTATAGCATATAGATATTATTTTTTGGGTCATATGGCTTAAGCTTTTGGCAGGACTGAACCAAAGGCAATTTACTGTTTACCTATAGTTCTGAGTTTATAATATATAGATATTTCTTTCTGCGATGGACTTGTCACTGTGTGTATATGTTATTTTTATAGATGGGATGCCAGCTTCTTGTTTTCTTTTATTTTGTGGCATCCTTTGGATATAGATGAATAGACACGGACTGCATTTATCACTGCTTTCAGTACACCACTGAAACTAGCAACCATCTTTAAATGTGTATGATTATTATTAGTTAGCAGTCCGGTGGAGTTAGTTTATTTTGCTTTGATATTATTTACTTGACATTTATGCTTTATGCACTATTTATGTCTAGGTGATAAGCCATCGAACGTGCCATTATAGAAAACTGGAAAATGAATAATTAATCAACATAAGGTTGCATATAGAAACTTCCTTGCATTTGTCTGCTTTTCTAATATATAAATTGCCAAATATTTTGCAGCTGTATGCATGGTGTGCCAGAACTGTTGCTTCACTGACTGCTCATTCACACGAGGAGGATAGGTTTGGGGTGGCACAGCTCTCTGGTAGTAATGCCGCTGTTATCTCAGCACTTTTATCCTGCCTTCTTGCTGTTGAAACATTGATGGGGAAGAAGACTAGTATTCAATCCTCCAACCAACTGTTTGGGCCTGCCGGTATAAAATGGGCAACATCAAGTACTGTGAGAATAGACGCCCCAGTCAGTAAAAAGAAGGGTGGTCCAACATATTCAAAAGCATATTCAATTGCAGATATATTGAGAACTTCAATCTACCTCATTGTCTCTGCATTCTATGACGAGATGCTTTCAAGCGCTAAAGCTGGTGTTCTTGAGAAAGACTGGATCATTAGTGGTAAGCCTCTTTTTGGTACTCGTGAATTGCTTTTACACAAATTGGGCCTTTTCTTGGATTTCCAAGCTAACTAGCTGCTAAACTTCTTCTAATCTTGCATGTTTGACATTCGAAGAGGCACCTTTGTTTAATATTTTTTGAAAATGAAAAAAAAAAATATGTGATTGACGGAGCTCATCACTATTGGTTGGTCAGTTGAGCTTTTACAAACGTTTGGTGTCAGATGTTATTCTCTCTCCATCCATGCTGAAATTTAGATCAATTACCATCTGGGGATTGAACATCTTTAAGTGATCAATCTTTTACCCTAATCTAATGTGAAACTGCTGGCCATTTATATTCTTTTATATATTTCCACATTGTATCTTTATTTAGTACTAAATCTTAAGTTATTATTGAACTTGATGTGGGAGTTCTGCATACTGAAATACAGCTTTCTGGTTTGCTATCTTGATGAATGTAGATCACCTTACGCCCTATTTTATTGCAGAGAAAGCAATTTCTATGAAATATGTTATTATTGGTCATGAAAATCCTTTGTGTTTGTTATGAGTTCATTCCACCGTGAAAGTGGCATATTTAATGACATTTGTATATTGACTGGGAGCTCCCATGAAATAGCGAAAAGTCTAAGGAGCAATAAAGTGGTCATCTTATTTAGAATTGGTAGTTGTGAAGAAGGTTTTTGATATTAGGCAAGAACAGGGTGCTTGTTTTGATTGACTTCATTTTTTGGCCTCACACACCCACTTTGTCTTTGTGCCGGGAAAGCTTCATTCTAAAGCCTTCAAACATATTGCCCAATTCTGATATTTCCATTTCAACATCTACCTCCTGTTCATTCTTCATCGGGATTCTTTCTCGGAAGCTTCTTATACGATCTAGCCCTGCTCTAACTTCTATGCCCATCTCTTCCATTGTTGCAGAATGCTCGTGATTTTCTTCCTGCGTATCTTTTAGTTTCCGCTTTATCGATTTGTACCCGTCTAGCGACCGGAGAAGTTGCTCCGAAAGGGCCTTGTTTCTCTCTTGGAGAACTTTGTTTCCTTGAGTTTCTTCGATATTTGATTTCTTCTTGTGCTCTAAAGCACAAAATTGAACTTTTGCCAAAAGCTTCTCATTTTGTGCCTTCAATTCATTGATCATTTCTTCCATTTCATTATATTCTTGAGCCTTTCTTGAAACCTCCTTTTCCATAATCTCCTCTTTTCCAATGCTGAGCACATAATCTCTAGGCTCTTTCTTGCCGCCAAGCTTGCATTGAGCTCTTATCTCAACCTGTCTTTCTCATCCATCGGCTCGTCATGTTTTTTCTCCTTTGGAATGTTTCGCCGTAAATCTGTGTTGCATAGTCTCAGTTCGGCTGCCATTTTCTTGCCAAGACATTGTCATTTTTCCATCTTTGTTTTCACATCATCGATAGTGCCTATCATTCCTGCCACTCTCTGTGCCTTTCGATCATGATTATCTTTCATACTTGCCTCGTAGTGTTCTTTTATGAGCTTTAACAAAAGCTTAACATTCACACCTATGCCTAGCAATCGAGGCCAAAAGTTAGTCCTTAATTAATTGAATATAACTAAAACAACAAAACTTTTATAGCATCAATCTTCAACATGCAAACAACCGAAATCCCCTTTTTATATGAATTATGACTCGTAATATAGAGACTTTACTATGCATTTTAATAGTGATTTATTTTCCTACAACAATCCTAATTACCTTCAAGATTATGATCATCTCGTCGATCTGTGGAATTTATTGTGGAAGGGCCCAATTCCGGGGACGAGAATGCCCCTACTCGGTTTGTGTCGGTTTGTGTCCGCCATGGAAAATTATGAAGATGGGTTTGGAACTCCAACTTCTATATAGATTTAAATTTCAACACCGTAGACTGCAAGATGAACGATAAATGAGCAATATATTATTTATATCTACTCGTAAAAATATATTTAATGCAAAACAGTTTTAGCTAGAGATCCAAAGGAAGAGAGAGAGAGAGGCTTGTTTTCTCTCTCTCTCACTAAATTTTGTTCTTATTTGATTGAAAAAAGCATTAATGGCTTTTCTGAAATTTTTTGGTATAGAAATTTCTGTTCTCGTAGTTGTTAAGGGTTCATAAGAATGGTTGGCTTTTGTTTTCTACAGATCAGAAATTGTTGGAGAGCATTTTGACATTTTCATTGCATTGACTTACACAAACCAGTAAGTGGCTTCTTTTAGCCGCCCCTTTCCAATCAAAGTTCTAAAAATAGAAAATTTTGAAACTAATAACCTCATATTGAATTTGATCACTTTAACAAATTTAACTGTAACGACTCCAAAAAATTTATTTTCGTTTTTCTCCAATTTGAAATTCTAAGATTTTTTTCAAATCGATTTGCAAATTAAGTTAAATTTGATCGTTATAAAATCTTAATTTGAAATCCATAAAAATAGCAGAAATTATTTGATAGGCATAAGATTGAAACAACTATCAATAAATAATTAAAAAAATTCAATGCTAAACAAACATTAAATAAACCTTATTTATTCATTTTTAAAACAATAACAGAGTTAATTAAAAAATCCAACAGATAATAAAATAAATTACTCAAACGAAAATTAAATGCAATTAAATATGAAATATCATTTTAAAATGATATAAAATCATAACTTTAAATTATTATTCAGAACCAACGACAACATTTTTCTCTGTATGCTCGCCCGCCTATGGAAAATTCTCGATCAATGCAAGTTTATTTTCAGATAAAAACCCACATACATCACAAAATTAATGCGTGAGATAAACTCAGTAAGTAAAAACACGTGCATGTGATTTTAATTGCATACATTACCAAATTCCATGCTTTAGAAGTTACACACCGGATGGAACTCATTTTCTGATCCTTACTATGCGTTCAGGCTTTTAGAAAATTAGCAGCTTCTTACCCTCATAAAGTTTCATCAGCTATCTCAATTTATAATCATGCATTCAGGCTCTCATTAGTCATCTCATGTGTTCAGACTTTCATTAGCATTCTCATACTTTCCGTCAATTTCATTCATTTTTATGCATTTCATACACGCATACATTATGACCTATCGTTTTTATATTTCTACATTCCTAAGTTAATGCGTATACATGTGTGTCCAAGTAATAACATAATTGAATAATAAAATACTTTAAAGAAAATAATTAATAAATATTTCGTGATGTAGGGCCTTCGACCAAAACATTAAAAATCTAGTGTTTTACTTACTTGAATTCCGATAGAGAGAGGGAATAGAATTTTAGGTACTTTTTTCAAGCATTAGATTGATCTTCTTTGCTTAAAATTAAAAGGTTTAAACTTCTTTGTTTACTCTAAAATAATCATTTTAAAATTAATAAGAGTAGAAATTCCTTACCAATAAAATCCTAGCGTTGGATTTTTAGATCGATTTAGGCATCCTTAACGATCCATAAATATTCGGTTTGGGTTTGGGCCGATTTAGGTCAATTAGGCCGGTTCGGTTCACTGGTGGTCTGTTTCTGAACTGCTGACCCGATTCAATTTGTTGGGTGGTCCGATTTGGTTTAAAATTAAAATTCTGAACCAACGCTTCCTTCTTCCTTCGCCTGCATTGCGTTCTGTCGAGAGAGTGTATGAGAGAAAAAGAGAGAGACAGAGCGAGCGATAGAGATGAAGACAGAGCGAGAGGGAGAGACTTACGCCACTAAACGGAGGTCGCTCGATCAGGAGTAGTTTCTCGTAGTCGCGAAGTGAAGCTCGATCGAGATGGATTTCGTCGATTGAGTGTGGAGTCGAACGAAGTCTCGATTCTTCTTCCTCTGAAGTGTTCGCTCGAGTTTGGACAGCTCGCGGTGGTCGGAGCAAGTTTCAGAGGCTGAAAGTCGGGGACGGTAGTTTTGTGAGGTGAGAACTTTCCAATTGTTCTCAGGTTTACAGAATATAAGAGAGAGTTGTTCCGTCGAAGTGCTTTTTCTTTATCACTAAGCACTTCAATCTATAGGTAGAGTTTTTCCAAAACTTTCCTTGGATAGGGGAATACGAATCTGACCCTCCAAATGAGCATAATCAAAAATAAAATAAGGAAAGAATTGATTTCCTTAATATTTGTAGAATATTAGCTTTGAAATTATGGCTGAAATATTTCCTTAAGTGGAATTAGGAAAGTAATTGATTTAATTGGTTGCTAATTAGGGTTAGATTTGATTAATTTACAAAACATTTATATATAGTTCGTAAGTTGTTGTCACCAATGAAAGTATCAATAAAGGATCAAAACATTTTTCTTTACATTTTTTGTAAATTAACCCATGGTTATATGTATAACTGTAGCAAGAAAACTACATGTAATGCGGTCATAATATGACTATTCTCTATTGGTCTAGATTCTTTCATCTAAGAAATAAAATTATTAAAAGAGTGCATAAACCAAAAATTATCAAAATATGTCTATAACTAAGTATATTCAAATACAAACTCTCACCAAACCCAAATATTAGGAATGATGTAAGAACTATATGAACAATATTCTTTATAGATAACTAACCACTTTGCATTCATTTTTCAACAAATAGAACTTGATACCTACAACTTCAATTTAGTCGAGTTCTTGTTTTTATTGGAATATATACTATTAAGTTTTTGTCAGCAAATACTTTAAAGGTCTTTGAATAACGTCAAAATTCTCAATTCTAGTTACTGAAGGCTCTCATGAGAAAAAGATTCATGCCCAGTCACTACAATCAGGAACTATTTCTATAACTGCAGAACCTAAAACAAAATGGGCAATCTGTACAGGATTATCTCATAGAGTTTGAGACGCTCAAAATTCGAGTAGGACGAGAAGAACCTGAGCAGCAAGAGATAGCCAGATTCATCAGAGGCTTGAACCAGGACATCGATGACGTAGTGGAATTACAACCATTATATTCTATGGTTGTGGTGATACAATTAGTCTTAAAGGTTAAAAGGCAATAAAAGAGAAAGAGAAAACCAACCTACCAAAACAAGTTTACTCCCAAGACTCAGAACACCAATAAGTTGTCCGTCAAAATAGAAGAGAAAAGACCTTTTACCAGGAATTGGCCCGTTAAGGACGCTAACAATAAACCCACAATATCAAATACAAGCCAAACAAAAACACGTGAAGTTAAATGCTACAAATGTGATGACCCGAATGTGCAAGTATGGGTACGATGGATGCACGAACCAGAACCTGGATGGCGGTACGTCCGCGCGGGACAAACAGGAAGGTGACAGGTCGTAAAGAGGGGGTCGTCACAATCCCACATCACTTGGGGAAGTATGTGGAAATGAAACATATGTAAGAGATCCCTCCCAACATAGTAAGACGCGTTTTGGAGCACAATTGGCAACGGATCCCATAAGAACTCCGAAGTTAAAAGTGCTTCGGCGAGAGCAATTCTAGGTTGGGTGACCTTCTAGGAAGTTCTCGCCAAATAAAGCCGTGAGGGGAGGATATTGGGCTACGAACCCAATCCCCAGAGCGGACAATATCTTGCTGGGATATGGGGTCGTTACAAATGGTATCAGAGCCTGTATCCAACCGAAAATGTGGCCAACGAGAACGTTGGGTTCCCGAGGGGGGGTGATTGTGATGACCCGAATGTGCAAGTATGGGTACGATGGCTGCACGAACCGGAACCCGAATAGCGATACGTCCGCGCGGACGAACCGGAAGGTGACAGGTCGTAAAGAGGGGGTCGTCACAATCCCACATCGCTTGGGGAAGTATGTGGAAATGAAACATATGTAAGAGATCCCTCCCAACATAGTAAGACGCGTTTTGCAGCACAATTGGCAACGGATCTCATAAGAACTTCGAAGTTAAAAGTGCTTCGGCGAGAGCAATTCGAGGTTGGGTGACCTTCTGGGAAGTTCTCGCCAAACAAAGCCGTTAGGGGAGGATATTGGGCTACTGCCCAATCCCCAGAGCAGACAATATCTTGCTGGGATATGAGGTCATTACAACAAATGTCTTAGACTAGGACATATAGCAGCTCAGTGCCCAAATCGACGTGTAATAGTAGTCAGAGAAGGCACGAGAGAAGTTGAAAGTGAGAACGAACCAGTGGAAGAAACTATAGAGGAAAGTGAGTCAGAGGACGAGGTTTACCATGCACAAGAAAGACCTTTACTAATGGTCATTCGACGATCCCTCATATCAAAGAGCATTGAAGAGAACTGCCAATGGGAAAACATCTTCCACAGTCACTGTCTAATCAAGGACCATATGTGTTCATTAATCATTGATGGAGGAAGCTGCACCAACGTGGCCTCCCAAGAGATGATCAAAAAATTAGGGTTAGAAACCAACACTCACCCAAAACCCTATAAACTATGATGGCTTGATGATAAGAACAACGTAAAGTCACCAAACAAGTCACCCTATAATTCACTATATGTGGATATAAGGATTTTGTTGTCTGTGATGTAGTACCAATGAGCGCCAACCATTTACTTTTAGGCAGACCATGACAATATGATAGAAAGGTGACTCATGATGGGTATACAAACCAATACTCCTTGAAGTTCAGAGGAAAGACAGTCAAACTCGCACCATTAAAACCCAAACAAGTAGGCAAGGATGAACAATCTAGAAAGAAAGAAAAGGACAAGACCAACCTTTTCATTTCAAAAGGAGAATTAGAAGCTTCCATATTGGAGGGAGGACCCCTCATTATGGTTCTATTCCAATACTGAGTAAAAGAGTTAGAAGATATTCCAACATCAGTACAACACCTACTCAAACAATATCAAGATGTGTTCCCCAAGGAATTGCCACAAAGATTGCGACCCTTGTGTGGTATCGAACACCAGATTGACTTGCAACTGAGAGTTATGTTACCTAACCACCCAGCCTATAGGATGAACCCGGAAGAAACTAAAGAGCTGTAGAACCAAGTATAAGAACTTTTAGAGAAAGGATATATCAGGGAATCTATGAGCCCATGTGTTTGTCTTACACTCTTAGTTCCAAAGAAGGATGGATCGTTGAGGATGTGTGTAGACAGCAGGGCCATAAACCAAATAACTATTAAATATCAATTTCTGATACCATGACTAGAAGATATGTTGGATGAGCTCAGTAGAGCTTCAATATTTTTCACGATCGATCTAAATAGCGGATACCATCAAATCCGTATGACAGAAGGCGATGAGTGGAAAACAGCCTTTAAGACCAAGTATAGTCTGCTTGAATGGATGGTCATGCCTTTCGACCTATCCAACACCCCTAGTACATTCATGTGATTAATGCACCATGTATTAAAGTAATTCCTTATTAAGTTTATAGTCGTTTATTTCGACGACATTCTTGTTTATAATTTGGATCTAATATCGCACTTGGACCACCTGAACACTCTCTTGAAAACTCTTAGAGTAGTAAAATTATTTGGCAACCTAAAGAGTGTTCGCTTCCCCAAGCTAGAGTTTACTTTTTAGGTTTGATCATAACTAAAGAAGGGATGGAAGTTGACCAATCCAAAATCGAGGCCGTTAGAGATTGGCCCATTCCTACGGGAATGTCAGATGTGCGCAGTTTTCATGGATTACCCTCATTCTATAGGAGGTTTATTAAGGATTTTAGCTCGATCATGGCTTCTATAACGAAATGCACCAAGAAATGAAGAGATTTCCAATGGACTCCATCTTGTCAACTTAGTTTTGAATTGATCAAGGAGAAATTATGTCAATCACCTGTATTAGCACTAATGGATTTTAAAAAAGTGTTTGAAATAGAGAGTGATGCATCTGGAGTGGGAGTCGTAGCAGTTCTTATGCAAGAGGGTAGACCAATAGCATATTTTAGCAAAAAACTAAAAGGAGCAGCCCTCAACTACTTCACTTATGATAAGGAGTTTGATGCTATCATATGAGCCCTCGAACAATGGCAGCATTACCTGTTATCCATGGAATTCATCATACACACTGACCACCAGTCGCTTAAACACATTAAGAGCCAGGGTAAATTAAACAGGAGGCAAGCCAAGTGGATGGAATTTCTAGAAAGATACCCTTATACACTGAATTACAAGAAAATGGAAACTAATGTGGTAGCAAATGCACTTTCAAGGAGACATATTCTGTTGACTGAGTTGGGATCAAGATTTTTTGAATTTGAATGGATTAAAGACAGTTACGAATCAGATCCTAACTTTGGCCCTTACTACCTTAAGTGTCAAGATAAAGTAGAAGGAGATTTTCATGTCATGGATGGATACTTGTTCAAAGGAAACAAGTTATGTATTCCCAGTGGGGGTTTAAGGAAATGCCTCGTCAAGGAATCCCACAGTGGAGGCCTATCCAGTCATTTCGGGGAGAAGAAAACACAAGATATGATAAAAGAATATTTCTTTTGGCCCCATCTCGCATGTGATGTACATCGAGTGATTGAACAATGCATTGTTTGTAAAATGGCAAAGAGCAGAGTCATTCCTCAAGGTTTATACTTACCACTCCCTGTACCAATTCAACCGTGGGTAGAAATTAGCATGGACTTAGTTCTAGGACTCCCACGAACAGCCAGAGCCAAGGGTTTCATTATAGTAGTCGTGGATCGATTTTCCAAGATGGCACATTTCATTGCATGTGCCAAAACAGACAACTCCATTCTTATTACTAATCTTTTCTTTAATGAGATAGTTCGAATTCACGAGATACCACACTCTATAGTGTCAGATAGAGATACCAAATTCTTAAGCACATTTTGGAAAACTTTGTGGAAAAAGATTGCGACAAAGCTTCTCTTCAGTACATCATTCCATCCATAAACTGACGGTCAGACCGAAGTGGTTAACCGAACCTTAGAAAACCTTTTAAGAAGTGTTATGGGAAAGAAGTTAACCGACTGGGATTTCCAACTTCCGCACCTTGAATTTGCCTACAACTGTAGTGTCCACTCTGCTACCCAGCAAAAACCTTTTAAAGTGGTGTATGACTTCAACCCTTCCACTCTATTAGATCTTATGCTGCTACCTATAAAAGACCTAGTAAACCCAGTAGGGGCCAACAAGGTAGCACAAGTCAAGAAATTACATGAAACGGTTAGAAAAGCAATATAGAGGAAAAATGAGACTTACGCCAAACAAGGGGCATAAGGAAGTGATATTTAAAGAAGGCGACTTAGTGTTGCTTAACTTGAGAAAGGAATGTTTCCCTATGCAATGATCCAATGTCCTTTCAAGGGCTGATGGTCCATTCAAAATTTTAGAACGCATCAACAATAATGCGTACAAATTAGAATTGCAAGGGGACTATGGAGTATCAGCCACATTTAACGCACAAGATCTTTTATCTTATACTGATGAAGAAGAGGACATTGAGAGGGATGACACACTAGATTTGAGGTCTAATCTTCACTAACCCGGAGAGGATGATATGCCTCATAGGCCGATAACTCGATCTCAAACCAAGGCACAAACACTAACTATCCTTTTAACTGACAAATTTGCTAATTTTGCAAGTGAAGGCCTTTTTGAAAGCTTAGAATGGGAGCCAAATTTTCTACACATGGATAGCCGACACATGTTATATCATGGAAGCCGCTTGATGGATCATCATACATTCAAGAGGAAATTTATCTTCCTAAAGATAATTTTATTTGACCGAGCACTTGGTATTTTGTTTTGGTTTTTGGCAAACATTGGCCTTCTTGTAATTTTTGGCAAAAACATTATATTGTTTAGCATGTATGCACGCACGGTAGTCATCTAGGATGGCATGGTGGCTAAGGAATAGCTTGTAAAAAGAGATCGATGGACGCACGCTAGAAGGAAAGACACTGGCTATCATAGAACCAGATGCACTCACGAAAGGTGGGCCTAATCTGAAGGTGGCGTACACAAAGTGATCATTATATGGACTACAAATGAGGGCGTGGCCCAGCATTCATGGAAGATAGTCAACCAACAATTTGGGTCAAGGAGGGCGCACACACAGAAATGGACCAAGGGGTGAAGCGAGGGTGTTGTCCAAAACACCCTCCCATTTTTTTGAATCAACTTTCAAATTTGAATTCTCACCAGCTCAGCATCACTCCAAAATAGATTTAGACCAAAGAAGGAATGACCAAAACTTACCATGCAAAGAATCAACATGTCGGACATCCACGCTTGTGCGCGCGGCAGAAAGCCTTCTACAACAGCTAGAAGCTTCCTTTTGTGGCTCAAAACCCTAGCCATCTTAGGACATATTTAAGCATCTTTTTCAGACATTGTACTCACTTTTGATTGATTAATAAAATTGGATTGTTTCCTCTCAACGCCGAAGGAGTATTCAGCTCTCTAAGCTGATTCTCGGGTTGAGCTGAGAACACCGAACCACTGTTTTATTTTTAGATTAATCTTGGTTTTGCAGGGCCAAACCGTGTCATGTGGACTACAAATGAGGGCGTGGCCCAACATTCATGGAAGACAGCTGATCTGCCAAGGAGGCCCATCACAAGATCTCAAACTTGGGCCCATAATTTACTTAACAATCTTACTGATGAGTTTGCTTTTCTTGCAGGCTTTGATCCTATTGTAGATTTCACGTGGGAGCCCAATCC
The DNA here is from genome assembly GCA_022432975.1 of Begonia masoniana. Taxonomy (NCBI): domain Eukaryota; kingdom Viridiplantae; phylum Streptophyta; class Magnoliopsida; order Cucurbitales; family Begoniaceae; genus Begonia; species Begonia masoniana. The sequence continues at coordinate 33,123,843 of CM039512.1, read as the reverse complement.
AGATGTCACGACCCTATTACTGTACCCAATTTTTCCTAATTATTTTTCATTTTATTTTATACCTAGTGTTTATGCAGAAAATAATTTGAAATCTATTTAATAAAACATTTAAAACAATTAAAACTATTTAATTAAAACTATTTTTATAACAATTTATTAAATAAAATAATGGGAGGGCAGGATTGTAAATCCTGCCCGTGGAAGAACCGCAGCGATCAGGCGCTGCGTGAGCAGCGCACGATCGCTGCTGCGCTGCCAATATGCAGCGCACGATCGCTGCATAATGCAGCGATCAGCGCACGATCGCTGCATAATGCAGCGATCAGGCGCTGCGTGAGCAGCGCACGATCGCTGCATAATGCAGCGATCAGGCGCTGCGTGAGCAGCGCACGATCGCTGCATAATGCAGCGATCAGGCGCTGCGTGAGCAGCGCACGATCGCTGCATAATGCAGCGATCAGGCGCTGCGTGAGCAGCGCACGATCGCTGCATAATGCAGCGATCAGGCGCTGCGTGAGCAGCGCACGATCGCTGCATAATGCAGCGATCAGGCGCTGCGTGAGCAGCGCACGATCGCTGCATAATGCAGCGATCAGGCGCTGCGTGAGCAGCGCACGATCGCTGCATAATGCAGCGATCAGGCGCTGCGTGAGCAGCGCACGATCGCTGCATAATGCAGCGATCAGGCGCTGCGTGAGCAGCGCACGATCGCTGCATAATGCAGCGATCAGGCGCTGCGTGAGCAGCGCACGATCGCTGCATAATGCAGCGATCAGGCGCTGCGTGAGCAGCGCACGATGGCAGCGCGCGATCGCTGCCTCATGCAGCGCACGGGCGCCGCACCCCTGCTCCCTGCCTTCTCTGATTTCAAACATTTTGCTCTCTGGAATTCAAGTTTCCAGAGAGCAAAACATACCTCTTCTCCCCTCTTTTTCATTCATTTCACTGCCCCTTTTTATTCCATTTCATTGCCTCCCTGAGTATCACATTATAAACCATTTTATGAAATAAATTGCATGGATATATTTAAATTAGACTTTTCCAAAACGTTATAAAACCTGAAAATAGTTATCTATCAAAACAGTTATTTATCAAAACAGTGACCTATCAACTAATCAGTCTCAAACAACCTAAATAGTTCTAACATATCCCCCATCAGCCCATAACGTCCCATAACCCTCAAAACACATATTTACTTCCCCCACGGGTCGGTAACGCATCGACTGTACAGCACGCCACCACAGGCCATCCTCCGTCAACCGTGTCATGCCTCAGGTGGAGGGATCTCATCCTCACCTGGCTCGATGTCACCTAAAACGTCACCTACACCATAATACACGCTATGAGATAAAAATCTCAGTAAGTTCTACGTAAATGCAAATGCGTGATCATGCATGCTCAATGCTATGAAAACAGTCCATGTCAGTTCATATATCAGTACGTGTCAGTCTATGGTTATCGGAAACGCTCGACAGATAGATAGGGCACGTCCAGCGGTTAGACAGCCCACACCATCTGAAGGGAGGGAAACCCGCTCACCACAGAACGCCAGGTCTGAACCTCATCCCCGACAACCCTATGCCATGGTTGTTTACAGTGATACTTTACTTGCCTTTACGATGCATGTTCTTTTCATGAAATCCGTGCATAAATTCATTTTCATGTCGTTTTTAAAACCATGATGCATGAACAGTTCAATATAGACGCAAAGTAAACAATCAACATATATACCATCAAAGACTACAAAAGCGTAACCTATAACCTGTAAAAGACTAAACCTAACTACCCATCAAAGCAATTTAAAATAAACAATCCATTGAGATCCTCGACGCGACATCGAATTACGGTGTAGGCCAATCGGCCAGAGTAAGTCACGAGAACTTACCTTGAGCGCACAGATTCTCGAGCTTCGTCCAAGAGAGTCGTTCACCTAAGCAATTCAATGCGTTTATCGTTAAAACGAATTTAAACTTCTAAACGTCCAAATTCAACGAAATCTTAACTACGGAATTCCTTAAAACTTCTAACTCATCCAATAAATTCTCGAATTACGAACTTTTCCGAAAACTCGAAAATTCTCGGATTTTAAACTTTTTCACAAATTGATTTAACTTCGTCCAATACATCGAATACGTCCAATATATACTTAATCATGGCTAACCTATTAATTACGAACCCTAAATCTCATTTTTAAACGAAAATCGATCGAAACCCTAATTACCTAAAACGCCGTAAACGTCGAAATAAAAGCTCTAAGAACGTAGATGCATACCTAGGATAGCGAGAGGAGGAGAAACTGTGAAGGATCGAAGTCGATCGGAGGTCGGAACGGAGCTCGGCGTCGTCGGCAGAGGAGAAACCGAGGGTTTCTTCTCTTCTCTGGTCGCGGGAGAAAGAAAAGACAGAATGAAAATTGATTCTGTCGAAGGAAGAAGATTTTTGTTTTTATAAAATAAATATTTACTTTGTAAATTACCATTTTGCCCTTCTTCAGTTTTTATATTAGTTTCGTCCTTCGGTTCGTTAATCGTCCAGCTGTTTGGTTTCACTAAACCTCCTTATTTCACCAACAAGTCCAACTTAATATTTCGGATTTAATAAAACTGTCCGTTCGCAAATCGGACCTCGTTTACTATTTTTACGAGAACGTCCTTTACATTACGAGAAGTGTATTTACTCAGAATATAGTGTTTGATCTCCGAAAATTCCCGTAAATTTCTTAAAATTCTTATTATTCGTTAGACTCGTAATGACGCTTTCTTTTTGTAAAACGGACCAGATTTGACATATTTACCAAAAATGCCATTAAATAATGAAATAATAATATATCCAAAAATCCGTACAAGCCGGATATTACATTCTACCCTCCTTATTCAGAATTTTGTCCACAAAATTAAATCACACAAACAAATCAGGATACTTAGTCATCATATCCTGCTGTCGTTCCCACGTCGCCTCTTCCACCTCGTGATTCCGCCATAGAACTTTGACTAGCGGAATTTCTTTGTTGCGTAGAACCTTGATGGAATGCTCCAAAATACGTACCGGCCTCACCTCATAGCTCAAGGTAGGCTGCACCTCGATCTCAGTAGCCTCCACGATATGCGATGGATCTCGTAGACATCTCCGAAGCATAGATACGTGGAATACGTCGTGGATACCCTCCATAGAAGTCGGAAGCTGCAACCTGTACGCCAACTTCCCGATCCTCTTCAGAACAGGAAAGGGCCCCACATAACGAGGGTTTAGCTTACCCCTCCTTCCAAATCTCGCAACGCCCTTGAACGGAGAAACTTTAAGGTACACCTCATCACCTTCCTCGAACTCTAGCTCTCTCCGTCTAGTGTCAGCATAGCTCTTCTGTCGGCTCTGAGCTACCTCGATACGTTGTCGGATAAGGGCAATCTTCTCTGTCGTCTGCTGTAGAATCTCAGGTCCAACGATGCTGGCCTCGCCAACCTCGTCCCAATACAGCGGAGATCTACACTTTCGACCATATAAGGCTTCATACGGAGCCATACCGATAGTAGCCTGGAAGCTGTTATTATAAGAGAACTCGATCAGTGGCAAATACCTGCTCCACGATCCCTGAAACTCCAGCACACATGCTCTGAGCATATCCTCCAGAATCTGATTCGTCCTCTCTGTCTGACCATCAGTCTGAGGATGAAACGCTGTGCTGAAATTAAGCTGAGTCCCCATAGCTTTGTGCAGACTCTTCCAGAACTTCGATGTAAACCTCGGATCTCGATCCGAGACAATAGAAACCGGCACTCCGTGTAACTTCACAATCTCCTGTACATAGAGCTCTGCGAGCTGATCCATAGAAGACGCCATCTTCACAGGCAAAAAGTGAGCCAACTTTGTCAATCGGTCCACAATAACCCAAATGCCGTCATGGCCTCTCGTAGTCCTCGGGAGCCCCACAATGAAATCCATGGAGATCTGCTCCCACTTCCACTCCGGAATCGGCAGTGGTAACAGTGTTCCAGCGGGTCTCTGGTGCTCAGCCTTTACCTGCTGACATACTAGGCAGGTCTCGACGTACTTGGCAACCTCCCTCTTCATGTTCGGCCACCAGAAGTGTTGTCTCAAATCCCGGTACATCTTGGTACTCCCCGGGTGCACAGAATATGCCAAAGAATGTGCCTCGGCCAATATCTCCTTCTTTAGATCCTCGTCACTAGGCGCGTACCACCTATGCCTGAACTTCATAATACCATCCTCTGATAAATGGAAATCTGACGAGTCTCCCAATGTCATGCTCGATCGAAGCTCCATACACTCCGTATCACTCTGCTGAGCCTCGCGTATACGATCAAGAATAGTTGGCCTGAGAGAAATGTTGGCAAGCATATAGGACAACTCTGCCACTATCTCCACGTCGAATCTCTCAATCTCAGACCGCAGCGTAACTGACATCGCTGCTAATGATGGCTGACTCGCAGAAGGCACTCGACTCAATGCATCAGCTACCTTGTTCGCCTTTCCTGGGTGGTACTTGATATCAAAATCGTAATCATTGACGAACTCAAGCCATCGCCTCTGTCGCATATTCAGCTCTTTCTGCGTAAATAAGTACTTCAAGCTCTTGTGGTCGGAAAATATCTCGCACTGCTGCCCATATAAATAATGCCTCCATATCTTTAGTGCGAAGACCACAGCTGCTAACTCGAGGTCGTGCGTGGGGTAATTCTGCTCGTACGGCTTTAACTGCCGAGAAGCATAAGAAATAACTCTCCCCTCCTGCAACAATACACAACCGAGTCCCACTCCCGATGCATCACAATAAACACTGTATCTGACACCTTCATCAGGTAGCGCCAGTACTGGAGCAGTGGTCAATCTCTGCTTTAACTCCATAAAGCTGTCATCACAAGCAGACGACCATACAAACTTCTCGTTCTTTCGAGTCAATCGCGTAAGAGGAAGTGCGATCCTCGAGAATCCCTCTATAAACTTCCGATAATAACCGGCCAACCCGAGAAATCCACGCACCTCACGTACGTTCTTCGGCTGTGGCCAATCTCTGACCACCTGAATCTTGCTCGGATCCACAGAAACTCCGTCCTGTGATATAATATGGCCAAGGAAGCTCACCCTGTCAAGCCAGAACTCGCACTTCGAAAACTTTGGATACAGATGGTGCTGACATAGGGTTCTCAGAACAATCCTCAGATGCTCCTCGTGTTCTTCCTTCGTCTTAGAGTAAATCAATATGTCGTCGATGAAAACCACTACGAACTTGTCCAGATACTCCTTGAAAACACGGTTCATTAAGTCCATAAACGCTGCAGGGGCATTAGTAAGTCCAAAAGACATGACAAGGAACTCATAATGCCCATACCTCGTTCGGAATGCCGTCTTCGGTATATCATCCATCCGGACCTTCAGCTGATTGTAACCCGAGCGTAGATCAATCCTGGAAAATACTCGAGCACCCTGTAGCTGATCAAATAAGTCGTCAATCCGGGGCAGTGGATACTTATTCTTCACTGTGAGCTTATTTAGCTCCCTGTAATCAATGCACATCCTGAGGGTCCCGTCTTTCTTTTTGACAAACAGAACGGGCGCACCCCAGGGTGAAACGCTGGGCCGAATGAAACCCTTCTCTAACAACTCGTCAAGCTGAGTCCTCAACTCTCGCAACTCAGCTGGTGCCAATCGATACGGGTTCTTAAACCTCGGCGCGGAGTTAGGATAGATGTCAATAGTGAACTCAATCTCCCGGTCTGGTGGTAATCCGGGAAGATCATCAAGAAAGATGCCAGAAAACTCTCTGACTATAGGAATGTCGCTCGGCTTCAATCCGCTGAGCAACTGACAATCAAATACAGAGGCCAAATAAATAGAGCACGCACCTTTAAACTACTCGTTGACCATCATGGAATAAGAGATAGGCGAGCTACTCAATCTACTCACTGCCTGATAAGAACACTCGGCTTTACCCGGAGGTCGAAAGGTGACAATCCCGGATCGACAGTCGATGGTGGCGTAGTGCTGCGCAAGCCAGTCCATCCCCAAGATAAGATCATAGTGCTCGATGCCCATAACAATAAGGCGAGCATAGAGGGTGCGATCCCCAACCGAGATAATATTGCCCTGGACAATACGACCTGACTGCATACGCTCTCCTGAAGGTAGCATCACACTATACTCGCATTCTGCTAACTCAGGCGCGAGCCTCAATCTCGACACACAAGTGGTGGAAATAAAAGAATGTGTAGCCCCCGTGTCTAGTAAAGAAAATACAGGAACACCAGTAACTAATATAGTACCTGCTATCACGGCTGGCTGATCCTCGTTATCAACATCTCCAGGCTCAATAAATGCAAATATCCTCGGGGTCACTCTCCTCTGATCGGTATCTGCCCTCGGACAGCTCAGAGCAAAGTGGCCGACCTCCCCACATCGGTAACAACTGTTCGTGCCCAATCGGCACGCACCGTAGTGTTCCTTCTGACATATCGGACAAACAGGTTTCTGAGCTGCCCCTTGAACTTGCTTGCCTTTCCCCCGATCATTACCTCCCTCAAGAGGTCTTTTCACACCCCTCGGCTGCTGCTGGGGCTGTGCTCTAGGCTGCCCTCCTCGGTTCTGTGACTGAGGACGGATCTCACGAAAGAAGCCCTTCGCTGGCTCCCTCGGTCTAACACAAGTGGCTCTGGCAGCCTCAATATCCAGAGCTCTGGCTGTGATGTCAGAATAAGGCACGTCAATAATACCTGAGACAACTACGTGCATCCGGATCTCTGGATTAAGCCCCTCCATAAACTGGTGCACCTTCTCCTCATTATCGCTAACAAGACGAGGTGCAAATCTGGATAAAGCTTCAAACCTCCGTATATAATCAGCAACTGAACCAGTCTGCTTCAGCTGCATAAACTCGTTCCTCTTGGCCACCCTCACTGTGCGGCTGAAATACTTGTCGAAGAACAGAAACTTGAACCGATCCCAAGTCATAACTGATACATCCGTCGTCGACTTGATCGAGTCCCACCAGAAACGGGCATCCATAGCCAAGTGAAAGGTAGCATACGCCACCTTGCTCCCGTTTCCCACCTCGGCATAAGCCAACATATCCTCCATCACCCGGATCCATTCCTCGGCACGTGTCGGATCCGATGATTGACCCTCAAATACTGGAGGTCGTAGGCCTTGAAACCTCTGCATGCCCTGGTTATTGGGAACTATCAAATCCTGGGCTCTCTGATTCTCTCGCTGGTTCTCTCGATTCACTAAATCTGTAATTTGTTGCGCTTGCCGGTCCATATGCTGAGACTGGCGGTCTAACAACTCCGTAAGTCGGTCCATCGCGTCGTCTCTCGGATCCCTTCCTCGAACCATAATTATAAAACTCCTATAAAAGTTAAAACATGTAATCTCTAAGAAACAAAATCAAATAAAAGCATAAACAGACTTACAATTGATGAAGGATGTCCGCGTAGTGGCTGTGCAGTCGAGCAGTCTACAGAATCGATTTTAAAACCCGGGGGCTCTGATACCATAATTTGTCACGACCCTATTACTGTACCCAATTTTTCCTAATTATTTTTCATTTTATTTTATACCTAGTGTTTATGCAGAAAATAATTTGAAATCTATTTAATAAAACATTTAAAACAATTAAAACTATTTAATTAAAACTATTTTTATAACAATTTATTAAATAAAATAATGGGAGGGCAGGATTGTAAATCCTGCCCGTGGAAGAACAGCAGCGATCAGGCGCTGCGTGAGCAGCGCACGATCGCTGCTGCGCTGCCAATATGCAGCGCACGATCGCTGCATAATGCAGCGATCAGGCGCTGCATGATGGCAGCGCGCGATCGCTGCCTCATGCAGCGCACGGGCGCCGCACCCCTGCTCCCTGCCTTCTCTGATTTCAAACATTTTGCTCTCTGGAATTCAAGTTTCCAGAGAGCAAAACATACCTCTTCTCCCCTCTTTTTCATTCATTTCACTGCCCCTTTTTATTCCATTTCATTGCCTCCCTGAGTATCACATTATAAACCATTTTATGAAAACAAATTGCATGGATATATTTAAAATTAGACTTTTCCAAAACGTTATAAAACCTGAAAATAGTTATCTATCAAAACAGTTATTTATCAAAACAGTGACCTATCAACTAATCAGTCTCAAACAACCTAAAATAGTTCTAACATATCCCCCATCAGCCCATAACGTCCCATAACCCTCAAAACACATATTTACTTCCCCCACGGGTCGGTAACGCATCGACTGTACAGCACGCCACCACAGGCCATCCTCCGTCAACCGTGTCATGCCTCAGGTGGAAGGATCTCATCCTCACCTGGCTCGATGTCACCTAAAACGTCACCTACACCATAATACACGCTATGAGATAAAAATCTCAGTAAGTTCTACGTAAATGCAAATGCGTGATCATGCATGCTCAATGCTATGAAAACAGTCCATGTCAGTTCATATATCAGTACGTGTCAGTCTATGGTTATCGGAAACGCTCGACAGATAGATAGGGCACGTCCAGCGGTTAGACAGCCCACACCATCTGAAGGGAGGGAAACCCGCTCACCACAGAACGCCAGGTCTGAACCTCATCCCCGACAACCCCATGCCATGATTGTTTACAGTGATACTTTACTTGCCTTTACGATGCATGTTCTTTTCATGAAATCCGTGCATAAATTCATTTTCATGTCGTTTTTAAAACCATGATGCATGAACAGTTCAATATAGACGCAAAGTAAACAATCAACATATATACCATCAAAGACTACAAAAGCGTAACCTATAACCTGTAAAAGACTAAACCTAACTACCCATCAAAGCAATTTAAAATAAACAATCCATTGAGATCCTCGACGCGACATCGAATTACGGTGTAGGCCAATCGGCCAGAGTAAGTCACGAGAACTTACCTTGAGCGCACAGATTCTCGAGCTTCGTCCAAGAGAGTCGTTCACCTAAGCAATTCAATGCGTTTATCGTTAAAACGAATTTAAACTTCTAAACGTCCAAATTCAACGAAATCTTAACTACGGAATTCCTTAAAACTTCTAACTCATCCAATAAATTCTCGAATTACGAACTTTTCCGAAAACTCGAAAATTCTCGGATTTTAAACTTTTTCACAAATTGATTTAACTTCGTCCAATACATCGAATACGTCCAATATATACTTAATCATGGCTAACCTATTAATTACGAACCCTAAATCTCATTTTTAAACGAAAATCGATCGAAACCCTAATTACCTAAAATGCCGTAAACGTCAAAATAAAAGCTCTAAGAACGTAGATGCATACCTAGGATAGCGAGAGGAGGAGAAACTGTGAAGGATCGAAGTCGATCGGAGGTCGGAACGGAGCTCGGCGTCGTCGGCAGAGGAGAAACCGAGGGTTTCTTCTCTTCTCTGGTCGCGGGAGAAAGAAAAGACAGAATGAAAATTGATTCTGTCGAAGGAAGAGGATTTTTGTTTTTATAAAATAAATATTTACTTTGTAAATTACCATTTCGCCCTTCTTCAGTTTTTATATTAGTTTCGTCCTTCGGTTCGTTAATCGTCCAGCTGTTTGGTTTCACTAAACCTCCTTATTTCACCAACAAGTCCAACTTAATATTTCGGATTTAATAAAACTGTCCGTTCGCAAATCGGACCTCGTTTACTATTTTTATGAGAACGTCCTTTACATTACGAGAAGTGTATTTACTCAGAATATAGTGTTTGATCTCCGAAAATTCCCGTAAATTCCTCAAAATTCTTATTATTCGTTAGACTCGTAATGACGCTTTCTTTTTGTAAAACGGACCAGATTTGACATATTTACCAAAAATGCCATTAAATAATGAAATAATAATATATCCAAAAATCCGTACAAGCCGGATATTACACCAGAAGATAAGGATCAGCCCGTCCACCTCCTCACTTGGAGCATTCTAATGGAAGCATCTAGTGGCCTAATGAGAATTTATCTTCCTAACCATCAAACTTTGTAATTTTTTGTTTTTGAACTTATTTGGCAAACTCTAACCTTTTTGTATGAACTATTTATAATTACATCATGCATTAGATTATTGGTTAGGATTAGATATATGATGGTGGATGATGGGTTGAAGACTTAGCCAACAAAGGAGAAAAGTCTTCAACAAATTGGACCTAAATGGAGCCTTAGCCCAAAGAAGAGCCCACACTTAAGGTATGAAATTTGCAGGTACAATTTTTAGTGGCAACAAGGATAAAAGACTTGGCAAAATATCAGCTTTTGATCAAGAGATGGCTCGGCATTAACCAGCACCGTCAGATCTAGCGCGCGGCATCAACATCACTTGGCGCGCGGGCAGCAGCATGCAACATCGGGTAGGCGCGCGGGCAACATCATCAGGCGCTGTTGGATGCGCGCACTGGATCACCAACGTGTCCACCGGATGGCACGCGGCGAACCTAACCAGTCGTATCTCAGCGATCAGCTGGGGGCGCGCACGGATAGCCATCTGGACCGTTGATGGCGTGCGTGCTCAGCTACTCCTGGTCCACCCGATTGGCGCGCTGGCAGCACCCTTCAATCAGCTGCGCGCACACAGCTTACCTTCTTAACCATAGATCACCTCTTCATCCAATGGCTCACATTCACTCCTTAATTGTGCCAAACCCTGATCATCCACCCTAAGATATTCTATTTAAGCATAGCATTGGTGTTTGTAAACAAGTTTTGCCATTTTTATGAGATTTCTATTTCCCTAACCGACGTGTTAGAAGACCTTCGGGTATTTCCTTGATTTTCGAATCGAGTGGAGAGGTCCTCCATTGTTCCCCTAGCTTTGGGTTGCTAAGTGAACTCTTACTCTTACCCTCACCTTTTTCTCTCTTGAGAGTTCAAAGTTCGAGGAAGATAACCTAGGCCTACGGTGGTCGTTTTTCTTCAGAAAAAAAGTGCATCCGAGAGCACAAGTAAGATAGCTCTTGGGTCCGCCAAGGGTATTTCCTTTCCATCTTCATTTCATGCTATTAACTGCATCTTCATATTTGGCCATCAACTCACACACCTCACTTTTAATTTTGCTTGCATTTTCTTCATCTCCTACATCTTTATTTTCTTCACGGTTTGCACACTCCACCTACACCGAGCACATTGTTGGTTGTTATCATTTTATTCACCTTTTCACAATCTCATTATCATCACCATTCTCCGCCATAATACACACACCTTCACCTTTATATATTTGTTGCATTTTCCATCTACACTTCATCATTTCTCTCCTCGGCTTTACTCATTCACTTCACCCGAGCAATTTGTTTATTTTGTGGATTATACATGGCCCCTTCTCTAAGGGCCACTGTGTCAATAGCCAACCAACAATTTCGGCCAAGGAGGGCGCGAGCACGGAAATGGATCAAGTGGCAAAGCCGAGGGCGTTGTCCAAAACACCCTCCCATTTTTTTGAATCGGCTTTCAAGTTTGAATTCTCACAAACTCAACCTCACTCCAATCTAGATTTAGACCAAAGAAGGAATAACAAAACTTAACCATGCAAAGAATCAACACGTCAGACATCAACGCTTGCGCGTGCGGTCGAAAGCCTTCTAGAACGACTAGAAGCTTCCTTTTGTGGCTCAAAACCATAGCCATCTTAGGACATATTTGAGCATCTTTTTCAGACATTGTACTCACTTTTGATTGATTAATAAAATGGGATTGTTTCCTCTCAATGCCGAAGGAGTATCCAGCTCTCTAAGGTAAGGCCTCGGTGAGCATATCCGAGTGGAGTTAAGTCTCCATTGTCCTCCAAGTCTGTGGTTACTTGAAGACCCTTATAGACATCTTTCTCTCCACTCTTTCTAAGGACTAGAAACCAGTAGAAAGGTGGGAAACCAAGCCTTGTGCGCTGTTGTATTCTTCCTTGGAAGATTGCATTAACCGAAGGTACTATAAGTTCTTATCGGACCAGCCACAAGATTCCTTACATATCTATTTCATTTTGTCATATTTTTACTTGAAATTTTCAGGTTTTGTTACTCACTCATCTGGTAAGACTCCCTTAACATATCGTAGCATTTGGACCTAATTTGAATATTTTGTGCATATTTTCTTGGAGTGTTCCCCGGGTTGAGCAGAGAACACCGAACCACTGCTTTGTTTTTACATTAACCTTGGTTTTGTAAGGCCAAATCGTGTCATAATCCCATGTGCTTTCTTCATTCAAATTGCAGCCATCTCCCTCCAAAATGCTAAGCTATGCATGCCATGCAAACATACAACAAAATAAACTAAATTTTTTTGTGAAAAGAAAAGTAATATAGAACTCGGTTACAACATTTGTCAAAATGAAAAACAAATTCCTCCTTCAACAATTTGATGATGGCCAAGGCTAGATTCCATGCTAGCAAGGTTGTGTGAGTCCTCCTAGCCTTGAGCCTCCTTGATCTTCAGTCCTCAATAGGGAGTGCTTGGAAATGAGCCTCCTTAAGGTGGAGGGCACTTGGGTGCTCCTTGGCCCATTTTGGCTTTATGGGCTTGGTTTTCCTTTGACATGGGCTCATGCTCCATCATCTTCATGGACCACTCCTTGGCTTGTGAGTTTGGCTATAAGGTCATTTGAGCCCTAAGAATCTTTCCTACACAATGACCAAATGAGTTAGTATAATATTGGGACATGGCTCAGGTGATCGTTGTCCTTGGCATATCATCATCTCTGGGTGGTTGAGAATTTGACCTCAAATCCAATTTGGTGCCAATCCAATTTCTTCTTCCACTTCCTTAAATAGATTGATAGGTTTTGCACGTTGAAAATGAGTGAAACTCCAAGCTCTCTTGGAAGTTTAAATTATGAAGCCTTGTTGTTGATCTTCCCATGATCCTTGAAAAACTCATCAGACCTAGGCATCAAATTATATTTTCCTTGCTTTACGAGGGATTGTAGAAATCTTTTCCTTTCATATATAGCAACAATTGAATCCACATTGCCTTCTTCAAAATAGGGGGTCCCACGGATATCCTTGACAAGCATAGTTCTTCCTTGTCTTTCGATCCTTCCTTCATTGTAGAGTTAGTAACAAATTGATCTGGATTATAAAGCACTAAATTGAAGATCTTACCTCCAAACTCAAATAGATAGGGGTTGGTGCCTCCCTCGTGTAAAGCCATGGTCTCCTTGGCATCAAATGGTTAGTACTCTTAGATGCATCAACGATCAATTCTTTTCAGTTATACCTTGCAACAATCTCAAGTCTAGGCAAAAGTTTGGATTTGCCCTTAGTGAAGTAAGCATCATATCCTAAGAGGTCATCCTTGGTTATACTATGAATATTGCGATGCTTATAATTCAAGTCGAACACAATTTCATGAAGGTCGATATACATCAAATTCTAAAACTCCAAGTAATCAAGGTGTTTAGTGGCACATACCTTAGTGTCCTAGTATCGGCCAACTCGGCCATGTGATGTTCCAATGCAAGTGAACTTCCCTGATGAGAAAAAATGACTTTGCTATCCATCTCCTCCTCAATGCCTGCTACCAAGGGGGTGTCTTTCCTTTCCTCTTCTTGAAGAGGTCCTCCAAATTGCTCAAAATCAACAAAAACTTTACCAAAGCCTGTTGGTGTAGGTAACTCCACATAGCCAATTTTGCATTGATCAACCAATTGTCCACAAGGCTCAACAATGGTTATTTCCTCTTTAATACTTGCTGCCAAGGGTACATACTCATCATCTAAGAGTTCATTTGTAACACCCGATGAGTTTGACCAGGTGACTTTCTTAACTGTTTTAACGGCCATGTTTATTTTAATCTTTTCGGTTTGGAATTTTATGCCTAGGCTTAATTCATGTGCATGTGTCATAAATTAGGTTGGGTGGCAGGATTTGTAATTAAGAATGGTTGGATTAAGTATAAATAGGAAATGGAAACTTTTAAACCTCACTGTAGCCGACATTCCCTTCTGCATCCTCTCATTTCCCCGAGCTGTCTCCCTCTCCGCTAGCGACTCTCTCATCGACGATGGATTTCTCCTTCCCTACTTCGACAATCAACGCCCTAGGTAAGACTCAGACAATGTGGATTGTTGGTTATCTATTTGAGTACTGTTTTTCAGTTGAACTTGAGATTTCAGATATGGCCAAATAATAGGAATATTATAATCGGTGTTTGGTAATAGAATTTCCGAATCGATTATGGACATTTAATATAACCGACCCTGATTAATCGTTAGTTGAACCTAGCTGCTTTGGTTTTGGATTTCAGACTGCACACAGAGAACTAGACTAAGGGATTCAGGAATGACTTTAGTTATTAGATTCTAGGATGATTTGTGATTAGGACTATTAGGATTTTTATTTTAACTACTACAATGTAATGTTTTAGGTGAAGAAGTCTGAAGAAAAGGAGCTCAAGTTGCTAAGAAAACCAGGTAAGTGAATGTGTAGGATTCCCGGCCATTAGGGCCCTACATCATAAGGATGCTAGGTAAAAACTGATACGATGATTAGAAGTTATTAAGCTATTGTCTGTTACTTATGTTGATGTTTGTTTTAAGTTAGTAAGATGGTTTGTACTTGGATGATTTACGGATGTTTGAGAACTATGTTATGTGATGTTCTGTTAGAGTCTATGAAGTCAACTGTCTAGTATGATAATTTCCATAGTCTGATGATTTAAGAACATTCATGTCATGCATCATGATTTACTCCTCAAGCATATGAAAATGATTTATGAGCATGTTTTCCCCATGAACAAGATATGAGAATGAATATGAAAACGATCTCATACAACATGATTAAGTGAGGGTTGGGGGCGGGTTGACGTATGTCACAGTCCAAAGAGGGACCATGAAAACCACCCGAAAGGGAATATGATCAAAATCACTGTCAACTCCCCCTTTTACGCCACAAATCCTCCCTTAATCCATATGATGAAAACGATGAACAGAAACAAGAATGATAAATGATCATGAACATGTTTTCTCTCAATTTTACATTCATGAATACATGTTAGTTTGCATTCCTTACTAAGCATTAGGCTTATAGTTTAAACCTTATGATGTAGGTGACGGGTTTTCAGGTGAGGATCTCAAAGTTAATGAGGATGTTTAAGCTCGGTTGCTAGAAGGTGCTCAGGGTGGAGATTTGTGGCTGGCAGGCGATATTGACCTGTGCTTATGCTCACATTAAGTTAGTAAGGTTTATGAAAGACTGAAGTCTGTGTGGGATGAGATTTCTTTTTATAGCATTGGGATGTTGGGATTTGTCTATTTGATCTCTGAGTTCGAGGAAGGATTTAAGTTAATAGAATGATCTGCTTAATTAAGTCTTCCGCTTCACGTATCCTGAATGGGTCTATGATTTTTATTCGTTTAAGGTTTATGCCTATCGAGTTGAAATCTATGAGAGGTTGGGTATTTTTTCTGTTGGTTGAAGTTGCTTAATGATTATCGTGTTTTACTGCTGAGTTATAGGAGTCGTGTGAGTGTATTATCCGGCTGACGTCATCGGCGAATGTCGAATGATAGAAGTTGAATGATTGAGTCTTCCGGCTGACGTCATCGGATGATGTCGAGTGTTTACTCACCGGATGATGTAAGTAAAGTATTTAGTCATTTGTTCACCGGATGATGTCTCCTATCGGATGAGGTAAATGAGTCGCGTGCATTGCACACGTCCACCGGATGATGCCTCTGATGGATGAAGACATCATCCGGCTGACGTCATCGGTGGATGGTGAATGATTGTTGATCACCGGGCGATGTCTCTTGCTGGCGATGTTAAGTAAGTCACGTGAGATGCACATGATAACCGGATGATATAGAAATACACTACCGGCAGAAGCAAGCTCTGTGCTTGTCGTTTAGCGATCGACATAAGTGAGTTTTAGGTTTTGTCATCTAGCAACCGGTAGATGCCTGCGATTTCAAGCAGTTCAAGTATGATGAGGTCGAGTGTACTGAGGGCTTCTTCCTTGTGCCCGATTATGTTATGGATTAAATGCCCGAGTCTAGTCGCTCTACTTTGTGATGACTTATACCAATGATCTTATGGGAGTCGGGTCCTTGAAGGGTAGAATTCTGTCAGATAAGCAGACGGTTAAAGTTCAAAAAAAAAAAAAACAAACAAAAGGGTACAGAGAGTAATTTAGAGTAAGTATTCTATGAGAGTTATGAAATGGGTCTTGGCCCTTAACGGGGTCGTTACAATTATGGTATCAAAGCAAAACCGGATTCTAAAATCGATTCTGCAGACTGCCTCCCAACACAGATTGCCACCTGAGTACACTCCAACAACTGTAAGTGTTTATGATTTTAGTAATGTCATTAAGTTAAGATATGTTATGATTATTTTCTTAGGAATCCCAAAATGGTGAGACGACAATAGAGAGAAGACAATGTGGATAGTACCACTATTGCTCAGCTAACGGAGTTGGTTCTACGCCAATCACGCCAAATCGAGCAGCTTATGACCACCAGGGAAGAGCATGGGAACTCTAGCTCTAATGCAAACTCTGATCATGGTGGCGAACGCTTCCATAGACTTAGACCCCCAACATTTAATGGCCAAGTTTTGGATCCTGTTTATCCTGAGGAGTGGATTCAGAAAATGGAGGACATGTTCAAGTACGCCAAGGTCGATGAAGGAGATAGGGTCACTTATGCTGTTTTTCATTTGGAACTGAGTGCAAGGCATTGGTGGGACTCAATCCAGAGTATCATTAATGCAGGAGCTATGACCTGGGAAATGTTTAAGACTGCTTTCTTTGATAAATATTTCAATAGGACCGTTCTGGCCAGCAAGAAGAAGGAGTTCATGAATTTGCGTCAAACTGGCTCTGTGGCGGATTACATATGTAGGTTTGAGGCTTTATCACGGTTTGCTCCCCGATTGGTTGAGGATGATGAGGACAAGATCCACCAGTTCGTTCAAGGATTGAAGTCGAGTTTGTATATGAGAGTAAAGACTGCTGGAATACATGATATACCATATGGTGAAGTGATGGCTAAGGCCTTGGAACTGGAAGAAGCCGAGATAACGACATATGCACAGCGTGAACAGCTAAGGAAGTTCATTAAGGAGGCTCAGCCGCCACCACGTTAGAACAAAGGCTGGCAACCGCAACAGAACAGAGGACCACAACAACAACAGCAAGGTATAAAGAGACCCTTCAATCCAAATGATGATCAAGGAAAAGGAAAACAACCATTAGCCCCTTTATGCTCCAACTGCCAGAAGAACCACCATGGCGAGTGCAAGCTACACTCTGGCCATTGCTACAGATGTGACAAGGTCGGACATGTAGTCAGAGACTGCCCCATACCACCAGACCCCAATCGACCAAGCATAGCACCCAGAGTCTTTGCTATGATAGAGGATGAAGATGCTGTGTAGCATACGGTCATAACAGGTACAATTATGATTTGTGGTATTTCTGCTTACACACTTATAGACACGGGGGCCACCCACTCATTTATAGCAACCCTGTTTGTCTGTAAGCATAAGTTAGGATACTTACCAGCTGATAGGCCATATAGTGTCATGTTACCGTCAGGGAAATTCTTACATTCTGAACAGATAGTGAAGGGTGACATTGTGTCCTTAGGAGATAAGAAGTTATACGTAGAGCTGATTGTAATTGACATGAAGGGGTATGAAGTTATACTAGGGATGGATTAGTTATTCAGACACCATGCCACAATAAGTTGTAGGTCTAGTTTGGTTGAATTCCGACCCTCGAATGGAGATCGGTATACATTCCAAGCTATCCCAGAAATAAGTAAAATACCAATTATATCATCTCTAGAGACTCAACAGTTATTGAAGGGTGACTGTGAGAGTTATCTAGCTAGTGTAGTTGATGTTCGGGTGACGGATAAAGTAAAAGTACAAGACATTCCTATAGTCCGAGAGTTTCCTGAAGCCTTTTTGGACGACTTGCCCTGGTTACCACCTGATAGAGAAATTGACTTTGTAATTGATACATATCCCGAGGCATTACCTATATCCAAGAACCCTTATCGCACGGCACCTGTTGAGCTGAAGGAATTAAAAGTCCAACTGCAGGAATTAGTTGACAAGGGATTTATACACCCTATTAATTCTCCCTGGGGTGCACCTGTCCTCTTCGTTAAGAAGAAAGATGGTTCTCTTAGAATGTGTATTGACTACAGAGAGCTAAACAAGTTGACAATTAAGAACAAGTACCCCTTGCCCCGGATTGATGACCTGTTTGACCAATTACAAGGAGCTAAAGTATTTTCAAAGATTGACTTACGTTCGGGCTATTACCAATTGAAGGTTAAGGAGAGTGATATACCTAAGACAACCTTCAGGACCCGTTATGGACATTATGAATTCCTTGTGATGTCGTTTGGGTTAACCAATGCACCTGCAGCCTTTATGAACCTGATGAATTGAGTGTTTTGTGATTACTTAGACAAGTTTGTAATTGTGTTCATAGATGATATCTTAATATACTCACGGACTAAAGCTGACCACGAGGAACACTTAAGAGTGGTTTTGACAACATTAAAACAACAGCAACTCTATGCCAAGTTGTCTAAGTGTGAGTTCTAGTTGGATAAAGTCAACTTCTTAGGCCATGTCATCTCTGCTGAAGGTGTATCAGTAGATCCAACCAATGTTCAGGCAGTTAAGGATTGGCCACAGCCAAGGAATGCCAGTGAAGTCCGCAGTTTCCTTGGTCTGGCAGGTTATTATAGGAAGTTTATTAAGAGATTTTCTATGATAGCTAAACCTTTAACTAATTTAACAAAGAAGGACACCAAGTACTCTTGGACTGAAGCTTGTGAAGATGGCTTCTAGACACTTAAGCTGAAGTTGACAACAGCCCCATTATTGACTCTCCCAACCGAAGAAGGAAAGTTTAGTGTTTTCTGTGATGCATCCAAAGTTGGTCTGGGGTGTGTTTTGATGCAAGAAGGTAAGGTTGTGACGTATGCCTCTAGGCAGCTAAAGAGTTATGAACAGAATTACCCCACTCACAATTTAGAGCTAGTCGCAGTTGTTTTTGCATTAAAGATCTGGAGACACTATTTATATGGTCGACAGTGCGAGGTGTTTTCTGACCATAAGAGCCTGAAGTACCTATTCACCCAAAAGGAATTAAACATGAGACAAAGACGTTGGTTGGAATTTGTTAAGGATTATGACTTTGAGATTAGATACCACCCGGGCAAGGCTAATGCTGTAGCCGATGCTTTAAGCAGGATGTCTAAGACAATGCAGCCCGCTGTATCAACCGTGTCTGTACCATTATGGAAGGAAGTTCAGAAGTTTGAGTTGGAAATAGTTCCTGAGTTGTCAACTTTACTTGCTGATTTAACCATTCTGTAACGCCCGGGTTTTCAGATCTTAGGATTTTCTAATTTCTTAGGTTATTTTCGTAAATAGCAAATTAAAGTATTTTCTCGAGCGGGATGTTTCCTTAGAGCCCTAGAAATTTACGGGAATTTTTAGAGGAATAAGTGAAATTTTAGAAACCCAAATTGAAGAGAATAATATTAGAGTTCCCGTTTTAGCCTTTTAATATATTAATTCGTAAAAATAGCAAAATAAGCCCGTTTTGTGAACGGTGAGTTTTGTTAGAACTCTAATATTAAATTGGAATATTTGGAGAAATAAGGAAATTACGGAAAAACCGAATTGATAGACTAATTAAAGAATTAAGCATAGAATTAATATTAGATTATTATTATTATTATAGTTTTATAAAAAATAAAATAAAATATAATCGAACGACAGAATAACCATTCTGTCGTTCGTGTTGCTCGCGACACCGAGAGAGCAGGGGAGACGAAGGGAGCGCGACCCTCCGACGAACGACGAACGCCGGCGACTTCCGCCCCTCTCCGACCAGACGCCGGCGACGTGGTGATTCCGGCCGACTCCGCGCGCAACCCGACCGGTAAGGCTTGGTTTCTCCCTGTTTTCATTCGGTTTTCGGGTCTGTTCATGGCCGTAGGTGTCGAGCTCGATTGAGCTCCGATCACCGGCCAAAATGTGTTGTCTCCGACGCGGGTTTGCCGACCCTAGGGCTGGCTATTGTCGCTTGGCCGCGGAATGCCCAATTTGGGCGAAATTACAGTGAAGCCGATTTAGGGCAACTCGGGTTTGTGGTTTAGAACTTTGATTTTAGGTTAGTTTATGTTAATTGGATGTTAAAAGGATAGATTAGTGAAGAATTGAAATAGTTTTGATGAAAAATCGAAAAAGTGAAATTTTGGGGTAAAGGGCAGTTTCGGGTTTTGTGATTTTTGACCTAGTTCCGGGTGTTTGTTTTAAAATTCCTCTTGGCATATTAAAATAGGTTATTAGAGGAGTACGTGGCCGCTGGAATCGTTCGATTCCGATAACCGACGCGAAAGTTACGCGCGTTCGAAGATTTAGGTCGGTTTTTACCGAACCCAAATTAGTGGCCCATTTAATTAGGTTTTAATTGGATTAGGCTAGAAATAGTAATTAGAGATGTTTTCACGAAAATAAGAGTTTAGTTATGCCCGAACGAAACGAGCTAGAGTTTTTGAAAAGATTTTCTTAGCTCGGGATTTCGTCTAGCTTAGGAATGAATGATTTAAATTAATACTAATGACGTGCTATGAAATGCCTTAGGTGGAGACGATTATTGGACGGTGCTCGGCTAGCTACGGACGCCAGGTAAGTGGATGTTAGGCTTCCGGCCCTTAAGGCCCTACATCGTGGCAACGTTAGGTTTTACTACTTTGATGATGATTTTCTGATTGTGGGGATTTATGA
This sequence comes from Begonia masoniana, assembly GCA_022432975.1. Taxonomy (NCBI): domain Eukaryota; kingdom Viridiplantae; phylum Streptophyta; class Magnoliopsida; order Cucurbitales; family Begoniaceae; genus Begonia; species Begonia masoniana. Next base: position 33,103,103 of record CM039512.1, on the reverse strand, counting down.
GTCGGGTAACTTAGAATGTTAGTTGTTTGAGAAGTCTGTTGAGAATAGTATATGTCTATGTATGTTGTGAATTGTTTGAGGATATGTTTTGATGATATGTCGTACATAGATTTCCCATGCATCATGTTTTAGAAAAGTACGAAAATGTTTTAGCATGTGTTTTCAAGAATTGAACGTAGAAACGACAACGATGTAAAACGAAAATGTAAAGTGTCTGAAGGAAGTGGTTCACCCTTCAGATGTAGATCGTGGAACGTCCAGAAAATGTATGATATCTGAAGGAAGTGGTTCACCCTTCAGGTAAAGATTTATATGTGGAACGTCTAGAGATGGAGAAACTAATCCGCCCTCCATTGGTAGAGGATTACATGTATGAATGATGTAAATGAAATGAATATGAATGATGAAACGAAACGAAACGAATATGAATGATGAAACGAAACGAAACGAATATGAACGATGAAACGAAACGAAACGAAACGAATATGAATGATGAAACGAAACGAATATGAATGATGAAACGAAACGAATATGAATGATGAAACGAAACGAATATGAATGATGAAACGAAACGAAACGAATATGAATGATGAAACGAAACGAATATGAATGATGAAACGAAACGAATATGAATGATGAAACGAAACGAATATGAATGATGAAACGAAACGAATATGAATGATGAAACGAAACGAATATGAATGATGAAACGAAACGAAACGAAACGAATATGAATGATGAAACGAAACGAATATGAATGATGAAACGAAACGAATATGAATGATGAAACGAAACGAATATGAATGATGAAACGAAACGAATATGAATGATGAAACGAAACGAATATGAATGATGAAACGAAACGAATATGAATGATGAAACGAAACGAATATGAATGATGAAACGAAACGAATATGAATGATGAAACGAAACGAATATGAATGATGAAACGAAACGAATATGAATGATGAAACGAAACGAATATGAATGATGAAACGAAACGAATATGAATGATGAAACGAAACGAATATGAATGATGAAACGAAACGAATATGAATGATGAAACGAAACGAATATGAATGATGAAACGAAACGAATATGAATGATGAAACGAAACGAATATGAATGATGAAACGAAACGAATATGAATGATGAAACGAAACGAATATGAATGATGAAACGAAACGAATATGAATGATGAAACGAAACGAATATGAATGATGAAACGAAACGAATATGAATGATGAAACGAAACGAATATGAATGATGAAACGAAACGAAACGAATATGAATGATGAAACGAAACGAATATGAATGATGAAACGAAACGAAACGAAACGAATATGAATGATGAAACGAAACGAATATGAATGATGAAACGAAACGAATATGAATGATGAAACGAAACGAATATGAATGATGAAACGAAACGAATATGAATGATGAAACGAAACGAATATGAATGATGAAACGAAACGAATATGAATGATGAAACGAAACGAATATGAATGATGAAACGAAACGAAACGAATATGAATGATGAAACGAAACGAATATGAATGATGAAACGAAACGAATATGAATGATGAAACGAAACGAATATGAATGATGAAACGAAACGAATATGAATGATGAAACGAAACGAATATGAATGATGAAACGAAACGAAACGAATATGAATGATGAAACGAAACGAATATGAATGATGAAACGAAACGAATATGAATGATGAAACGAAACGAAACGAATATGAATGATGAAACGAAACGAAACGAAACGAATATGAATGATGAAACGAAACGAAACGAAACGAAACGAAACGAATATGAATGATGAAACGAAACGAAACGAAACGAATATGAATGATGAAACGAAACGAAACGAAACGAATATGAATGATGAAACGAAACGAAACGAATATGAATGATGAAACGAAACGAATATGAATGATGAAACGAAACGAATATGAATGTGCATCCCCTTACTAAGCATTAGGCTTACTGTTATGTTGCATGATGTAGGTGACAGGTGAGAGTTTCCTTGATGACAAAGAACAGGTGGTCGACGGATGGTGCTCGTGGCGACGGGGTGTGTTTTGGCTTGAAGATCCGATGGTTTGAGTGATGTATATCGAATGGATGTGAGTTAGCCTTGTTGGTTAGTAGGTCTACGTGTCGGTTTGTTTATGAAAATGTTTAAGTATATGGATTAGAGGCTTTGATAGAAAATTGTATGATAAGTCGAGTGATGATGTATATGTATGAAAATGTTTAAGTATATGGATTAGATGCTTTGATAGAAAATGCATGAATAGTCGAGCTTTGATGTATACGTAGTGGTAGTAGATGGTTTAGAATGTGAAGTCTTTATTTTGGAGAATATACTGGAACTGTTTGGGCATTTTTAAATGTTTGGTCATTTTAAAACAGGTATGGATACGCTCGATTTTTAGAGCGATCCACGCAGTTTGTTTTCTTGAACTTATAGGTTTTATTAGTGTTTTGTTTTTAACTGATTTTACTTTAATGGTTATTTGTTTTAAGTTATTAATAGTTTTGAGTCTAGTTTTAAATGTTTTAAAAGTCGAAATGTTTTACGCTCAAATGTTTAATGTTTAAGTCAAAGTTAGTCCCTAAAGGTCGTTAGAGGTGGGTCAATTGTCTAAGTTAGTTTTCTTTAAAGTGTCGAGTGAAAAAGAAAAAGTTTATGAGAAAAATACGAGGGCTTAGGTAATGGTTATGTCACGGCAAGTCCGTGGCGGCCCTACGGGGTTGGGGTCGTCACACATTCGACCAACTATTTTGGATAAGATCAAAGAGGCACAACAGAAGGATTCCAAGGAGAATAATAGTATGGTGAGTAAGTTACATGATGCCCCCTCTGAATTCAGTCTCTCCAATGATGGTATTCTGAAATTTAGGAATCGATTGTACATTCCAAGTGTCAAGGAGTTGCGTGAGTTGATCTTGGCTGAGGCTCACTCATCTTCTTTCTCTGTACACCCTGGTAACACCAAGATGTATCGGGATTTAAGGTTACATTATTGGTGGCCAAATATGAAGAGGGATGTTGCCAAGTATGTGGAGTTATGTCTTGTATGCCAACATGTTAAAGCAGAGCACCAACGCTCAGGAGGTACCCTTCAACCCTTACCGATCCCCGAATGGAAATGGGAAAACATTGCCATGGATTTTGTTGTTGGACTACCTAAGACAACTAAAGGTCATGACAGCATCTGGGTTGTGGTTGACAGATTGACGAAGTCAACTCACTTCCTACCCGTGAAGACAACATACACGATGGACCAGCTTGCTGATCTGTATGTTTAGGAAATTATCAGATTGCATGGAATTCCGATATCTATAGTCTCTGACCGTGATCCCAGGTTCACCTCAGGATTCTGGCAGAGTCTTTAGAGCACATTAGGGTCGAAGTTATCTTTCACCACTGCTTTTCACCCACAAACCGATGGACAATCTGAGTGGACAATTCAGATACTCGAGGATATGTTGAGAGCATGTGTGCTAGATTTCCAGACATCTTGGAGTCGACATTTGCCCTTAATTGAATTCTCCTACAACAATAGTTACCAGTCCACTATCAGTATGGCACCCTACGAGGGGTTGTATGGTAGGAAATGTAGATCACCCTTATACTGGGATGAAGTTGGTGAAGCAAAACTCCTTGGACCCGAGATTTTGCAGCAGATGTCAGATAAGATTGTCATTATTAGGAGGAGAATGGTGACTGCACAAAGCCGACAGAAGAGTTATGCAGACCAAAGAAGGAGAGACCTTGAGTTTGCTGTTGGAGACAAAGTTTTCTTAAAGATTTCACCCTTTAAGGGAGTTTTAAGATTTGGTAAGAAGGGAAAGCTTAATCCGCGATTTATTGGACCATTCCCCGTCTTAACTAGGATCGGCAGTACAGCTTACAAACTGCAATTGCCTCTATCACTGGAAAAGGTACCTAAAGTCTTCCATGTGTCAATGTTAAGGAAATGCATACGTGATCCAGCACATGTTGTTGAACAAACTGGAATCGATATCGAGCCGACCCTAGAGTATGAAGAGAAACCAGTAAGGATTATGGAATCTGCGGTAAAGACTCTTCGAAATAAAGAAATTCCACTGGTGAAAGTCTTATGGATGAATCATTGTATTGAAGAAGCTACATGGGAACGACAACATGACATGCTGGAAAAATATCCTGAGCTCTTTGTTTGAGCAATTTTCGAGGACAAAAATTTTGTTTAAGGAGGGGTGGGTGTAACACCCGACGAGTTTGACCAGGTGACTTTCTTAACTGTTTTAACGGCCATGTTTATTTTAATCTTTTCTGTTTGGAATTTTATACCAAGGCTTAATTCATGTGCATGTGTCATAAATTAGGTTGGGTGGCAGGATTTGTAATTAAGAATGGTTGGATTAAGTATAAATAGGAAATGGAAACTTTTAAACCTCACTGTAGCCGACATTCCCTTCTGCATCCTCTCATTTCCCCTAGCTGTCTCCCTCTCCGCCAGCGACTCTCTCATCGACGACGGATTTTTCCTTCCCCACTTCGACAATCGGTGCCCTAGGTAAGACTCAGACAATGTGGATTGCTGGTTATCTATTTGAGTACGGTTTTTCAGTTGAACTTGAGATTTCAGATATGGCCAAATAATAGGAACATTATAATCGGTGTTTGGTAATAGTATTTCCGAATCGATTCTGGACATTTAATATAACCGACCCTGATTAATCGTTAGTTGAACCTAGCTGCTTTGGTTTTGGATTTCAGACTGCACACAGAGAACTAGACTAAGGGATTCAGGAATGACTTTAGTTATTAGATTCTAGGATGATTTGTGATTAGGACTATTAGGATTTTTATTTTAACTACTACAATGTAATGTTTTAGGTGAAGAAGTCTGAAGAAAAGGAGCTCAAGTTACTAAGGAAACCAGGTAAGTGAATGTGTAGGATTCCCGGCCATTAGGGCCCTACATCATAAGGATGCTAGGTAGAAACTGATACGATGATTAGAAGTTATTAAGCTATTATCTGTTACTTATGTTGATGTTTGTTTTAAGTTAGTAAGATGGTTTGTACTTGGATGATTTACGGATGTTTGAGAACTATGTTATGTGATGTTCTGTTAGAATCTATGAAGTCAACTGTCTAGTATGATAATTTCCATAGTCTGATGATTTAAGAACATTCATGTCATGCATCATGATTTACTCCTCAAGCATATGAAAATGATTTATGAGCATGTTTTCCCCATGAACAAGATATGAGAATGAATATGAAAACGATCTCATACAACATGATTAAGTGAGGGTTGGGGGTGGGTTGACGTATGTCACAGTCCAAAGAGGGACCATGAAAACGACCCGAAAGGGAATATGATCAAAATCACTGTCAACCACCCCTTTTACGGCACAAATCCTCCCTTAATCCATATGATGAAAATGATGAACAGAAACAAGAATGATAAATGATCATGAACATGTTTTCTCTCAACTTTACATTCATGAATACATGTTAGTTTGCATTCCTTACTAAGCATTAGACTTATAGTTTAAACCTTATGATGTAGGTGATGGGTTTTCAAGTGAGGATCTCAAAGTTAATGAGGATGTTTAAGCTCGGTTGCTGGAAGGTGCTCAGGGTGGAGATTTGTGGCTGGCAGGCAATATTGACCCACGGTTATGCTCACATTAAGTCAGTAAGGTTTATGAAAGACTGAAGTCTGTGTAGGATGAGATTTCTTTTTATAACATTGGGATGTTGGGATTTGTCTATTTGATCTCTGAGTTCGAGGAAGGATTTAAGTTTATAGAATGATCTGCTTAATTAAGTCTTCCGCTTCACGTATCCTGAATGAGTCTATGATTTTTATTCGTTTAAGGTTTATGCCTATCGAGTTGAAATCTTTGAGAGTCGGGGTATTTGTTCTGTTGGTTGAAGTTGCTTAATGATTATCGTGTTTTACTGCTGAGTGATAGGAGTCGTGTGAGTGTATCATCCGGCTGACGTCATCGGCAGATGTCGAATGATAGAAGTTGAATGATTGAGTCTTCCGGCTGACGTCATCGGATGATGTCGAGTGTTTACTCACCGGATGATGTAAGTAAAGTATTTAGTCGTTTGTTCACCGGATGATGTCTCCTGTCGGATGAGGTAAATGAGTCGCGTGCATTGCACACGTCCACCGGATGATGCCTCTGATAGATGAAGACATCATCCGGCTGACGTCATCGGTGGATGGTGAATGATTGTTGATCACCGGGCGATGTCTCTTGCTGGCAATGTTAGGTAAGTCACGTGAGATGCACATGATAACCGGATGATATAGAAATACACTACCGGCAAAAGCAAGCTCTGTGCTTGTCGTTTAGCGATCGGCATAAGTGAGTTTTAGGTTTTGTCGTCTAGCAACCGGTAGATGCCTGCGATTTCAAGCAGTTCAAGTATGATGAGGTCGAGTGTACTGAGGGCTTCTTCCTTCTGCCCGATTATGTTATGGATTAAATGCCCGAGTCTAGTCGCTCTACTCTGTGATGACTTATACCAATGATCTTATGGGAGTCGGGTCCTTGAAAGGTAGAATTCTGTCAGATAAGCAGACGGTTAAAGTTCAAAAAAAAAAAACAAACAAAAGGGTATAGAGAGTAATTTAGAGTAAGTATTCTATGAGAGTTATGAAATGGGTCTCGGCCCTTAACGGGGTCGTTACAACATTTTTAAGGATTTCTCCTCCTTCTAGCCAAACATTTTCTTTGTTATTCCTTTGGCCATCGGTTGGTCATAAAAGATCCCCTTTTGAGAATTCTCCTCTTCCTTGGCTGGTTCCTCTAAACCATCTACACTATCAACTTCATAATGGGAACACTTAATGTCCCTAGATCTCGGCCTTGAGGTGTTTTCTGATATGCCTGCTAGACCTATCCGTCAAGCACGAACCAATGTATGTATCTTAACCAATCTTTCATCTAATTGGTTTGTGAGTTTGTAGATAAAAGCCTACAAACAAAAGGGTATAGAGAGTAATTTAGAGTAAGTATTCTATGAGAGTTATGAAATGGGTCTCGGCCCTTAACGGGGTCGTTACAACATTTTTAAGGATTTCTCCTCCTTCTAGCCAAACATTTTCTTTGTTATTCCTTTGGCCATCGGTTGGTCATAAAAGATCCCCTTTTGAGAATTCTCCTCTTCCTTGGCTGGTTCCTCTAAACCATCTACACTATCAACTTCATAATGGGAACACTTAATGTCCCTAGATCTCGGCCTTGAGGTGTTTTTCTGATATGCCTGCTAGACCTATCCGTCAAGCACGAACCAATGTATGTATCTTAACCAATCTTTCATCTAATTGGTTTGTGAGTTTTGTAGATAAAAAGCCTTCTTATAGCTTGGATGAGGAGCATTGAAGAGGAAATTTGTCTTCCCATTAACAAATCTTGAAACCGAGCTATTTACTTATTTTTACGCATGACTTTTATGATGCACCATGAGACCTGCAAGAACCGTTGCTCAACGCACAAAACGTTAGTACCTCTCACTACTCATTAAATCCAGGAATTACCTCAAAATAGGCAAGCAATAAAGTACTCAAATGAACTGCAAATTAAACGAAATTTGATAGGCAGCTTATCTTATGAGTGAGGTTCAGGACCATGAAATATTATGACAAAATAAGATAAGAAAACGAAAATATGCAGAACTACCTTTAGCTGGTTTGAGAAGCAATGTGTGGTGTTCTCAGATGATGTTTCTTTCCAAGGTAAGAAACAACAACTTAAGGCCAAGGTTTTTATCAACTTCTTCTGTTTTCACACTCTCAAAAGAGTGGAGAGAAGTATGGTTTTAAGATTCAAACGAGCGACCCTTACTAGTTTGATAATTGGAGAGCTTCTCAACTCGGTTATGTTTAACCAAGGCTTACCTTAGGCACCTGCCTTTGGCAACTCCAAAGCTTCAGGTTTTTGGAAGGAAAACAACCAATTTATCATTCATTGAACAACCTCTTACACACACTAATAATCATGTATTTATAGATCGAAGGTGGCTGTTGTTTGCATTGGAATTTCATATCAAAAGAGGACCGTTGCTCTTGGCGCCCATGCATGGCCGAGAAGGTGAACCGCCCCTTGAGTGTTTGATGCAATTTCTGCCATGCAGCTTGCCATGTCATCAATCCATGTATGTCTCCTTGTGTGCTTCAACTTGCCATGTCATCAGTGCAAGTGATGGTTTAGTTGAAAACTTAGATTTTGGTTGAATCACCCCAAGTGTGGGCTTATTGGGTTCGGCCGGGTGGTTGGTCCAATTTTGTGCCATCTTTTGCAAACCAATCACCACCATCTAATCCTAACCACACAATTTAATTCTAATGTCTAATGCATGTAATTTATAAAATTACAATAAGACTAATGTTTTCCAACAAAAATAAAAAAGACTTAAGCGTTTGCCAACTAAAATACAATTACACTTAGTTACACGATTCATTTTCTAGGAAGACAAATTCTCTCTTGATCTTATGAAAATTCCATCTGTGCTTCCCAAGTGACGACGTGTAGTGGTTGTTCCATGTCTTGCAAGTTAGCCTCTCAATCCAAGTCTTCAAAGAAATCATGTCCTGCAAAAGAAAGAAACGCATCAGTAAATAGATTAAACATAAGTTGCGCATTGGTTTGAGATCTAGTGATGGGCCTCCAAAGCATATCATCCTCCCTAAGTGATTGAGGATTTGACCTCAAATCCAGTGATTCGATTACTTCATCAATCTCATCACCAACATATAGGGATAGATCTTGGGCGTTAAATGTAGCCGAGACCCCCTAATCTCCTGGCAGCTCTATTTTATAGGCGTTGTTGTTAATGCGCTCTAACACCTTAAATGGTCCCTCAGCCCTTGGCTGCAACTTTGATTTACATTTGTTAGGAAAGCAATCTTATCGTAGGTGTATCCAAACCAAATCCCTTTCATTGAATATAACCTCTTTACGTCCTCTGTTAGCTTGCTTGGCGTAAGACTCATTTTTCTTTTCTATAGTCTTACACACAGATTCATGCATCTTTTTGATTTGTGCTGCCTTGTCAGCTCGTAAAGGATTGGCGATGTCCTTAAGAGGCAATGGCACTAGTTCTAATGGTGTGGAGGGGTTAAATTCATATGCTACGTCAAATGGCGTTTGACGAGTGGTAGAGTGAACACTACGGTTGTATGCAAATTCCATGTGAATTAAGTCCCAATTAGTTAATCACTTCCCAATGACGCTTTGAAGGAGGGCTCCTAGAGTTCGATTGACTACTTTTGTTTGGCGGTCCATTTGGTGGTAAAAAGATGTAGTGAAAAGTAATTTAGTCCACATCTTCTTCCATAAAGTATTCCAAAAAGTACTTAAGAACTAAGTGTCTCTATCCGACACTATGGAGTGTGGCACGACGTGTAGTCTTACAATCTCCTTAAAGAATAAGTCAGCAATATGAGGCGAATTATCAGTCTTAGCACAAGCGATAAAGTGTGCCATCTTTGAAAAACGATCCACTACTACCATGATTGAATCCTTACTTCTATCAATTTGTGGTAGCCCTAAAATAAAATTCATGCTACGCTCAATCCAAGGGTGTGTGGGTATAAGTAAAGGTAGGTATAACCCTTGTGGAAGGGGCCTATTTTTTGCCTTCTTACAAATGACACAAAGTTCCACGACACGGTGTATATCACATTGCATGTTAGGCCAGAAGAAATGCTCCTTAAGTAGATCTAACATCTTCTTTTCTCCAAAATGGCTGGCTAAGCCACTACTATGAGCTTCCCTCACAAAAAAGATCCTTAAACCACCACAGCGAATGCACAGCTTGCCTTTCCGAAAAAGGTATCCATCAATGATGCAATAGTCCCCTTCAGCCTTGATCAGACACTTAAGATAATAGGATCCAAAGTCGGGGTCTGATTCGTAACTATCATTAATCCAGGTGAAACTAAAGAATCTAGTCCTTAGTTCAGTTCAAAGAACATGTCTTCTAGATAGTGCATCAACAACTATATTGGCTTCTCCCGTCACATACTTGAGGGTACAAGGAAATCTCTCTAGAAATTCAACCCACTTTGCATGTCTCTTGTTTAGTTTACTCTGACTTCTAATGTGTTTGAGGGCTTGATGGTCAGTGTGTATAACGAATTCTTTTCACAAGAGGTAATGTTGCCACTGTTCAAGGGCCCGTATGATGGCATAAAAATCCTTGTCATACGTAGAGTAGTTGATAACGACTCCCTTGATCTTCTCATTAAAGTATGCAAGCGGTCTTCCCTCTTGCATGAGAACTGCCCCGATGCCCACTCCAAATGTATCACTCTTGATTTCAAAAACCTTGTTAAAGTCGGGAAGTGCTAACACGAGTGGATTACATAGCTTCTCCTTTATCAATTCAAAACTTTGTTGGCATTCTAGTGTCCAGTGAAATTCTTTACTCTTTTTTCGTACAATTCGTGATGGGGCAACAATGGTACTGAAATTCTTGATAAACCACCTATAGAATGAGGCTAGATCGGGGAAGCTATGCACATCAGTTATGCATTTAGGTATAAGCCAGTCCTTAATGGCCACGATCTTGTTCTTATCCGCTTCCATTCCACTCTCCAAAATTATGAATCCTATAAAGTGTACTTTGTCTTGACCAAAAGAACACTTTTCAAGGTTACCATACAACTTGGTTGTTCTAAGGGTTTGGAATAATAGACTCAAATGGTCGAGATGCGTGGGAAGGTCTGAACTAAATACCAATATATCGTCAAAGTATACAACGACAAATTTGTCAAGAAATTCCTTAAGTACATGATGCATGAGGCGCATGAAGGTACTAGGTGCATTGGTTAGTTCGAAGAGGATGACCATCCATTCAAACAACCCATATTTAGTCTTGAAGGCTGTTTTTCATTCGTCTCCCTCTTTCATCCGAATTTGATGGTACCCACTCTTCAGGTCCACCTTTGAAAATATTGATGCTCCCCCTAGTTCATCTAGCATATCCTCAAGTCGTGGGAGAGGAAACCTACACTTGATTATAATTTGATTGACATAATGACTATCCACACACATTCTCATTGTCCCATCTTTTTTAGGCACAAGTAAAGTAGGTACTGCACATGGTGACATGGTGGCCCTTAGAAAAGGGGCCGTGTTCAACCCATAAATATTTCACGTGCTCGGGTGATAGTGAAATGTGCCAAAACCAAAAAGGGGATGATGAAGATGGAGGATGAAATGTTAACTAAATAAGAGTGCAAGTGTGTGAAGGTGGCCGAGGGTTAGATAGTGAAATATAGCATGGAATATAGAAGAAAAATGGAGCAAATAAATTGGTGAAGGTGGTGTGCAAAACTGTGAAGAAGATAAGAAAAATGGAGATAAAAAAATGCAAAATAAGGTGAGGTGTGTGATGAAGTGTGGCTGAAATATGAGGAGATGAAATGTGCAAGAAATGTAGATGGAAATGGAAATACCCTTGGCAGACCCGAGAGCTATCTTACGTATGCTCTCGGGTGCACGTTTTTTTGAAAGAAAACGACCACCGTAGACTTAGGTTTTTTTCCTCGAACCTTAAACTCGTAAGAGAGAAAAAGGTGAGGGACAGCTTAAGAATTCACCTAGTAACCCGAGGGCTAGGGGAACAATGAAGAAACACTCCACTCGTTTAGAAAATCGAGGAATACCTGAAGGTCTTCCAACATGTCGGTTGGGAAAAGAGAATTCTCATAAAAATGGCCAAAGTTGTTTACAAACACCAATGCTTGCTTAAATAGAAAATTCCTAGGTGGATGGTTAGGGTTTGGAAAATGGAAGAAAGAATGGCAACCCTTGGATGAAAAGTGCAATCAGCGGCCAAGGATGATGCTGGGGTGCACGCGAATCCAAAAGAGGAGGGGCTACCAAGCGTGCGCCATCAATGGTTCTAGTGGCTGATCCAGTGCGCGCCATCTGATGGCTAGGATACACCGCGGGAGGCACCATCAGCGGCCAGCGATGCAGCAATGCGCTGGATCTGTGTGCGCCATCTGACAGATCTGGGAAACCCACGCGCGCCAACAATCAACGACCAACGATGCAGATCTGTGGCGCGCCTAATCAGCGGCTGTGATGCTCTAGCGTGCGCCTCATCCGAATGCCAGCTGCTTGCCCGCGCGCGCCTGCCTGATGCCACACTGCTGCCTGCACGTGCGCCAGTTCCATGCTCCAAACGAGAAGAATCCGTTGTTGGCGTGGAGGAAACGATGAAAGGAGAAATTGCAAGGGCTCTGGAGATTTCTCTTCGTGAAGGGGGAGGAGAAAACTAATGGAGGAAGAAACTTGTTAAGTTTTTATTAAAATTTAACATTGACAATTACCTTTTTGCCCTTTACCTCAATTTCTACTCAATTCGCTATTTTGCCTATCGATTTAGTTTCTTCAAAATTTCTTTATTCCTCAAAATATACCAAAATAATGGGATCCTGATTAATCACATATGTGACGACCCTGACCCCGTCAGGGCCGCCACGGCCTAGACTGTGACATACGTTCATTTAACTCTCACCCCCGTTCACAAATCATTTTTTCATTTCATTTCATTTTTCTTCATCATACATTAAAGAAGGGGTTAAGGCATTCAATCTACCCTTATCGACACTTAGGGTCTAACCTAAAATGTATCTAAAAGGATTTGTTTAAGGTTGGAAAACACAATAGAGGCTTAGGACATCAAAACATGAGAGATGGCATGCATGGGGCGTGCCCAGCATTCGGCGTGCACGCCCCTAGTGCACCATGCACGCATACCGCGCTTACCTTGCGCCCACACCGTGCGCATCGCGCTTCCATTGCGTGCCTCTGCGCGCCATCAGGCAGGCCCTATTGGGCTGCACTGCGAGCCTATCGCATGCCTCCTGCGTAGCGCACACCGTGCACCCACCGGGTGTCACCCCCGCGCATCAACCCGCACCTGGCACGCGCGCTGCGCGCCCAGTGCCTAGCGATGGCCGATCGATAGACTAGCGGGCCGATCGATCGGCGATCGCTCTGGATTTTCACCAGAACGCCTTGTATTTTGCCGTTCAATCGGCCATGGGCGCCGATCGATCAGCGATCGCCCTGCCTCACGACCAAAATTCCAAGGACTTAACCGATCGATCGGCCACCATGTGCCGATCGATCGGCAGATGAGGGGCAGCGCGCCCTTCTTGCCCCATCTGCGCGCCCAGCACCTTTTGTTCCACATTTCCTTCCTCCTTTGCTATTTTCTCCAATTTTCACCTAAAATACATCAACCATATACATCCTCAAATCATCCATAAACATTTCTACCTAAAATTACACATCCATTAATTGAAAACCTCAACCTAAAATCATCAAATTTCAACTCTTATATATGAATTCATCTCTAATCAATAAATCCAACTCTGAATCAAAATCGACTCCAAAACCTAATCCATTTAATCAAAAATCAAACATACGCAACGAAAGCTCAAAAATCATCCAAAGTGTAAACCCATCTATATAATCAATCCACAAATCCATTATCAACATCATTATGATCAACTAGTTGCTAATCACCCAAAATAAGTTATCTATACATTTTCCATATCATTTCTATCTAACATACCCAAAATACCTACACGTTCGTTCCCACAGGTCAAAAATCGCTTCGACTGCTCAGTGCACTCCCACGGGCATCCTTCTTCAACCAGTTCATTCATCGTGTAAAGGAACGTCTTCTTCACCTTCCTCGAGATCACCTACACCATAGAGATATCCATGAGCTAAAGGCTCAGTAAACTTCGTAAATGAAAATGCATGCTATGCATATGTATTTCGTAAATCATGCAGTTATTTCATTCATTACGTTACATAACGGGATGTCACCGGGGGTTTACTCTCACCAGATGGACAGGACACGTCTCGCGGTTAGACAGCTCTTTCCATCTACCGGGGGAAAAATATGTTTCACCTGTAGGACAGCCATGTCTACCCCACCCTGACATCATTGGGATTACGTGCATTCATTTCTTTTCATTAGTTCATTTCTTTTCATAAACTTGTGTAGAAACTCATTTTCATGCTATTTTGAAAGAACGTGATGCATGTACAGTTCATAATGCATAACCTATAACTGACATAGAAAACAATCAATAAAGCTTAGAAAAGACATTCTATAATCATAAACATCCTAACTCCCCATCCAACCTACACTAAATCTACATAAAACATCAATTTCCTCGATAACGTCCAATCTCGTGGTGTAGGCCAAATCGGCCAAACAAGGCACGAAGACTTACCTCAGGTCCTTAGCAAGGCGAGTACCTCGTTTTGAGCTTCGTTACCTAAGTCATTTCACAACAATGACATTAAAACCGATCCTAAGCAATCAAATTCCGAAACTAAACGAAACTCCTAGCTAAGGCAAATTTCCTAAAACCTAAATCTACTTCATTCGGGCATTTCATTGAGCAATTGGCGCTCACAATTCTCCAAAATTCCATTAATGGTGTTTTTACACATTTCCAACCACCAAACTTACACCACATTCAATAAAAACCCTAAATCTTCCATCAAAAGTCATAAATACGGTAAACCTAACCATTTCTAATATAAACCAACAATTTCAACAAAACTCTAATCAAAACCCTAACCCTTTTAAACCCTAAAACCAGAAACTAACGGTTGAGAGTACTCGTATCATACTCAGGGCTTGATTGCGGAAGAGAAACTGGAAATAAAATCGCCGGAGGAGAAGAATTCGTTGTTGGCGTGGAGGAAACGGTGAAGGGAGAAATCGCAAGGGCTCTAGAGATTTCTCTTCGTGAAGGGGGAGGAGAAAACTGATGGAGGAGGAAACTTGTTAAGTTTTTATTAAAATTTAACATTGACAATTACCTTTTTGCCCTTTACCTCAATTTCTACTTAATTTGTTATTTTGCCTATCGATTTAGTTTCTCCGAAATTTTCTTATTCCTCCAAATATTCCAATTTATCCCTAGGGTTCTAATAAAACTTTTCGTTCGCAAAACGGGCTTAATTCACTATATTTATGAAAATTCCCTTATACAACGGAAAATTTAAAAACTCATAAAACCGGGTGTTACATTTCATCCACCTAAACAAAATTTTGTCCTCAAAATTTGATTATACAAAGAGTTTTTGATATTTAGCCATCATATCCTACTGTCTCTCCCAGGTGGCTTCCTCTACGTCGTGGTTCCGCCACAAAACTTTCACTAGTGGGATCTCTTTATTGCGTAGCACCTTGATAGAGGACTCCAGAATTCCTACTGACTTTTCCACATATGTCAGCATTGGTTGTACCTTGATTTCTCTTGCTTCTACAACATGAGATGGATCACGTAAGCACTTTTTGAGCGTGGATACATGAAATACGTTGTGAATGCCCTCCATCGAAGTCAAAAGTTGTAACCGGTATGCCAACTTCCCGATCCTCTTTACAATAGGGAAGGGCCCCACATAACGAGGACTCAGCTTGCCTTTTCTGCCGAACCTCATAATTCCCTTGAATGGAGAAATTTTTAGAAATACTTCGTCGCCCTCGTTGAATTCCAATTCCCTTTGTCTGTTATTGGCGTAGCTTTTCTGACGGCTTTGCACTATCTCTATACGCTGTCTGATAATAGCGATCTTCTCTGTAGTCTGCTGCTAAATATCAGGGCCAATTAAGCTAGCTTCGCCAATTTCGTCCCAATACAGCAAAGACCTACATTTTCATCCATATAGCGCTTCATACGGAGCTATACCGATTGTAGCTTGAAAGCTATTGTTGTGCGAGAACTCGATCAATGGTAAATATTTACTCTACGAACCTTGAAATTCCAACACACGGGCTCTAAGCATATCCTCCAGAATTTGATTCGTTCTTTCTGTCTGTCCATCAATCTGAGGATGAAATGTTGTGCTGAAATTTAGCTGAGTTCCCATAGCTTTATACAGACTTTTCCAAAATCTTGAAGTAAACCTGGGATCTCTATCAGAGACTATCGAAATAGAAACCCCATGTAGTCTGACAATCTCCTGCACATAAAGCTCGGCAAGTTGATCCATGGAATATGTCATATTAACTGGTAGAAAAGGGGCCGACTTTGTCAAACGGTCCACTATAACCCAGATTCCATCGTGTCCTTTTGTAGTTCTGGGTAATCCTACAATGAAGTCCATAGAGATTTGCTCCCATTTCCACTCCGGGAACGGCATGGGTTGTAAAGTTCCTGCTGGCCTTTGGTGCTCTGCCTTAACCTATTGACAAACTAAACAGGTTTCAACGTATCTAGCAACTTCTCTTTTCATATTAGGCCATAAGAAGTACTGTTTCAAATCTGTAACAACCAGCACTTTGGACAGGTGAACCCTCTTTAAGGTAAACAGAATTAATTGCCATCTATGCATTTACTTCTTTGGTCGAAAATTTAGGCGCCAAGGTTAATCAGTCCTCTTTATAGAAGTTAGGTCTAGTGGCAAACTTGTAATTAAGTCTACGTTATTAAGTGTATAAATAGAAAATGGAAATCCTAAAACCTCACAAAAACCTCCACCAGCCGACTTTCCCCTCTCAGCCGACTCTCTCTTCCCTTAGCTCCCTTCGGATTTCTTCCGATACTCCAAGCTCGAGGTAAGATTTGGACAATGTGTTTACTGATTGGTCATTTGAGAGTTGATTAGAGACTTAGATTCGTGTTTTCTGAGGAAGTTGAAGTATTAGATATAGCTATTAACATAGCATTTATGATTGTTGTAGGTAATAAGTAGAAATAATGAACGTTGGCTAAGCCTGGATTGTTGGTGAACCCGAACACCATTATCGTTTAGCTGAGGTTTTTATGCACACTAGGTGGCTGATATAATGTTCGAATGGAAATGAGTTAGACTTCTAGGATATATATATACTTAGTTAGAAAGCTACCATTCTGAATATTAGACTACTTATGTAACGACCCTAACACTGTACCCTTATTTTTTCGTATTATTTTTATTTTTATTTTTTTATAACTTTCTAGTAAACCGTTTCGTTTAATTGATAAATCAAAGTATAAATTGTTGAAACATATTTAAAAATCAATTAAATAAAACCATTAAAACAGAAGAGGAATCGGCCCAGCAGAACAGAGGGTAAAAAAGGCCCAAGCCCAAAATTTTTCCTGTTCACGTCCGCCGCTCACTTCTGCTAAGTTACATCCACCGCTCAACTCACATCCACTGCTCACTCACAAAACACATCCATCGATCACTCACAAAACACATCCACCGAGCACTCATAAAACACATCCACTGGTGACTCACAAAACACTTCCACCGATCACTCACAAAACACATCCACCGGTGACTCACAAAACACATCCACCGGTGAATAGGAACACTCAACATCCACCGGTGACGTCATCTGGATGACTTATTCACCCAGCATCCACCGATCCATAACACTCAACATCCACCGGTGACGTCAGCCGGATGACTTATTCACCCAGCATTTACCAGTCCATAACACTCAACATCCACCGGTAACGTTTGCCAGATGACTTATTCACCTAGCATCCAACAGTCAACAGCAACCGAACACATCTGCCGGTTGATTTTGACCAAACACTTATACAGACTTCTTCCGATCACAAAACGACATAATCTACCGAACACTTAATCGAAACCCCTACAATTTTCTCCGCTGTACTTACACACCGTTTACTCAGAACTTCCAAAAACATTAAAATAACATTTTCCCTTTCCAGAGAACATCAAAATGAACATTATATACATATATGTTCATAAACTATCCATACCTAGCGGAATCTATCAAAATATCATCAAAACATAAATTTTCAACCTATCCAGATACCAAGCATCCCAATAAGAGTTTCTATACATTTCATCAAAATATCATCACCCAAAACATTTAACCTATGCTCCCACGGGTCAAGTGTGCATCGACTATGCCAACCGCTCCCTGAACATCCTCCTTCAAGCTGCAGGCTCGTCTGAGAGAGGAAAATCCTCCGCACCTTGCTCTATATCACCTACACCATAAAAACACCTATGAAATAAAAATCTCAGTAAATTCTACGTAAATGCCAATGCATGATCATGTATGCTCAATGCTAAGAAAACCGTCCATGTCATTTCATATATCGGTACGTGTTAGTCTATGGTTATCGAAAACGCTCGACAGATGGATAGGGCACATCAAGCAGTTAGATAGCCCACACCATCTGAAGGGAGGAAAACCCGCTCACCATGGAACGCCAAGTCTGAACCTCATCCCCGATACCCCATGCCATGGTTGTTTACTATGATACTTTACTTGCCTTTACATGCATGTTCTTTTCATGAAACCCATGCGTAAATTCATTTTTATGACGGTTTGAAACCATGATGCATGAACAATTCAATATGCACAATCTAACATATATAACGTGAATACCATCAAAACCTCACAAGCACAGACTATAAAGTAACTAACCCTAAATTACCCAACCAAAGCAGTTAAACAGGCAAAGCACCAACATTCACCAACAATCCTCGAGGGACAAAGCTTGACATATGGTGTAGGCCAATCGGCCATAGTAAGTCACGAGAACTTACCTCAAGTCCTCAGCACACCAAGCACTATCCGTGAGCTTGTTCACCTAAGACAATTTATAACACACGGCATTAGAACCGAGTCTAACCCAATCGGACTCCGTTAATTCCACTTAACTATCCTCCATAATCATAAATGCCTTATTATCATTCAACATTCCAATAGCTAACAATTTCTAACTTCCATCAGCAATTTCTAACGAAACTCTATTTGAATAACAACTCTAAAATCGAAGGCTAACAATCCAGAACATTAAAACCTTACCTAGGGTCGGGATTTAGGAATGAATTGTGAAGGAAATTGATCGGTTGGAGGAGTCGTTGAATCATGAAGAAGAGTAGGGTGGAGATAATTTCCGTGGATGTGAAAGTTAAAAGAGAGAAAGAGTAAAAGTGAATGTGGTTTCTCGTAAGGGAGGGAACAGGAAGGTGTTGCCTTTGCCAAGCTTCTCCCACAAGTTTTGACACTTGTCACATTCTCACTTGGTGCTCCCAACTACCCCCTTTTTACTTCCTAATTTGCCCCTCCATCCAATTGCTTGTTTGGTTGAACTTAGTTTGGTTTCTCCAACTTATCACGTTATTTGACTACTATTCGTTTTCTCCAAATTTCCTTATTTCACCATAAATTCCAATTTATTATTTAGGTCCCAATAAAACTTTCCGTTCACAAAACAGACTTAATTTGACATATTTACAAAAATGCCATTATTTGTTGGAATTACCGAATCCCGTAAAACCGGGCGTTACAACTTAGGATTTGTTTTCTTACATTAATACGTGAAATGTTATGGGTGGGAAAAACTCCAAGTGAAGGAAAGACATTGCTATGGAATCCAGGTAAGTGAGTGCGTTAAGTTTCCGGCTACTAGAGCCCTACATCACAAGGGTAGCAGGGTGAGTTTGTTTCTGGTATTCAATGATGTTTGGGAAGATCGTCTGTTTTAGTATAATGTTTGAGAATAGTGTATGCCTGATTTTCTAATGAATGACTCCTCTCATGGTCTACTGTTTCTTAAAATGTCTATGTCTATGCATCATGATTCACTTACCGAGCATACAAAATGTTTTAATGCATTCATTTTATAAATGATACAAGAAGAATGAAACGTATGAAACCCTGATTAAGTGAGAGTTGGGGGCAGTTTTTGCCATGTCACAGTCAAGGAATGGACCATGATTCTTGCCCGCATGGGCCATGTACACACGCACTGCCTACCCCACTTCGGCACAAACTCCTCCTTAATCCATGATATGAAAACGATGGACAAGAATATGATTCCCACGATTTGAAAATAAATGAGAACATGATTTTATTGAGTATGCATTTATGAGTATTCGTGTGTTTGTTGCACCCCTTACTAAACATCAGGGTTATAGTTTGAACCTTATGATGTAGGTGACGAAACAGCAGGTAAGGACTTCAGTCTAGAAGGAAATGCTTAGGTCTGGTTGCTGGTTCCTGCTCATGGTGATGATTTGTGGCTGGGAAGTGACTTTTCTTTAACCCGCGGAGTGTTGCTTTCAGTACAATTTAGTAAGGTCTACGTTAAGATTGCATAAATAGGAAAAGTATTTCTTTATGTTAACGGATATTTGACTCAAACCTTCTGACGTACTCGGCAACTGAGCCAGCCTGTCTCAATTGCATGAACTCCATCATTTTTGCCTCCCGTACCGTATGGCTAAAATATGGTTTTAAACCGCTCCCAGCTCATCGCAGTCACATCTGTGGTGGCCTTGATCGTATCCCACCAGAAATGGGCATCTAGTGCCAAGTGATAGGCAACGAACGCGACTTTCTCCCCATCCCCTATGCTCGCGTATGCCAGCATATCCTCCATAGTTCGAATCCACTCCTCAGCTAAAGAGGGATCTGACGATTGTCCATTGAACACAGGGGGTTGTAATTTCTGAAACCTCTCCATTTCCCGATTACTAGGAGTTGCCACCTCCTGAGCTCTATTGCCCTCTTGGTTAATCAGCGTATCGAGCTGTTGGGACTGTCTTTCCATATGTTGAGCCTATCGTTCTAAGTGTTGGGACTGTTGGGCAAGGTTTTGAGACTGTTGGGCAATAATTTCCTTGAGTTGGTCTATGGTGTCGTCTCTCAAGTCTCTATCATTTCCTTTTCGCACCATTTTGCTAACCTATAACAATTAAAAACAACAATTCTAAGAAATCAAAACAAAGAAAGCATATAACGTAGGTACAGTTGAAGAAGCATGTCTGTGTAGTGGCTTGCGCAGTCGAGCACTCTACAGAACTGTTTTTAAAACCCGGGAGCTTTGATACCATAACTGTAACGACCCTAACACTGTACCCTTATTTTTTCATATTATTATTATTATTATTTTTTTATATAACTTTCTAGTAAACCCTTTCGTTAAATTGATAAGTCAAAATATAAATTGTTGAAACATATTTAAAAATCAATTAAATAAAACCATTAAAACAGAAGAGGAATCAGCCTAGCAGAACAGAGGGCAAAAAGGGCACAAGCCCAAAATTTTTCCTGTTCACATCCGCCGCTCACTTCTGCTAAGCTACATCCACCGCTCAACTCACATCCACCGCTCACTCTCAAAACACATCCACCGATCACTCACAAAACACATCCACCGATCACTCACAAACACACATCCACTGATCACTCACAAAACACATCCATCGGTGACTCACAAAACACATCCACCGCTCACTCACAAAACACATCCACCGCTCACTCACAAAACACATCCACCGATCACTCACAAAACACATCCACCGATCACTCACAAAACACATCCACTGGTGACTCACAAAACACATCCACCGATCACTCACAAAACACATCCACCGGTGACTCACAAAACACATCCACCGATCACTCACAAAACACATCCACCGATCACTCATAAAACACATCCACCGGTGACTCACAAAACACATCCACCGATCACTCACAAAACACATCCACCGGTGAACAGTAACACTCAACATCCACTGGTGACGTCAGCCAGATGACTTATTCACCAATCATCCACTGATCCATAACACTCAACATCCACCGGTGACATCAGTCGGATGACTTATTCACCCAGCATCCACGGGTGACGTCAGCCGGATGACTTATTCACCCAGCATCCACCGGTCAACAGCAACTGAACACATCTTTCGGTTGACTTTGATCAAACACTTATACAAACTTCTGCCGATTGTAAAACGACAGAATCTACCGAACACTTAATCGAAACCCCTACAATTTTCCCCCCTGTACTTACACACCGTTTACTCAGAACTTCCAAAAACATTAAAATAACATTCTCCCTTTCCAGAGAACATCAAAATGAACATTATATACATATATGTTCATAAACTATCCATACCTAGCGGAAGCTATCAAAATATCATCAAAACATAAATTTTCAACCTATCCAAATACCAAGCATCCTAATAAGAGTTTCTATACATTTCATCAAAATATCATCACCCAAAACATTTAACTTATGCTCCCACGGGTCAAGTGTGCATCGACTACGCCAACCGCTCCCCGAACTTCCTCCTTCAAGCTGCAGGCTCGTCTGAGAGTGGAAAATCCTCCTCACCTTGCTCTATATCACCTACACCATAAAGACACCTATGAGATAAAAATCTCAGTAAATTCTACGTAAATGCCAATGCATGATCATGTATGCTCAATGCTAAGAAAACCGTCCATGTCATTTCATATATCGGTACGTGTCAGTCTATGGTTATCGGAAATGCTCGACAGATGGATAAGGCACATCAAGCGGTTAGATAGCCCACACCATCTGAAGGGACGAAAACCCGCTCACCACGGAACGCCAGGTCTGAACCTCATCCCCGATACCCCATGCCATGGTTGTTTACTATGATACTTTACTTGCCTTTACATGCATGTTCTTTTCATAAAACCCATGCGTAAATTCATTTTCATGACGATTTGAAACCATGATGTATGAACAATTCAATATGCACAATCTAACATATATAACGTGAATACCATCAAAACCTCACAAGCACAGACTATAAAGTAACTAACCATAAATTACCTAACCAAAGCAGTTAAACAGGCAAAGCACCAACATTCACCAACAATCCTCGAGGGACAAAGCTTGACATATGGTGTAGGCCAATCGGCCATAGTAAGTCACGAGAACTTACCTCAAGTCCTCAACACTCTAAGCACTATCCGTGAGCTTGTTCACCTAAGACAATTTATAACACACGGTATTAGAACCGAGTCTAATCCAATCGGACTCTGTTAATTCCACTTAACTATCCTCCATAATCATAAATGCCTTATTATCATTCAACATTCCAATAACTAATCATTTCTAACTTCCATCGGCAATTTCTAACGAAACTCTATTTGAATAATAACTCTAAAATCGAAGGCTAAAAATCCAGAACATTAAAACCTTACCTAGGGTCGCAATTTAGGAATGAATCGTGAAGGAAATTTGTCAGTTGGAGGAGCCGTTGAATCGTGAAGAAGCGTAGGGGTGGAGAGAATTTTTGTGGTTGTGAAAGTTAAAGGAGAGAAAGAGTGAAAGTGAATGTGGTTTCTCGTAAGGGAGGGAAAAGGAAGGTGTTGCCTTTGCCAAGCTTCTCCCACAAGTTTTGACACTTGTCACATTCTCACTTGGTGCTCCCAACTACCCCCTTTTTACTTCCTAATTTGCCCCTCCATCCAATTGCTTGTTTGGTTGAACTTAGTTTGGTTTCTCCAACTTATCACGTTATTTGACTACTATTCGTTTTCTCCAAATTTCCTTATTTCACCATAAATTCCAATTTATTATTTAGGTCCCAATAAAACTTTCCGTTCACAAAACAGACTTAATTTGACATATTTACAAAAATGCCATTATTTGTTGGAATTACCGAATCCCGTAAAACCGGGCGTTACAACTTAGGATTTGTTTTCTTACATTAATACGTGAAATGTTATGGGTGGGAAAAACTCCAAGTGAAGGAAAGACATTGCTATGGAATCCAGGTAAGTGAGTGCGTTAAGTTTCCGGCTACTAGAGCCCTACATCACAAGGGTAGCAGGGTGAGTTTGTTTCTGGTATTCAATGATGTTTGGGAAGATCGTCTGTTTTAGTATAATGTTTGAGAATAGTGTATGCCTGATTTTCTAATGAATGACTCCTCTCATGGTCTACTGTTTCTTAAAATGTCTATGTCTATGCATCATGATTCACTTACCGAGCATACAAAATGTTTTAATGCATTCATTTTATAAATGATACAAGAAGAATGAAACGTATG
The DNA here is from genome assembly GCA_022432975.1 of Begonia masoniana. Classification (NCBI taxonomy): domain Eukaryota; kingdom Viridiplantae; phylum Streptophyta; class Magnoliopsida; order Cucurbitales; family Begoniaceae; genus Begonia; species Begonia masoniana. Next base: position 33,079,219 of record CM039512.1, on the reverse strand, counting down.
AAACCCTGATTAAGTGAGAGTTGGGGGCAGTTTTTACCATGTCACAGTCAAGGAATGGACCATGATTCTTGCCCGCATGGGCCATGTACACACGCACTGCCTACCCCACTTCGGCACAAACTCCTCCTTAATCCATGATATGAAAACGATGGACAAGAATATGATTCCCACGATTTGAAAATAAATGAGAACATGATTTTATTGAGTATGCATTTATGAGTATTCGTGTGTTTGTTGCACCCCTTACTAAACATCAGGGTTATAGTTTGAACCTTATGATGTAGGTGACGAAACAGCAGGTAAGGACTTCAGTCTAGAAGGAAATGCTTAGGTCTGGTTGCTGGTTCCTGCTCATGGTGATGATTTGTGGCTGGGAAGTGACTTTTCTTTAACCCGCGGAGTGTTGCTTTCAGTACAATTTAGTAAGGTCTACGTTAAGATTGCATAAATAGGAAAAGTATTTCTTTATGTTAACGGATATTTGACTTATTAAGTATGAGTTTAAGTCTATGAAAGTTCCAGATTTAAGAATCTTCTTTATATGAGAAGTCTTCCGCTACAAAATTAAGTTAAGGAATGCGAGGTCTATGTGTATGGAGATTTTGGAAAAGGGAGTTAAGTTCTTTAAATGGGGGGAAAGAATTGAAGTCTCAACGTCGATCTATAATCGGTAGATGTTCGGTTACTGTTGAGTGGTGGATGTGCTCAGTAGATGTAACCGGTAGAAGTTACTCCGTTAATGTGAGTGTTACTGTTGATCGGTGGATGCTGAGTGAATGAGTCATCCGGCTAACATCATCGGTAGATGTGGATATTACTGTTGAGCGGTGGATGTCGCTGGACAGAAATGAGCGGTGGATGCTGGGTGAATGAGTCATCCGACTGACGTCATCGGTAGATGTGGGATATTACTCTTGAGTGGTGGATGTCGCTCGACAGAAATGAGCGGTGGATGCTGGGTGAATGAGTCATCCGGCTGACGTCATTGGTAGATGTGGGATATTACTGTTGAGCGGTGGATGTCGCTCGACAGAAATGAGCGGTGGATGTGAACAGATGAAGTCATTCCAATTGTCTGTTAATTCTTCTCTTTAAATAGATTTTTTCCCAAATGATTTTAAATGACTTCAAATTTGATTGGAATTTCTTTAAAAACGTATTTACATATATACAAAAAAAAAGAATTGGGTTGACATTTTCGATTACGAATATGATTATACAAAATTCTCGACCCGTCAGGTTTCGGGTTGTGACAACTATGGTATCAGAGCTACCCGGGTTTTAAAAAAAAAATTGGTTCTGTAGACTGCCTACCAGCACAAATCACCACATGAGTACTCTCCAGCAACTGTAAGTGTTTACGATTTTAGTAATGTCATTCAAAGTTAAGATGTGTTTATGATAATATGTTAGGATTTCCAAGATGGTGAGAGGTCAACAGAGAGAAGGCAACGAGGATAGTAACACTATTGCCCAATTAACGGAGTTGGTGATTCGCCAATCCCACCAAATCGAGCAGCTTGTGGCTACTAGAGAAGAGCAAGGGAACTCTGGTTCGAATGCAACCCATGATCATGGTGGTGAACGTTTTCACCGACTTCGACCCTCGACATTTAATGGTCGAGTTTCGGATCCTATCCATGCTGAGGAATGGATTTAGAAAATTGAGGACATGTTCATGTATGCAAAGGTTGATGAAGGAGACAAGGTCACATATGCTGTTTTCCACCTAGAACTGGATGCAAGGCATTGGTGGGACTCAATCCGGAGCACTACTAACGTGGGAACTATGACCTAGGAAATGTTTAAGACTGCTTTCTTTGACAAGTACTTTAGCCGAGCATTTCGGGCTAGTAAGAAAATGGAGTTTATGCAGTTTCGCCAAACCGGTTCAGCGGCGGACTATATTTATAAGTTCGAGGCCTTGTCCCATTTTGCACCCCGTTTGGTGGAGGATGAAGAAGATAAGATTCATCAATTCGTTCAAGGTTTGAAGCCAAACCTATTTAGGGGAGTGAAGACTGCAGGGATCCATAATATACTTTATTCTGAGGTGGCTGCTAAGGCTTTGAAATTGGAAGATGTTGAGATAACAGTGCAGGGGCAAGGTGATCTGTCAAGGAAGTTTATCAGAGAAGTGACTTTTCTTTAACCCGCGGAGTGTTGCTTTCAGTACAATTTAGTAAGGTCTATGTTAAGATTGCATAAATAGGAAAAGTATTTCTTTATGTTAATGGATATTTGACTTATTAAGTATGAGTTTAAGTCTATGAAAGTTCCAGATTTAAGAATCTTCTTTATATGAGAAGTCTTCTGCTACGAACTTAAGGAATGCGAGGTTTATGTGTATGGAGATTTTGGAAAAGGGAGTTAAGTTCTTTAAATGGGGGCAAAAGAATTGAAGTCTCAACGTCGATCTATAATCGGTAGATGTTCGGTTACTATTGAGCGGTGGATGTGCTCAGTAGATGTAACTGGTAGAAGTTACTCTGTTAATATGAGTGTTACTGTTGATCGGTGGATGTTGAGTGAATGAGTCATCTGGATGACATCATCGGTAGATGCTGGGTGAATGAGTCATCCGGCTGACGTCATCGGTAGATGTGGGATATTACTATTGAGCGGTGGATTTCACTCGACAAAAATGAGCGGTGGATGCTGGGTGAATGAGTCATCCAGCTGATGTCATCGGTAGATGTGAGATATTACTGTTGAGCGGTGGATGTCGCTCGACAGAAATCAGCGGTGGATGTTGGGTGAATGAGTCATCTGGGTGACGTCATCGGTAGATATGAGATATTACTGTTGAGTGGTGGATGTCGTCGACAGAAATGAGCGGTGGATGCTGGGTGAATGAGTCATCCAGATGACGTCATCAGTAGATGTGGAATATTACTGTTGAGCGGCGGATGTCGCTCGACAGAAATGAGCGGTGGATGTGAACAGATGAAGTCATTCCGATTGTCTGTTAATTCTTCTATTTAAATAGATTTTTTCCCAAATGATTTTAAATGACTTCAAATTTGATTGGAATTTCTTTAAAAACGTATTTACATATATACACAAGAAAAAGAATTGGGTTGACATTTTTGATTACGGATATGATTATACGAAATTCTCGACCAGTCGGGTTTCGGGTTGTGACAAAATCTCTATATATCTTTGTACTTCCTAGATGCACAGAGTAAGCCGAGGAGTGTGCTTCAGTTAAAATCTCCTTCTTCTGCTCCTCATCATTAGGCACGTACCACCTATACCTAAATTTCAATATACCATCATCCAACTTATTGAAATCAGACGAATCATCGAACGTCATGCTCAATCTGTACTTTTCACACTCTAGGTCTTTCTATTGAGCCACTCGAATTTTGTCCAATATTGTCTGCCTTAGTGAAATATTTGCAAGCATAGTGGATAACTCTGCCACAATCTACACATTGAACTTTAAAATCTCTTATTTTAGCGTTACCAACATTGTGGCAAGTGAAGGTTGACTCTGTAACACCCGACAAGTTTGACCAGGTGATTTTTAACTGTTTTAGCGGTCATGTTTATTTTGACCTTTTCGGTTTGGAATTTATGCCAAGACTTAATTAATTTGTTGTGTTAAAAATCTAGGTTGGGTGGCAAAATTGTAATTAAGGATGATTGAATTTAATATAAATAGAAAGTGGAAACTCTTAAACCTCACCAAAATCTCACTGTAGCCGGCATTCCCTTCTAGGTTCTCTCATTCCCCCGAGCTGTCTCCCTCTGCCAGCGACTCTCTCATCGGCGACTGATTCTTCAGCCTCCACCCCAACAATCCACACTCTAGGTAAGACTTTGGCAATATAGTTACTGGTTGTTTACATTGAGCTCTGTTTTCTGCTGGAGCTGGGATTTCGGATTCTTCAATGACAGAATAATAGTAGTAACGTTTATAACCCGAGTTTAATAAAGGCATCTCTGATTCAATTCTGGACTTTATTATAACTGACTGGGAATAGTTCTAGGCCAAATCTTGTTATTTTGATTCTGGAAATGTAGACTACGCACACATTAGATTCTAGGGTGACTCTTGATTAGAACTTTTAGGATGTTGTTTTAACTTTACAATATTGAATGTTTTAGGTGAGGAAGTCTGAAGAGAAGTACTCAAAATTGCTAAGGAAACCAGGTAAGTGAATGTGTAGGATACCCGGTCATTAGGGCCCTACATCACAAGGGTACTAGTTAGAAGCTGATTTTCGATGTTTAAAGATTATCTGAGCTTTTGTCTGTTAGTTACGATACTTGAACTGTAGATGTATGACCTGTTCAGTAGAATGATGAACTAAGAGTATCCCTACTCATGCATCACAAATGTTTCTCAAGCATATGAAAGTATTTTAAGTGCATGTTTTCTTTCATGAACAAGATATGTATATGAAACCTATGCAACATGGATTATGAGAGGGTTGGGGGTGGTTTGGCGTATGTCACATTCCAAAAGAGGGACAAAGAATACGACCCGCAAGGGACTATGTACACTTTCACTGTCGAACCCCCTTTACCGGTACAAATCCTCTCTTAATCCATACAATGTAAATGATGAATATGAATGATAAATATGAACATGAATATGAACAAGAACAAGAAAAGATTCATGAGCATGCGTTTCTTTAAACTATACATTATTCATGCATATGTGTTAGCATTACATTCTTTACTAAGCATTAGGCTTATAGTTTAAACCTTATGATATAGGTGTCTGGAAAAGGCGATTATGACCCGTGGTTACTACCCATGTGATGTCAGTAAGAATTACGAAAACTGAGGTTAAAGTAGGATGAGTTTTCTCATGTCATTAGATATCAGAATATGACTGATACAATTTTTAAGTAGGATGAGATTTCTCTTAAGAGCGTCATTTACCTGTTTTAGCTTCTAAGCTTGGGAATGATTTTGAGAATTTATATATATGTGATGGTCTGTTTTAATGAAGTCTTCCGCTATGTATACTCAAATTGAGTTCATGTTTAAGTCAGAGTAGGATTATATTGTCATGATGAGAGTGTGTATAAATTTGGATGTCCTCTATGGGTAAATGTCAAAGGTGTTTGCCCACAGATAGATGTTTTCTGTCAGTAGAAGTCGTTAATAAGTTAAGGTTTCCTGTCTTTAGGGTAAAGTCTATCGGATGATGTGAGTAGTGTTGTTTTGATCGGATGATTAAATCATCCGGCTGACGTCATCGGCAGGAGTAGTTTAAACTTTGTCGTTTTGTGATCGAATGATGTGAGTAAAGATGAGTAATCGGATGATGTGAGTAGTGTTGTTTTGATCGGATGAGTAAATCATTCGGCTGACGTCATCGGCAAATCCGTGCCGCGCACACACCGAGCTTCCATCGCGCGCCATCGGGCAGGTCCTACCGGGCCGCATTGCTTGCCTATCATGCACCAAATGCGTCGCGTGCCCCGCGCGCCTAGCAGATGGTCACCCTCGTGCGCCAACTCGCAACTGGCGTGCCCAGTGCCCAGCGATGGCCGATCGATTGGCTAGCAGGCCGATCGATCGGCGATCGCTCTGGATTTTCACCAGAACGCCTTGTCTTTCTGCCTCGCAACCAAAATTCCTGGGACTTAGCCGATCTATCGGCCACCAAGCGCTGATCGAATGGCAGATGCAGGACAGCGCGCTCCAGCGCGCCCTGGTCGCCTCGTCTGCGCACCAGCTGCACGCCCAACACCTTTTCTTCCACATTTCCTCCTTCCTTTGCTATTTTCTCCAATTTTCACCTAAATTACATCAACCATATACATCCTTAAATCATCCATAAACATTTCTACCTAAAATTACACATCCATTAATTGAAAACCTCAACCTAAAATTATCAAATTCCAACTCTTATCCATGAATTTATCTCTAATCAACAAATCTTACTCTGAATCAAAATCGACTCCAAAAACTAATCAATTTCATCAAAAATCAAACATACGCAACGAAGGTCAAAAATCATCAAAAATGTAAATCCATCTATATAATCAATCCACAAATCCATTATCAACGTCATTATCATCAACTAGTTACTAATCATCCCAAAATAAGTTATCTATACATTGTTAATATCATTTCTATCTAACATACCCAAAATACCTACACGTTCGTTCCCACGAGTCAAAATCGCCTCGACTGCTCAGTACACTCCCACGAGCATCCTTCTTCAACCTGTTCATTCATCGTGTAGAGGAACGTCTTCCTCACCTTCCTCAAGATCACCTACACCATAGAGACATCCATGAGTTAAGGCTCAGTAAACTTTGTAAATGAAAATGCATGCTATGCATATGCAGTTTGTAAATCATGCAGTCATTTTATTCATTACGTTACATAACGGGATGTCACCGGGGGTTTACTCTCACTAGATTGAGAGGGCACGTCTCGCGATTAGACAGGCCTTTCCATCTATTGGGAAAAAACATACTTCACCTATAGGATAGCCATGTCTGAACCCCACCCTGACGTGATCGGGAATACATGCATTCATTTCTTTTCATAAACCTGTGTAGAAACTCATTTTCATGCTATTTTGAAAGAACGTGATGCATGTACAGTTCATAATGCATAACCTATAACTGACATAGAAAACAATCAATAAAGCTTAAAAAAGACATTCTATAATCATAAACATCTTAACTCCCCATCCAACCTACACTAAATCTACATAAAACATCAATTTCCTTGATAACGTCAAATTTCGTGGTGTAGGCCAAATCGGCCAAACAAGGCACGAAAACTTACCTCGGGTCCTTAGCAAGCCGATACCTCATTTTGAGCTTTGTTACCTAAGTCATTTCACAACAATGACATTAAAACCGATCCTAAGCAATCAAATTCCGAAACTAAACGAAACTCCTAGCTAAGGCAAATTTTTTAAAACCTAAATCTACTTCATTCGGGTATTTCATTGAGCAATTCGCGCTCACAATTCTCCAAACCTCCATTAATGGTGTTTTTACACATTTCCAACCACCAAACTTTCACCACATTCAATAAAAACCCTAAATCTTCCGTCAAAAGTCATAAATACAATAAACCTAACCATTTCTAACATAAACCAACAATTTCAACAAAACTCTAATCAAAACCCTAACCATTTTAAACCCTAAAACTGGAAACTAACGGTCTAGAGTACTCGTATCATACCTAGGGCTTGATTGCGGAAGAGAAACCCGAAAGAAAATCGCCGGAGGAGAAGAATCCATCGTTGGCATGGAGGAAATGGCGAAGGGAGAAATCACAAGGGCTCTGGAGATTTCTCTTTGTTAAGGGGGAGGAGAAAACTGATGGAGGAGGAAAATTGTTAAGTTTTTATTAAAATTTAACATTAACAATTACCTTTTTGCCCTTTACCTCAATTTCTACTTAATTTGTTATTTTGCCTATCGATTTAGTTTCTCTGAAATTTTCTTATTTCTCCAAATATTCCAATTTATCCCTAAGGTTCTAATAAAATTTTTCATTCGCAAAACGGGCTAATTCACTATATTTACGAAAATGCCCTTATACAACGAAAAATCCAAAAAACCTGTAAAATCAGGTGTTACAACATATACTTTTAGTTCCTTCTTAGTCATGAAGAGACTTGTCCCGTTCTTCTCTTCCTTCCTAGTGGCATCATCTCTAGCCACTTGCTCGGGGTCATGGGTGCTAACTTAATTTTCTTACCTCTAAACTTGAATGAGTAATAGTTAGTAAATCCATCATGGTTTACCTTGCGATCATACTGCCAAGGTCATCATAGAAGTATGTGGCTTGCATTCATTGGTACCACATCACAAAGGACATAGTCCTTATACTTTCCCATAGTAAGCTCAACAATGACTTGTTTGGTTACTTTCACATCATCCTTATCATCTAGTCATCTTAGCTTGTAGGGGTGGGGATGTGTACTAGTCTCTAAGGCAAATTTAGTAACCATCTTCTGAGAGGCTACATTAGCAAAACTTCCTCTGTCAATTATCAATGAACATGTCATGTTCTTGACCAAACACCTACTGTGAAATATATTCTCATGTTGGCAATCTTCAGTAGTGTTCTTTAATATTATTTAATTATTTAATTAGGAATGAGTCTATGTTATTTGTTTCTAATTATGCTAGAGGAAGTTTTCATCATGTTATAAGTTTCGAACCATATTTATGTACCGTTTGAATCATTTTGTTTTGATTTTATTTGCATCACTTGAGCACGAGTAATGGTTCAAGTTTGAGGGTATTTGATAACTCTTAAATTAGAGTTATTTTATACTATTTTTAATTAATATAACTTATATGATTTCAGTGAATGCAAAAAGAAATTAGTGAAATTTACTATAATTGCTGCAGGATACTGCAGCATCAAGAGACTGATTGAATTTAACGTATTTCATGCATATTCTCTAATAAAAGCAGATTTTTATCACTAATTCAAATTTTGTATTATCTTATTTGAATGCAGATTTATTAGCGGGAAAATACAAAATGAAAGATTAGTGTTTTAATAGAGAAGCAAATTAAAATGATGAAGATTGTGAAGAGTGTTGTGCAAAATATTTCGCAAGTGTACGAGTCGCAACAAGTAATATAGTGATAAAATAGAGTGTCGAACCCACGAGGACTTGTAATTAATAATCGAAATAATTAATCTTAATTCTAAATTGAACACACGTTTTTATGGTTTTTAAGGATTGAAATTAAAATAAACAACTAAAATAATTAAAACAATAAAAATAAACTAAATTAAAATAGCAAAACAAATAAACTGAGATTAAATCAAATTGATAAAAACCTAGGTACTACGATTTCACCAAGACAATATTTATTTCAATCCTTCGCAATAATATTCATAAATATTCTTCCTATGTTGATGATCGATTTCACTAAATTCTAATACAATCTCTCTCGAGCATTGCGTAGTTTATCTGATTAATGGGTTATCACTTTTCAATCTCAAATCCTACATTAATCAAATACAAATAAATCAAGAAATCACAGTGATAACACTAATACCGTAACTATCTCTAGCTTACGTATATTCATGACATTAATTTCAGTGCTCGGGTGTTTATCACCTCTCGGTCTCAAAACATCCCAAAAATCAAGTAAAGATTGGTCAGAAATTTACAGGCTTTAAGAACAGAAATTAAATGTGTCAACAATATTGGAAGAAATACTCAATAAATATAATTAAACGAAGAAACAGAAAATAAATATCATCTGGCTACATCGTAGCCCTAGAATAAAAAGTTTAGTTCATGCTAAAAGAAATAAAAACATAAATAATAATAAAAGTAAACATGTTTTTCTTTTAATAAAGTAGAAAAGAAATTAAAGAAAATAAATAATCTCCCTTTTTTGGTGCGGCCTTCAATGATAGAAATCTCTCTCTAAAAGTTGGTCTCCAGAATGCCTCTTGTTGCTAGCCTCTCTTCTCGCAGAAAATTGCTCTCTGCTGCGTTCCTTTGCCGCAAATCACCTCCTGTTCAATCGCTCCTCGCCCTCTGCTTGCTAATCTCGCCAAATCAGAATCCTTCTCTGCCGCGAATCACCAAGTCGCCGACTTCGTTGCCTCTGTTCTCTCTCTCAATCGCCGAACGCCTCGCTGCGCCCTTCTTTCTGTGGAAAGATCGCCGAATGAAATTCGGCGACTTGGCCTCAATGTTGCTGAACGCCCAATTTTAGGTTATATGCTTTTTCTCTTTAGCCCATCCACGGCTTTGATTCCTTCTTTCCTTAGGTTAACGGTATAGATTAGGTAAGTAAACTTTCCAACTTGGTAAGCAATTGATTGCCGCTTGATTCACTTTCCAAATTATCAGGTGATGATCGCTGCTTGATGTGCTGCCGATGAATTCCAGCGATCGATTGATGTATTTACTGTTTTCATAATCTTCATTGCTTCTCCGTTTATTTTTCTTTGCAGCTACTTTTGTTTCTACGTCAACCTATTTTAAATAAATCTTTCTGCACACTTACCCGAAATATATCAAATTTCTTCAAAATACTTGAGAAAAACTTATCCAATCAAGTATAAAAAGTATAAATAAGTGTGTAAAATACACACTTATCACACCCCCAAACTTGAATGAAAGCTTGTCCTCAAGCGAACAAAATGCAGTTCAGTTAAAACAAGGATATAATCTCAATCATATTTAAAATTGCTCAACATAATACAATGGTAAAACAATCTTAATCAAGGTTTTCGGTAATTTGTCTCAGCTTGAAAAACTCATACTAAAAACATCAAGTGTAACACTTTGCAAAAGAAATAACTCATATTAGTGCATTGACAATAACTTATATAGAAATCTTCGTGTGTGTGTGCGTTCATTCTTATTCTCTTCTAATTGTTGGTTCAACTCATGTAGCTACATCTTATTTCACTCGAGAATCACTCCATTCACTCGAATCGTTCACCAGCTTTGCTCACTATCCAACTAATAGCAAATATCCATTAACCAAAAGAAAAGTCAATAGGTCTTTACAAGCTTGTAATGAAAGGTCGGGTTGTAAGGTAGGAATTATATGAATTCAAGCGAATATTTAGAGCACCACTCATTTCTCCTTATTTCATCCAATCAAAAATTTCTTCCATTCACTTACTCACTTGTTGAACTCACTCAAACTTTCTTCTAATCGCTCACCCCCAAACTTACTTCACTCAATATCACCCACTTTAATTCCTTTGTCATAATTATAAAGCAAAATAAATACAATGAACTTGAAGATAAAACTAAACTTTTTTTTTTTTTCAGCAACAATCGACAAATAGAGTAAAAACAACAACGACTTAATGCTCTAAAAAGAAATACATAACAAAGGAGTTGCTCTTGTTTTTTACCATCTCCTCCAACTTTCCCTTAATTTAGATAAATATCCCTGTGCTCACTGATTAAGGTAAGAGAAATATATATATAAGGCTAGGCTAATTTCAGGTGACAAATGAATTGTAAATAATAGGCTCAAAAGGGTGACTATGGGTGTCATTAAATGACACGACAAGGTAAACTCAGAAAGCTCAAACGGTTCAAAGATGGCCTAAATCATTCTTTTGTTTCAGAAAAATGTCAATTCACATTCGAGGATAATGAGCAAAACCAAGAAAGATTTGTCTTCACAGTATTCTCGTTCTCACACATTTGACTGGAGTTACACTCCCTTACCCTGTTTATTCTCGTTCACTCCCTTACAGTATCTGGGTTTCACTCTTAGTAGACTACACAAATATTACCAACAAATAGAATCAAACAAGAATAGAACGTGTTCAAATAAATTGAAGACAACTATGTAAGCTCTAATCAATGTAACCTAATACAAATCAAATCTTCTGTTAAGTATTTCCCAAGGAGTCAAAGCATGAATCAATCATTTAAATCATCATCGACACCTCAACCAAGATTTCAGATTGCAATACCAAAATATATCAAAGTGCTAAGATACGCTAAAATCACCCCCAAACTTAAAATAGACATTGTCCTCAATGTATCAAAAATATAGGGTAAAAGTCGCGTACCTCATAATGACTTGAGCTGGTCGTGGATTGTCGGTCGAAGGAGTAATCGAGCAGAAGAGCTCTTTTTTTTTTTAACTAAATAAAATGATAAAATGATAAAAAGAATTTAAGATAATTGAATCGGACCCTATTTAAAAGAAGAAAAATAAATAAAATAAAAGAAGAAAAATAAATAAAAAAAGAAAATAAAATAAGAAACTAAAGAAAACTAAAAATAACAGTAAGAGAAAAAAAATAAAATAACATAATAATAAAAATAATAATAATAATAAAAATAAAAATAAATAAAATGATGAAAAGAAAATAAAATGACTTAATCGGAACCTATTTAAAAAAAGAAAAATAAAAATAAAAAAAGAGAAATAAAGTAAAAAGAGAAAATAAAATGAAATAAGAAACTAAAACATAAAAACAAATGAAAATACAATGAAAACGAAAACGAAATAAAAAGGAAAACGAAACTACAACTAAGTAAAACGAAAATGAAAATAACAAAAACAAAAAAGAATAGAAATAAAAATAAAGAAAAATGAATAAAGGAAAATAAATAACTAATGGGTTACCTCCCACCAAGTGCGTGTTTTAACGTCGTCAGCTTGACGATATGCTGCAGCTTAATTAATTGAGAATAAGGACAGACTTTGCACTATCGAATACACCGCCCCAATACGGTTTTAATCTTTGACCGTTAACCTTGAAAGTAGATTGATCGTCACCTTGAATTTCAACAGCTCCATGAGGGAACACTTGAATAACTGTGAATGGACCTGACCAGCGTGATTTGAGTTTTCAAGGAAAATAACCGGAAGTAGGAGGAATTGAATACTAAACACTTGTGAAAAAAAAAAAAAAAAAAAAAAAAAAAAAAAAAAAAAAAAAAAAAAAAAAAAAAGTACCGATCTACCCGGGTATATTCAATACGTTATCAATTTCTACCCAAACACAAAGTTGATTCTAGAATGTATTGCCAACGCGAGTAGAATAAGACACGCGGGAGAGACGTAAAGTAAAATATACCAGGTCAATTCGAGTTTTGGTACCAGATTTGTTTCCAAAGAAAGATATGTTATGAAATGATAATTATAATCTACGACTCTAATTAAGTTTAGAATCAATTATCCTGCACAACTCACCAATAAAAAATCGTGGAAGGCGAAATCTACCAGAAGAGTCATCCATTGAAACAGCATTTGACCCTCTACCACCGTCCCAAGACGATCATCTTCTCGTTCCCTTGAGTTCCTCCTATGCGTTCTGAGTTTTCTTCAACAATCTTAATCTTTGGGTTGTGAATCCAAGAGATTTGCGTGAACTAATTACTGTAGATTGGTTATAGACAAGCTATATATACAAAGGATAAAGAATAAAGATGATAGAAGAGACGAACAGACGAAACAGGAAACGGAGTATATTTGGGTTATGGTAGCATGAGAGTG
>CM039512.1:32859968-33066166 GCA_022432975.1 Begonia masoniana | reverse complement strand
TCGGATTTCAGACTGCAGTGTGTCAACAGAGGAATCGGAATGACTTTAGCTATTAGATCCTAGGATGTTTATGATTATGAACTATTAGGCGATGGTTTTAACTACTGTAATGTACATGTTTTAGGTGAGAATTTTTAAAGTAAAGAAGCTCGGATTGCTAAGGAATCCAGGTAAGTGAATGTGTTAAGATTTCCGGCCACAGGGCCCTACACCGCAAGGGTATTAGGAAATCACTGAAATGTAACTTGTTGACTATGATTTGTTATTTCCACGACATGAAGAAGTTGTGTAAGTAAATGTAAAGTTACAGGATGTTCTACTTGTCCTTATGGTATGACTTTTCTCTGTGACCTCATGTCTATGCATTATAGCCCACGTTTATGATTAAGTAGAGAACATGAAAGTAAATGTAACCATAATTAAGTGCAGAACGGGAAAAGACTATGCTATGTATGACTCGCGAATTCTCCCACTGGTGGAGGCCGAGTTAATGATATGTATGGCTCGCGAATTCTCCCACTGGTGGAGGCCGAGTTAATGATATGTATGGCTCGCGAATTCTCCCACTGGTGGAGGCCGAGTTAATGATATGTATGGCTCGCGAATTCTCCCACTGGTGGAGGCCGAGTTAATGATATGTATGGCTCGCGAATTCTCCCACTGGTGGAGGCCGAGTTAATGATATGTATGGCTCGCGAATTCTCCCACTGGTGGAGGCCGAGTTAATGATATGTATGGCTCGCGAATTCTCCCACTGGTGGAGGCCGAGTTAATGATATGTATGGCTCGCGAATTCTCCCACTGGTGGAGGCCGAGTTAATGATATGTATGGCTCGCGAATTCTCCCACTGGTGGAGGCCGAGTTAATGATATGTATGGCTCGCGAATTCTCCCACTGGTGGAGGCCGAGTTAATGATATGTATGGCTCGCGAATTCTCCCACTGGTGGAGGCCGAGTTAATGATATGTATGGCTCGCGAATTCTCCCACTGGTGGAGGCCGAGTTAATGATATGTATGGCTCGCGAATTCTCCCACTGGTGGAGGCCGAGTTAATGATATGTATGGCTCGCGAATTCTCCCACTGGTGGAGGCCGAGTTAATGATATGTATGGCTCGCGAATTCTCCCACTGGTGGAGGCCGAGTTAATGATATGTATGGCTCGCGAATTCTCCCACTGGTGGAGGCCGAGTTAATGATATGTATGGCTCGCGAATTCTCCCACTGGTGGAGGCCGAGTTAATGATATGTATGGCTCGCGAATTCTCCCACTGGTGGAGGCCGAGTTAATGATATGTATGGCTCGCGAATTCTCCCACTGGTGGAGGCCGAGTTAATGATATGTATGGCTCGCGAATTCTCCCACTGGTGGAGGCCGAGTTAATGATATGTATGGCTCGCGAATTCTCCCACTGGTGGAGGCCGAGTTAATGATATGTATGGCTCGCGAATTCTCCCACTGGTGGAGGCCGAGTTAATGATATGTATGGCTCGCGAATTCTCCCACTGGTGGAGGCCGAGTTAATGATATGTATGGCTCGCGAATTCTCCCACTGGTGGAGGCCGAGTTAATGATATGTATGGCTCGCGAATTCTCCCACTGGTGGAGGCCGAGTTAATGATATGTATGGCTCGCGAATTCTCCCACTGGTGGAGGCCGAGTTAATGATATGTATGGCTCGCGAATTCTCCCACTGGTGGAGGCCGAGTTAATGATATGTATGGCTCGCGAATTCTCCCACTGGTGGAGGCCGAGTTAATGATATGTATGGCTCGCGAATTCTCCCACTGGTGGAGGCCGAGTTAATGATATGTATGGCTCGCGAATTCTCCCACTGGTGGAGGCCGAGTTAATGATATGTATGGCTCGCGAATTCTCCCACTGGTGGAGGCCGAGTTAATGATATGTATGGCTCGCGAATTCTCCCACTGGTGGAGGCCGAGTTAATGATATGTATGGCTCGCGAATTCTCCCACTGGTGGAGGCCGAGTTAATGATATGTATGGCTCGCGAATTCTCCCACTGGTGGAGGCCGAGTTAATGATATGTATGGCTCGCGAATTCTCCCACTGGTGGAGGCCGAGTTAATGATATGTATGGCTCGCGAATTCTCCCACTATATGCATTTTGAATGAGTTGTGTTTTCTTTCTGTTGGAAGGAGTCATTTGATGATTTAGAGTTCTCTACCGTAAGACGGAAGCTGGAAGAGGTAGTCTTCCGGCTGACGTCATCGGCAGATGCCGAAGAATAGTTGTATGATGGTTTAGTCTTCCGGCTGACGTCATCGGCAGATGCCGAGAGTTAATTGTTTGATGGTTTAGTCTTCCGGCTGACGTCATCGGCAGATGCCGAAGGGTAGTTGTTTGTTGGTTTAGTCTTCCGGCTGACGTCATCGGCAGATGCCGAAGAATAGTTGTATGATGGTTTAGTCTTCCGGCTGACGTCATCGGCAGATGCCGAGAGTTAATTGTTTGATGGTTTAGTCTTCCGGCTGACGTCATCGGCAGATGCCGAAGGGTAGTTGTTTGTTGGTTTAGTCTTCCGGCTGACGTCATCGGCAGATGCCGAAGAATAGTTGTATGATGGTTTAGTCTTCCGGCTGACGTCATCGGCAGATGCCGAAGAATAGTTGTATGATGGTTTAGTCTTCTGGACGACGTCACCGGAAGATGTAAAATGTGTTTTGTCGCTTAGCGACCGGAAGATGTAAAATGTGTTTTGTCGCTTAGCGACCGGAAGATGTAAAATGTGTTTTGTCGCTTAGCGACCGGAAGATGTAAAATGTGTTTTGTCGCTTAGCGACCGGAAGATGTAAAATGTGTTTTGTCGCTTAGCGACCGGAAGATGTAAAATGTGTTTTGTCGCTTAGCGACCGGAAGATGTAAAATGTGTTTTGTCGCTTAGCGACCGGAAGATGTAAAATGTGTTTTGTCGCTTAGCGACCGGAAGATGTAAAATGTGTTTTGTCGCTTAGCGACCGGAAGATGTAAAATGTGTTTTGTCGCTTAGCGACCGGAAGATGTAAAATGTGTTTTGTCGCTTAGCGACCGGAAGATGTAAAATGTGTTTTGTCGCTTAGCGACCGGAAGATGTAAAATGTGTTTTGTCGCTTAGCGACCGGAAGATGTAAAATGTGTTTTGTCGCTTAGCGACCGGAAGATGTAAAATGTGTTTTGTCGCTTAGCGACCGGAAGATGTAAAATGTGTTTTGTCGCTTAGCGACCGGAAGATGTAAAATGTGTTTTGTCGCTTAGCGACCGGAAGATGTAAAATGTGTTTTGTCGCTTAGCGACCGGAAGATGTAAAATGTGTTTTGTCGCTTAGCGACCGGAAGATGTAAAATGTGTTTTGTCGCTTAGCGACCGGAAGATGTAAAATGTGTTTTGTCGCTTAGCGACCGGAAGATGTAAAATGTGTTTTGTCGCTTAGCGACCGGAAGATGTAAAATGTGTTTTGTCGCTTAGCGACCGGAAGATGTAAAATGTGTTTTGTCGCTTAGCGACCGGAAGATGTAAAATGTGTTTTGTCGCTTAGCGACCGGAAGATGTAAAATGTGTTTTGTCGCTTAGCGACCGGAAGATGTAAAATGTGTTTTGTCGCTTAGCGACCGGAAGATGTAAAATGTGTTTTGTCGCTTAGCGACCGGAAGATGTAAAATGTGTTTTGTCGCTTAGCGACCGGAAGATGTAAAATGTGTTTTGTCGCTTAGCGACCGGAAGATGTAAAATGTGTTTTGTCGCTTAGCGACCGGAAGATGTAAAATGTGTTTTGTCGCTTAGCGACCGGAAGATGTAAAATGTGTTTTGTCGCTTAGCGACCGGAAGATGTAAAATGTGTTTTGTCGCTTAGCGACCGGAAGATGTAAAATGTGTTTTGTCGCTTAGCGACCGGAAGATGTAAAATGTGTTTTGTCGCTTAGCGACCGGAAGATGTAAAATGTGTTTTGTCGCTTAGCGACCGGAAGATGTAAAATGTGTTTTGTCGCTTAGCGACCGGAAGATGTAAAATGTGTTTTGTCGCTTAGCGACCGGAAGATGTAAAATGTGTTTTGTCGCTTAGCGACCGGAAGATGTAAAATGTGTTTTGTCGCTTAGCGACCGGAAGATGTAAAATGTGTTTTGTCGCTTAGCGACCGGAAGATGTAAAATGTGTTTTGTCGCTTAGCGACCGGAAGATGTAAAATGTGTTTTGTCGCTTAGCGACCGGAAGATGTAAAATGTGTTTTGTCGCTTAGCGACCGGAAGATGTAAAATGTGAAAGTCTGTTGAGAGATAGTAAGTGAATGTAATAATAGTAAAAGTCAAGCAAACGATTAATGAAAGGACATGAACACGTGACGGCTCCTGGCCGGGGTCGTTACAAGAAATGTCATCCCGAATCGATTCTGAACATTTTAAGTAACCAACTCGGATTTAACCAATGGTAAAACCTGTCCACCTAGTTTAGGATTTCAGACTGCAGTGTGTCAAACAGAGGAATCGGAATGACTTTAGCTATTAGATCCTATGATGGTTTAGTCTTCCGGCTGACGTCATCGCAGATGCCGAAAGAATAGTTGTTGATGGTTTAGTCTTCCGGCTGACGTCATCGCAGATGCCGAAAGAATAGTTGTTGATGGTTTAGTCTTCCGGCTGACGTCATCGCAGATGCCGAAAGAATAGTTGTTGATGGTTTAGTCTTCCGGCTGACGTCATCGCAGATGCCGAAAGAATAGTTGTTGATGGTTTAGTCTTCCGGCTGACGTCATCGGCAGATGCCGAAAGAATAGTTGTTGATGGTTTAGTCTTCCGGCTGACGTCATCGCAGATGCCGAAAGAATAGTTGTTGATGGTTTAGTCTTCCGGCTGACGTCATCGCAGATGCCGAAAGAATAGTTGTTGATGGTTTAGTCTTCCGGCTGACGTCATCGCAGATGCCGAAAGAATAGTTGTTGATGGTTTAGTCTTCCGGCTGACGTCATCGCAGATGCCGAAAGAATAGTTGTTGATGGTTTAGTCTTCCGGCTGACGTCATCGCAGATGCCGAAAGAATAGTTGTTGATGGTTTAGTCTTCCGGCTGACGTCATCGCAGATGCCGAAAGAATAGTTGTTGATGGTTTAGTCTTCCGGCTGACGTCATCGCAGATGCCGAAAGAATAGTTGTTGATGGTTTAGTCTTCCGGCTGACGTCATCGGCAGATGCCGAAAGAATAGTTGTTGATGGTTTAGTCTTCCGGCTGACGTCATCGCAGATGCCGAAAGAATAGTTGTTGATGGTTTAGTCTTCCGGCTGACGTCATCGCAGATGCCGAAAGAATAGTTGTTGATGGTTTAGTCTTCCGGCTGACGTCATCGGCAGATGCCGAAAGAATAGTTGTTGATGGTTTAGTCTTCCGGCTGACGTCATCGGCAGATGCCGAAAGAATAGTTGTTGATGGTTTAGTCTTCCGGCTGACGTCATCGGCAGATGCCGAAAGAATAGTTGTTGATGGTTTAGTCTTCCGGCTGACGTCATCGGCAGATGCCGAAAGAATAGTTGTTGATGGTTTAGTCTTCCGGCTGACGTCATCGCAGATGCCGAAAGAATAGTTGTTGATGGTTTAGTCTTCCGGCTGACGTCATCGCAGATGCCGAAAGAATAGTTGTTGATGGTTTAGTCTTCCGGCTGACGTCATCGGCAGATGCCGAAAGAATAGTTGTTGATGGTTTAGTCTTCCGGCTGACGTCATCGCAGATGCCGAAAGAATAGTTGTTGATGGTTTAGTCTTCCGGCTGACGTCATCGGCAGATGCCGAAAGAATAGTTGTTGATGGTTTAGTCTTCCGGCTGACGTCATCGGCAGATGCCGAAAGAATAGTTGTTGATGGTTTAGTCTTCCGGCTGACGTCATCGGCAGATGCCGAAAGAATAGTTGTTGATGGTTTAGTCTTCCGGCTGACGTCATCGCAGATGCCGAAAGAATAGTTGTTGATGGTTTAGTCTTCCGGCTGACGTCATCGCAGATGCCGAAAGAATAGTTGTTGATGGTTTAGTCTTCCGGCTGACGTCATCGCAGATGCCGAAAGAATAGTTGTTGATGGTTTAGTCTTCCGGCTGACGTCATCGCAGATGCCGAAAGAATAGTTGTTGATGGTTTAGTCTTCCGGCTGACGTCATCGGCAGATGCCGAAAGAATAGTTGTTGATGGTTTAGTCTTCCGGCTGACGTCATCGCAGATGCCGAAAGAATAGTTGTTGATGGTTTAGTCTTCCGGCTGACGTCATCGGCAGATGCCGAAAGAATAGTTGTTGATGGTTTAGTCTTCCGGCTGACGTCATCGGCAGATGCCGAAAGAATAGTTGTTGATGGGTTTAGTCTCCGCTGACGTCATCGGCAGATGCCGAAGGTAATAGTTGTGATGGTTAGGTTCCTTCCGGCTGACGTCATCGGCAGATGCCGAAAGAATAGTTGTTGATGGTTTAGTCTTACAGAAAGTTTGATGGTTTAGTCTTCCGGCTGACGTCATCGGCAGATGCCGAAGGGTAATTGTTTGATGGTTTAGTCTTCCGGCTGACGTCATCGGCAGATGCCGAAGGGTAATTGTTTGATGGTTTAGTCTTCCGGCTGACGTCATCGGCAGATGCCGAAGGGTAGTTATTTGATGGTTTAGTCTTCCGGATGACGTCACCGGAAGATGTAAAATGTGTTTTGTCGATTAGCGACCGGAAGATGTAAAATGTGTTTTGTCGATTAGCGACCGGAAGATGTAAAGTGTGTTTTGTCGTTTAGCGACCGGATGATATTTTAATTTAGCACGCGAGGCCCACGTGCCCACCGGAAGATGTCTTCTTTTAGGCGATGTTAAGCGAGTCACGCGTAATGCACGTGATGACCGGACGACTAAATTACTGAGGGTTGTCAATGCATGCAACCCATGCAAAACCCGTGTGGTATTATGTTAAGAGAATTGAGGGCACTTCCTCTTTTCCCGAGATTGTCAAGAAAGCGATGACTGAGTCTAGCCGCTCGGCTCTGTGAAAGTTTGAGCCGACGAGGCGTGGGAGGTCGGGCATGAGAGGGTTCGTCTCCCTTAATGGTTCTGCGTCTCTATTACCAGTTAGAAAAGAAAATATATATGTAGAATGTGAAAGTCTGTTCAGAGATAGTAAGTGAATGTAATAATAGTAAAAGTCAAGCAAACGATTAATGAAAGGATATGAACACGTGACGGCTCCTGGCCGGGGTTGTTACATTTATGGTTTTTAAGGATTGAAATTAAAATAAACAACTAAAATAATTAAAACAATAAAAATAAACTAAATTAAAATAGCAAAACAAATAAACTGATATTAAATCAAATTGATAAAAACCTAGGTACTACGATTTCACCAAGACAATATTTATTTCAATCCTTTGCAATAATATTCATAAATATTCTTCCTATGTTGATGATCGATTTCACTAAATTCTAATACAATCTCTCTCTAGCATTGCGTAGTTTATCTGATTAATGGGTTATCACTTCTTAGTCTCAAATCCTACATTAATCAAATACAAATAAATCAAGAAATCACAGTGATCACACCAATACTGTAACTATCTCTAGCTTACGTATATTCATGACATTAACTTCAGTGCTCGGGTGTTTATCACCTCTCGGTCTCAAAACATCCCAAAAATCAAGTAAAGATTGGCCAGAAATTTACAGGCTTTAAGAACATAAATTAAATGTGTCAACAATATTGGAAGAAATACTCAATAAATATAAATAAACGAAGAAACAGAAAATAAATATCATCTGGCTACATCGTAGCCCTAGAATAAAAAGTTTAGTTCATGCTAAAAGAAATAAAAACATAAATAATAATAAAAGTAAACATGTTTTTCTTTTATTAAAGGAGAAAAGAAATTAAAGAAAATAAATAATCTCCCTTTTTTGGTGCGGCCTTCAATGATAGAAATCTCTCTCTAAAAGTTGGTCTCCAGAATGCCTCCTGTTGCTAGCCTCTCTTCTCGCAGAAAATTGCTCTCTGCTGCGTTCCTCTGCCGCAAATCACCTCTTGTTCAATCGCTGCTCGCCCTCTGCTTACTAATCTTGCCAAATCAGAATCCTTCTCTGCCGCGAATCACCAAGTCGCCGACTTCGTTGCCTCTGTTCTCTCTCTCAATCGCCGAACGCCTCGCTGCGCCCTTCTTTCTGTGGAAAGATCGCCGAATGAAATTCGGCGACTTGGCCTCAATGTTGCTGAACGCCCAATTTTAGGTTATATGCTTTTTCTCTTTAGCCCATCCACGGCTTTGATTCCTTCTTTCCTTAGGTTAACGGTATAGATTAGGTAAGTAAACTTTCCAACTTGGTAAGCAATTGATTGCCGCTTGATTCACTTTCCAAATTATCAGGTGATGATCGCTGCTTGATGTGCTGCTGATGAATTCCAGCGATCGATTGATGTATTTACTGTTTTCATAATCTTCATTGCTTCTCCGTTTATTTTTCTTTGCAGCTACTTTTGTTTCTACATCAACCTGTTTTAAATAAATCTTTCTGCACACTTACCCGAAATATATCAAATTTCTTCAAAATACTTGAGAAAAACTTATCCAATCAAGTATAAAAAGTATAAATAAGTGTGTAAAATACACACTTATCAAAGAGAGAGAAAATAAATCACCAAAAGAGATTATTTTTGCCTAAAATAAAGGAAAGAAATCAAGGAAGATGAGGAAAATTTGGCTGAAGAATCAATGAGACTCAAAAGAGAGAGAAAAAGGGCTAAAAAGAAGGAGAATAGAAGAAAAAAAGGATGAAAATCTAGAGGAAGAAAAGAGGAGAGAGACTACACACGCAGAACGAGAAAGAAAAGGGAAGGCAATTGAATAAAGAGAAAAGAGAGTGACGCTGGAGAAAAAACTTCAATCCTTATTCTCCTTCTTCTACTTTTCATAATTTTTCTTTTATTGAATATTTTTATTGAGTGAATTTATCATGATTTGTGGCTAGACTTTTTAATCTTGGTTAGGAGAGAAAGTACTCATTATATGTTTTTATTATGATCTATGAATGTTAAGTATTTTTTTCATCGTACAATTTCTCATGATTTTTATTGCGTCAAGCAAATTGTGTCGATAGGCAGATTTGATATCACATGTTCCTATTGTATCGATAGGTAAATAGGAATTGTAAGATGCATGAGTAATTAAATAAATTAAATTTGTTGCAAAGTCGTTAACAATAATTTATTTGGCGTTAAAAATATGATTACAAGGAAATTCAAATTAAGTTTTTGCCTTTTCAAAGCTGAAAAGAAAATTCTGAAATGGATTTATCTAGGCAATTTGACAGAACCCTAGAAATCTTATGAATTTTTGTTGTTCTGTGATAAATGTTATAGCATTCCCGTAGCATCAGTAGTAACATGCATGTAATGAAAAAATCAACTTTAACCAAGGCTTTTACCATATTTATCTTTCTAATTCATTTTAATTTGAGTCATTATTAATTCTAAGTAATATTATTTTATCATTTATTGCCACTCATCTATTTTTATTATTCTCAATTTTATTTTTATAGCAATCTAATTTGATTAAGAATATCCTCGTAGGATTGACTTTTATTTAACTCTATTACTTCGTTAACGACACGTGCACTTGCGTTAGGGTCTATAAAATCACTAACACTTTGCAGAAGACATAGTGGAACATCGGTATAGTTGTCGACATAGAAGTCTGGAGGAAGAAAAGGAGAGGAGATAGTCTGGCTGTCGGAGGGAGCTTGTGCGTCGGTCTGGCTACGACAGACTGTTGTTGATATTGCTGAAGCTTGAGATATACCCAGTCCGCAGGCTAAATACTTCGTTCGGTTCTGTTGCGATTGGTATAGAGTTTCATCCAGTTTTGATCCTAGGAAATGTTTTCCTTCATCAAGTTATCCATCGCATGGTGGTCTCGGAGTTAACCGTCGGCGGCGGCGGATGGAGATTGTAGGTAAGGGCCCAAGGCTAACCAGGGTAGTGGCTACCCATATAGAACTTTGAATGGTGTCATTTTGATGGCCGTCTGAACCGTGGTGTTGTACCACCATTCCGCTAAAGGGAGCCACTGCCGCCAAGCGGAAGGTTTCCGAAATGTCATACAGCATAGGTACATCTCCAAGAATTGATTCAGTCTCTCCGTTTGACCATCGGATTCTGGGTGGTAGGCGGTGGAGGTATCCAGTTCTGCTCCCAGGGGCAAAAAAACAGATTGCCAAAAAGTGGAGAGAAATATCAGATCCCTGTCGGAGACCATCGACCGGAGTATACCATGCAGCTTTAAGATATTATCCAGAAATAAATTTGCTACCTGGATAGCTATGAAGGGATGTCGGAGGGCTAAAAAATGAGCATATTTGGTAAAATGATCCACCACCACCAGAATGCAGTTGGAATGAAGGGAGCTTGGCAGACCTTCGATGAAATCTATGACGATGTGAGTCCAAGGGTGTTGGGGAATCGACAGTGGTTGGAGAAGTCCAGGATAGTGTACATGTTCATGTTTGCACCGTTGGCACGTATCACAGTTTTTAACGTACGTTTGAACGTCGGTAGTAAACCCTAGCCACCAGAACAGGGACTTAGCTCGATGGAGTGTGGCTTGAATACCTGAGTGTCTGCCCTCCACCGAATCGTGTAAGGTCATGAGAACCTTGGTTCTGATGGCGTTTTCCTGTCCCAAAACCAATTTGCCTTTGAAGTGAATCAAGCCATTAGAAAAAGAGAAAAAATGGTCCTGGGAAGAGTCCACGGATAACTAGGTGATCAGATCTACTGCCCACGCATCTCCTTCGTAGCTAGAGATAACTTCGTGCATCCACTGTGGGGTGTTTACGGTTATGGATTGGCATTGTGGGCCAGTCAGTGGCGGAAGAGAGGGTGCTCGGAAGAGAGCATCTGCCACTACATTGTACTTCCCTAGCCTGTATTCTATCTGGTAATCCAATCCCAACAGCTTGGACAGCCATTTTTGTTGCAGTGAGGTGGTGATGCGTTGCTCCAGCAGATATTTCAATGACTAGTGGTCTGTTTGGACGACGAACTTGTTGCCTTCCAAGTAGTGTCGCCAAAGTTGAACTGCGGAAACCAGTGCTAGCAGTTCTTTCTCATAAATTGATAGCCCAATGTTTTTCAAATTAAACGGCTTGCTCACGAACGCTATCACTTGTCGATTTTGCATAATACGGCTCTCATTCCCCCCTGACATGCATAAGTTTGAATGGAGAATGACTGGGAGAAATCCGGTAATGTTAGAACTGGGAATTCACTCATGGAAGTTTTGAGGGTCTGGAAGGCCTCCTCTGCTGCCCTATCCCAGAAAAACGCATTCTTCTTTAGTAGTTCTATGAGTGACCTTGCCATTATACTGTAGTTGCAAATAAATTTCTGATAGTATCCAGTTAGACCCAAAAATCCCCGCAGCTGCTTGATATTGGTGGGAGATGGCCAGCTACAATCTTGGTTGGATCGGCCTTGACCCCCTCTTTGGAGATAATATGACCTAGGTAGCCGACTTCAGATTGGCCAAAGGTGCATTTAAATTCTTTGGCTACTAATTTATGGTTTCGCAACAGGCTTTAATACTGATTTCAGATGTTCGCAATGGGTCTCCACTGTAGGGCTGTAAACCACTATGTCGTCGAAGAAAACCAGGACAAATTTTCTCAAATATGGTTGAAAATTAGTGTTCATGAGTGCCTAGAATGGAGAATGACTGGGAGAAATCCGGTAATGTTAGAACTGGGAATTCACTCATGGCAGTTTTGAGGGTCTGGAAGGCCTCCTCTGCTGCCCTATCCCAGAAAAACGCATTCTTCTTTAGTAGTTCTATGAGTGACCTTGCCATTATACTGTAGTTGCGAATAAATTTCTGATAGTATCCAGTTAGACCCAAAAATCCCCGCAGCTGCTTGATATTGGTGGGAGATGGCCAGCTACAATCTTGGTTGGATCGGCCTTGACCCCCTCTTTGGAGATAATATGACCTAGGTAGCCGACTTCAGATTGGCCAAAGGTGCATTTAAATTCTTTGGCTACTAATTTATGGTTTCGCAACAGGCTTTAATACTGATTTCAGATGTTCGCAATGGGTCTCCACTGTAGGGCTGTAAACCACTATGTCGTCGAAGAAAACCAGGACAAATTTTCTCAAATATGGTTGAAAATTAGTGTTCATGAGTGCCTAAAATGTTGTCGGTGCATTTGTTAGGCCAAAAGGCATTCCTCTGAACTCGTATAGTCATTGATGTGTTTTGAACGCCGTTTTATGACAATCTTCTTCCTTCACACGGGTTTGATGGTACCCAACCCGTAAATCAATTTTGGAGAAAATCGACGAACCATGAAGCTCATCCAGCAACTCATCTATAATGGGCATCGAAAACTTGTCTTTAATGATAAGAGCATTCAACTGCCAGTAATCGACGCAAAACCTCCACTGCCCGTCTTTCTTCTTCACTAAAAGCACCGGCGATGCGAAAGAGCTATTACTTGGAACGATTATGCCTCCCCTCAACATCTCTTGCACTAGTTTCTCTATCTCCATTTTTTGTGAGAATGGACATCGGTATGACACTATTCGAAAAGGCCTTGCATTTGGTGAAGTGTGATCCGATGATAGTGGCTTCTCTCCGGTGGCAAGCCCGACAGTTGGGCAAAGACATATGAGAATTCCTGGACGATGGCCTCACATTCTGGCCCCTGTTGTTCCGAATCTGTCTCCCTCAGTCTTAGTTGGGCAATAAATCCACCGGGTTGTTTCGTCCAGCCTGTTGTAAGTGCCTTTGGGCTGGTTATCTGGCTTATGTCTGTGGGATTGGCATAGGGTATGATTAGTGGGCTTCCCTCATAATGGATCAGCAATTGCTTACGAGGTGGATCGAATGTCACTGGGCTGTGGGTGGAGATACAATCTATACCCAATATCACGTCGCTTCTGCCAAACCTCAGAGTTCTCAAAGGATATGTGAAGGGGAGGTCTGACATTTTCCACATCACTGGGTCCATCAATTCCTTGCTCACCTGTTTCTCGTCATTGGCCACCATGATGTTGGCAGACTTTCCGGGTATCAGCAGTAACTGAAAATGAGCCTCTAGCCTTTCGTCAATAAAACTATTAGTGCTTCCACTGTCAATAAGGATTGAAATTCGTTGATGACTTAGTTGCTCGGAAATTCGACAGTGGAAATTCTCACTGTCGAATTTGTTGTCTGGCCGGTGAGTGCATGGAGCGAAACTTCTAAAGGTATGGTTTCTTGGGTGCCCTCCGGGTTTTCATCACCAGAAGAGTTTTCGTTTTCTTCCTCAATCGGATCAACGATGAGAACATTTAATGACCGATTTTTGTAGACATGCCCAGCAAAATATTTTTCATCACACTTAAAACAAAGGCTCAATTTTTGTTTGAGCTGGAGTTCAGACTGCGGTATTTTCTGCATTTTGTAGGGCGACTTCGTATTTTCGACTTCGCTGTGTTGAACGTTCGCCGGAACTGCCCTAGGAGAGTCTGCCTACTTAGAGTGCGATAGTTGACGAACTGGTTTCCACCCCTTGCTCATTACTCCAAGTGCGGTCTCCTGAAGGGCGGCTACCTCTATTGCTTGCTCCAGAGTCGATGATCGGGCGATTTTGACCATCGCCCTTATCTCTTCTGTCAATCTGCTAGTGAACCCTGTAATCCAGAAGGACTCGGGCATTTTTGGTAGACATGGTTGTGCTTGAGCTTTTAACTCCTCGAACTTCACTAAGTAGTCGAAAATGGTCCCCATCCGGGTAATCTTACTGAGTGACTCTAGTATATCCTCTCCCAGGTTGGCCGAAAAGCGCTTGCACAAGGCTGTTGTAAATTGTCTCCAAATAACCACGGGTCTCGTCAATATCCACCCATGGTACCACACATCCGCTTTCTCTCGTAAGAAAAATTCTGCCACTTCTAATTTTTGGTTCTCAGCTGTTAGGTGTAGGTCGAAGTATCTATCCGCTTTTCGTACCCACTCTTGAGGATTGTCTCCTGTGAAATATGGAAGCTTGGGTTTCGACAATCTTCGTAGCTGATGGTCGTAACGTGGATGTCCTACAGGTGCCGGTGGGTAGAATGGCAACCGAGCCGGTGGATTCTGCCATGGGCTCCATGGATTCTGTTGTTGAGTCGGGGGAGCTGGGTTGTTTTGGTAGGGGGTGGATATGAATTACTTTGTACTATGGTGTTTGAAGACGGTAAAGGAGAATCTCCCTTTACCTGTTGCTTCTGCCAAGGATCGGTCACCATTGGTTGCTTCTACCCCAGCTTAGGTTTGTTTTGAGAGATTTTGGTCAGTAAAGACAACATGGCATCGTGCTTTACGGTGGAATCTTGCATATAGGTTTTAAAGGAATGGTCTAAACGCTCCTGCTTAGCTTGCAGTTCTTGGAAGCTTTGCTCCGAGGCAACTAGCTGAGAGGTAATGTCTGTGACATCCTTCTGCAACTCCTGGTACCCCCCCCCCCCCCCCTTCCCTTTAAGCTTCTTCATAGTTTCTTCATTTGTCTTTCCTCTGGTGTCTGCCATCTCTGATCGTAGCTGCTCTGATACCTCTTTTGTGGAAACACTAGTAATCGTGGAAAAATACTCTTCTATAATATTCAGAAAACATTTACAGAGAAGAAATGAAAGAGAAAATAGTAAAAACGGACAATTAACAACCCTCCTTCTCACTCCCCTCTCTGCTGGTTTTATCTGCTTCCCTTTCTAACGGCATGGACACGTCGACAGCTTGCATCACTTTTACTTGGGCTTGGGCTCGCCTGTGTTTACTGCGCTTCTTCTTGGTAGCCCAACTGTGCAGCCTATCATGGAGGCCTCTTACATGACATCGATCAATGGCCATTTTCGTTTGTCAGGTGGTTTAAAATTGAGGTTCAGAATTGTGCTTACGAGCTACTGGTTGACTGTTTTTTTATGCATTTCTGTCTGTAATTGGGTTTTTACACATTCAGTACCCATTAAATGCCTCCTCACAGGCCTTTTAGGATGTAGCCCTCTATCGATACACAAGTTTGTCATCAAAGATTCATCTGTGACAGTTTTGCAGCATTAGTTAAAAATGGGTTGGCAGATAAAATGTTTGAACGAGACAGCATATAACGACTCTTTTTTTAGTAAGATATTGTCCGCTCTGGGGATTGGGCCGTATCCCAATATCCTCTCCTCACGGATTTGTTTGGCGAGGACTTCTCAATCGGTCACCCAACATAATACTGACATTGCCAGAATACTTTTAACTTCGGAGTTCTCATGGGAACCGTTGTCAATTGTGCTCCAAAACGCGTCTTACTATCTTGGGAGGGTTTTCTTATATATGTTTCATTTCCATATATCCTCTCAAACAATGTGAAATTGTGACGACTCCCCTTTTTTACGACATGAGATTTGCCTATACTCGAGTCCGAAATTTGCCTACATTCGGCTTAGATCTTGAGGTTTGCCCCGTAGTAATACTCATACGTAAACATTCGGGTCATCACACAGCACACCTCTGCCTGCTCTAACGGAAGTTTAATTATTGCTTGAAATTTTGGAATTCATGAAGATCTTAGGATTAAACTTGTATCTTGTGCCTCGTGGGTTGGGCATTATTTATTTCATCAGATTCGGCCTCATTCTTGAACTAATTGTTTTATCAGGTGATTCTTTTAATTTGTACCATTTACCAGAGGTTCTACAGCACACATTTAATGTTCTTCCTTGTTGTCCTGAAATAGATTTATTCTTAATTATAATGGAAGAGTCTTATTTGCCTTGAGATTCAGGCACGTGGAGGATGGGATTGGTGTGGCTTGGAAAAGATTATTCTTCATAATCTGTTCTCAACATTCTGAAGAATCTTTGTTTGTGTCAAAAATACTATTTTTGGGTTTTTAATGACAATTGTCTTCTGCGGGGATATTTGTTTGTAAGATGCAGAAGCGATGGAGAGCTGATCAAATGGAGCATGATGGCTACTGCTCTGTTTTTCGTGTTCAGAGAGGATGGAGATGGAATCCCAGCCTCGATTTGACTTGCAAATCAAAGTTGCTTTGAGTACAATTTTTGTATTATTTTTTAAAATGAAAAAGTATGAACCAAAGAAGCATAGAGCCTGATCGAGATTAACCAGCTTGTTAATTGAAAGATTTGGATCGAGCTTGGACAAGAAATTACAGATCTCGATCCATCACCATCTTCAAAAAAGCCAGACATTCTCTTTTGGTTGTTTCAACTCATTAGTCTCGGTGAGTTGGACTACTTCTTGCTCGATCCGCTGGTTAGTCATGTATAGTAAATATCTTACCCTCGTAGAAAGAATACAGTTACTGTTCAAAAGAGATTGAAACGAGAGAACAACTTGCCAAGCAAAGTTGGAAATGTGAAAAGGCAAAATGGTAAATCTAAATCAAAGTAAACTACGTGCTTACGATAGTTCTTGGAGAACGTGGCACCAATGTACAACTCGTACAGGTGTCGATCTACTGAACTTACCACCTAATTCTTTCATCTTCGTCACTAGCGAATCCTTATGGAAGAAAGATGGCCGTCTCTTTGTTCACTAGCTCACCGATTAGGATTATTTCCTCTCGTTTTCTCCCTCTTTCTCTGAAATGTTCTCACCCCTATAATAGATTGACTTCGAAAGCAGGAAGCTTTTCTTGTTTTAGCTCCAATACAACAATGTCCAAAAGCCTTCGGTCTCATGCCTTCGCAGGCAATCCAATAAGATTCAAAACCCCAAAATCTGACGACTCTTTTTCGCCTATTTCGTCACTTGAATCGCTCAAATTCCAGCTTCGGGAAGATGCCCACTTCCCTTCTTCCCCGAAGTTGAAGGTTTTGCCATTCAGAAAGGGCCGGCCTTTAGCCTCTTCAAGCGGCGGAGACGGTGATTCCACACCTCGTTGGCATCTGGGTTGGGTAAGTATGGGAGATTTCAAGGACTTTTTGGCCAAATCTAGGATTCAATTGTCTGGAGACTCGTTTGTTTATCTGGGTTCGCTCGAAGAGGATGATACTGTTTATTGGGCTATTGATGTTTCTGATGATGAGAGTCTTGTTCCTGTGCTGGGTGGCAAACAGCTTTGTTTTGTGGAGCTTCGGACGTTAATGGTGGCTACGGATTGGGCAGATACACGGGCTATGGGTGAATTGGCCATTGCTGGTCATGTAAGTGAGTGGCTAAGGTTAATTTGAAGTACTATACGAGTTAGAGTTTGTTTAGATTTTTTTTCTTTCTTTTTTTTTTTTTTTTTTTGGTGATGATGGAGTTTATTGGCAGAAATTAATTTCGTGAGTTCCTATAAATTTGCTTCAATTTTGAGATTCTTCTTGGCTGCCTTAAATCAATTGGTTTAAATATGTGATGATCTAAAACTGTTCCACCTTTTGGGTAAAAGCTGAGCGGATAAGTATATAACCACTTTACAGCCTCCTTGTGAACGGATAGTCGTACACGTGGACATTTGGTATTAGAGCCAATCATTATTCTCAAGGGATTGACACCCATCTGCAGTGTTGTTGCTTGGTAGTGGATGTCAGTTTCGAGGATTTAGAATCTAATGATCTGAAATTATCGCACTTGGTGTAGCTATGACTTGGTTTTAAGATTTGAAAACCAACCAGCCCAGAACGTTTTAAGTTCTTCACTACTTTTTGTGGAGATACTTGCATATTTTCTTGACTTTGAGATTGGATCAGGGAAGAGCATTGCTAGAGTGGCATGCCGTATCAATATTTTGTGGACATTGTGGGGAGAAGACAGTTCCAATGGAAGCTGGGAGAAGGAAGCAGTGCTCGAATGAGTCATGCGGCAAGAGGATTTATCCTCGGGTTGATCCAGTGAGTTTTTCTTTTTGTTACTATCTTTCAATTTCAACTGCAAATGCCGTTTAATGTCCCTGCTTGTGTGGATGATAGGTGGTGATTATGTTAGTCATTGACAAGGAGAACGATCGTGTGCTTTTAAGCCGACGATCTAGATATGTGCCTCGAATGTGGAGTTGTTTGGCTGGTTTTATTGAGGTACAGCTTTGCCCAATCCTTGCCACTCGTCGACTCTAGATGAGGTTTGCATTTAAAATATATATGATTGTGTTTTGTCTGCTTTGTTAGCCTGGGGAAAGCTTAGAGGAGGCAGTGAGAAGAGAAACATGGGAAGAGACTGGTATTGAAGTAGGAGAAGTTGTGTATCATAGTTCTCAGCCTTGGCCTGGTATGAGGAACATTTTATATTGCTGACTTGTTTCTCTCCCATTTATTCATGGTTTTCTTTTCTCTTTGGCAGTGGGACCGAGTAGTATGCCGTGTCAGTTGATGGTTGGATTCTACGCTTATGCAAAATCATTTGACATAAATGTGGACAAGGAAGAGTTGGAAGGTAATGTTTTGTTCGATCAATGAACATTTTCTCTCAATAGGATGACATACTATAAATTGACATGGTGTTGAGAGAATTTTTCTGGTAAAATAGTTCATCGTATTTGTCAAGCCGTTTGTTTCTGCGACGATTCAAGTGTCAACCTAGTATTATTAGTCTTCTGAATTCTCAGTTTTTGGTTTTCTTGTGATTGTTTCAGATGCTCAATGGCACTGCAGAGAAGATGTGAAAAAGGCTTTGCCATTTGCTGAATATAAGAAGGCACAAAGAACAGCTGCTGCCAAGGAAGAACAAATGTGCAGAGGGGTCGAGAAAGGACACAACTTATCTGCTGATTTCAACGTCGAAAGTGGCGAACTCGCTGCGATGTTCATTCCTGGGCCTTTTGCAATTGCTCATCACCTTATTTTCTCTTGGGTTTATCAGGACTCGACAAACGGAGTTGAAAATCTTCCGAGATTACCAAGCGGTACATCATCGAGTTTATAGAACTCTAGATTCATTTCGTTTTCTACGCAAAGATGATGAATTATTTGTTGGTTGTTGAGTTAGTTTTCAGTTTTTTATGTAATCTCATTGCTGCTGACGACTCTAAAGCAAGAGATGAGTAGGATTCACACATCATGTATATGTAATGTTGTTCATTCAGTAATAGAGGAGTAATATTCAATGAGATTGAGACTCGGGATGTACCAATTTCTGTGATTTGAATGAAAATGTCTGGAAAGACGTGACACTGCAACTGCAATGTAGGACATTTATGACACTTCACTTCTTATTGTGCTGTTTTAATAAAATTATAAACTATTTGTAGAGGAAACAGCATATATTTATGTTTTTAAGGCAATTTTAGTGAACTATATATGACAGATAAACCTGTAAATCAGATCAAATATACTGATAACATGATAAAAGAAAACATTAAACGTTTCACATAAGGGTGGTACTCATACAGAGGGCTGCCTCTCGTTGTCAATGGTTATTGAAGTGCAACTGTTAGTAACAAGTAATAAAGCGATTAAAGTCAATATTCGTATAACTGAAATTGAATAATAGAAATAGTAGACATTGTAAAATGATGATAGTAAATTAATTGATAAGATTCTCATGCCTGTTTCTATTTCTTCTCTCTGTAATTATTGAAGCCCTTGTTACTGAAGCAGTAACAATTTGGTTCCTCCATTGCGTTTGATATTCGGCCATTGTGGTAGGTACTCGAATGCAAGTTACTCTACTATCAATGGACGATTGTCAAAGTAAAATGGCTGCTCCAGAAAAGCAATTATCTGAGTTAAGAATCGGTGGGAGTGGGTACCAATTATAGGAAATGTAACAAAGTAATGGATTGTAAACTCTGTTGGTTTATGAGTGTCGAAGTTAAGAGACGAGTCTATAGTTAATACAGTTGAGTTAAGAACCACAGACATGGAACTTACTTCCAAGATGGAGGTAGGAACATCAATGTTCGGAGAACTATAAAGATAAACCGTAAAGATGAGATGTTTCCAGGTTTGAGAAATATAGGAAGATAAGCTTGGGGTAGTATATCTAAGTGCAAAACTACTTCTACAACCTAAATTGCAATGTACCATGAACTTAAGAAAGTAACAACTTTAGCTCCTAGTTGGATCTGTTGAGATCATGAGAGTAGTTCGATAATATAGTTGAGGATTATGGCAATGGGGACTTTAGATGTGAAACCCACAGTGAGATAGTTATAAATGAAGAATTTCTTGAGGAAAGTATGTGACTTTGGACGCTATGGATGAAGTAGTTTATGAGAGAATGTTACTAGGGAAATGTAGAACTTGAGTTGCCATACACCATGACTAGGGTTAAAATTGGGGAATTTATGTATGGGATTGGGTTAGAACTCGGAGTTATTTGAAATCACTTGGTTGACCCGTGATGAGGTATAGGTGTTTGACGTGGGGCACACATGTTTT
Source organism: Begonia masoniana (assembly GCA_022432975.1). Lineage (NCBI taxonomy): Eukaryota > Viridiplantae > Streptophyta > Magnoliopsida > Cucurbitales > Begoniaceae > Begonia > Begonia masoniana. The sequence goes on along the minus strand of CM039512.1, from coordinate 33,045,845 downwards.
GAGGTATACGGATGTATAGGACTAAGTAGGAGAATCGTAAGTAGTTTTAAAGTACTTTGGTATGGAAAAGTTAGAGGCTTAACGAAAGTTTTATGTGTATGTTTTCTGGATGATTTGGGCAGGTGATTTGAGGTTAATGATAAGTATAAGAATATGTTGCACATTTTCGTACATAAGTGATTAATTGGGTGATTAGGTGATGTAACGAGATAAAAGATTTTGGGAATTTTAGGGGATTTGGATAAAGGTTGTAAACCTACCCACAACAAGTTTACTAACAAGGAAATTGTTGGATGGAAACAAAGAAGATATTTAGAACCTGCCTATATATTTAGAACCTGCCTATAAGGAATTGTAGGTAACAGACTGGTTAGTAACTTTCGAGGGAATCCTTGCGTGATATTAGGAGTAAGTGAAGGCATTGTTAATTAACGAGGTGTTTTTGTTAAGTTTGATTAGGGATTGGAAACCCTAATCGAGGGGTCTAAACTTTCCCCTTTCAATCGTTGGCTGACTTTAGAAGTTGGCCGACTATGGACGTTCGCTAACTTTGGTCATTGGCTGACTTTGAAAGTTGGCTGACTATGGACGTTGGTTGGCTTTGGACGTTGGCTAACTATGGACGTTATGTAACGATTCCGATTCCCAGCAAGATATTGTCCGCTCTGGAGATTAGGCCCCAGGCCAATATCCTCCCCTCACGGCTTTGTTTGGCAGAACTTCTCGGAAGGTCACCCAACCTGGAATTGCTCTCGCCGAAGCACTCTTAACTTCAGAGTTCTTATGGGATCCGTTGTCAATTGTGCTCCAAAACGCGTCTTGCTATGTTAGAAGGCTCTCTTTACATATGTATCATTTCCACATACTTCCCCAAGCGATGTGGGATTGTGACGACCCCCTTTTTACCACCTGTCACCTTCCGGTTCGCCCGCGCGGACCGCCATCCGGGTTCCAGTTCGTGCAGCCATCGTACCCATATGTGCATATTCGGGTCATCACAATCACCCCCCCTCGGGGGCCCAACGTCCTCATTGGCCACATTTCCGGTTGGGTACAGTCTCTGATACCATTTGTAACGAACCATTTTCCCAGCAAGATATCGTCCGCTCTGGGGATTGTGCCGTAGCCCAATATCCTCCCCTCACGACTTTGTTTGGCGAGAACTTCCCAGAAGGTCACTCAACCTGGAATTGCTCTCGCCGAAGCACTTTTAACTTCGGAGTTCTTATGGGATCTGTTGCCAATTGTGCTCCAAAACGCGTCTTATTATCTTGGGAGGGTCTCTTTACATATGTTTCATTTCCACATACTTCCCCAAGCAATGTGGGATTGTGACGACCACCCTCTTTACGACCTGTCACCTTCCGATTCGCCCGCGCGAACGTACCGCCATCCGGGTTCTGGTTCGTGCAGCCATCGTACATATACTTACACATCTGGGTCATCACAATCACCCCCCCTCGGGGGCCCAACGTCCTCATTGGCCACATTTCCGGTTGGGTACAGTCTCTGATACCATTTGTAACGACCCCTTTTTCCCAGCAAGATATTGTCCGCTCTGGGGATTGTGCCGTAGCCCAATATCCTCCCCTCACGGATTTGTTTGGCGAGGACTTCCCAGAATACCCTGTCACCTTCCGATTCGCCCGCGCGAACGTACCGCCATCCGGGTTCTGGTTCGTGCAGCCATCGTACATATACTTACACATCTGGGTCATCACAATCACCCCCTCTCGGGGGCGTAACGTTCTCGTTGGCCACATTTCCGGTTGGGTACAGTCTCTGATACCATTTGTAACGACCCTTTTTCCCAGCAAGATATTGTCCGCTCTGGGGATTGGGCCGTAGCCCAATATCCTCCCCTCACGGATTTGTTTGGCGAGGACTTCCCCGTCGGTCATCCAACATGGTACTACTCTCGCCGAAGCACTTTTAACTTCGAAGTTCTTATGGGATCCGTTGCCAATTGTGCTCCAAAACGCGTCTTACTATCTTGGGAGGATCTCTTTACATATGTTTCATTTCCACATACTTCCCCAAGCAATGTGGGATTGTGACGACCCCCTTTTTATGACCTGTCATCTTCCGGTTCGCCTGCGCGGACGTACCGCCATCCGGGTTCTAGTTCGTGCAGCCATCGTACACATACTTGCACATTCGGGTCATCACAATCACCCCCCCCTCGGGGGCCCAACGTCCTTATTGGCCACATTTTCGGTTGGGTACAGGCTCTGATACCATTTGTAACGACCCCTTTTCCCAGCCGCGGGCGAACCGGAAGGTGACAGGTCGTAAAAAGAGGGTCGTCACAATTCCACATCGCTTGGGGAAGTATGTGGAAATGAAACATATGTAAAGAGACCCTCCCAACATAGCAAGACGCGTTTTGGAGCACAATTGGCAACGGATCCCATAAGAACTCCGAAGTTAAAAGTGCTTCGGCGAGAGCAATTTCAGGTTAGGTGACATTCCAGGAAGTTCTCGCCAAACAAAGCCGTGAGGGGAGGATATTGGGCTGCGACCCAATCCCCAGAGCGGACAATATCTTGCTGGGAAAAAGGGTCGTTACAAATGGTATAAGAGCCTGTACCCAACAGAAAATGTGGCCAATGAGGACGTTGGGCCCCTGAGGGGGGGTGATTGTGATTACCCGAATGTACAAGTATGTGTACGATTGTAACGACCCGGGGAGGATCGCCACGAAATTCATGACTTTACATAAAACTTTAACTCATATTTGAACTCTTTTCTCCTTCGATTATTTTTTTTTAACAACAGTATGCCTAACAGGCTTAAAGACTTCAACTTAATGGGTGAAAAATTAGTCCCTCGTACATGCTTCCAATCGACGTACAAGTTGCATGGGTCTGCATGCATTAACCGATAGACACCCCGTCTTCCGGATGGCACGAGCACCCCACATGACTTATTTAAACACCTATCAGCAGATGCGAATACCCGCATCGACCAACGATCACGTGCATCTCGTGTGACCAATTTAAAAACATCTATTGATGGCTTACAAGCTCTATATCATCCGATCACTAAACGACAAATTATCACTTACATCATCTGGTCACTAGACGACAAAACCATGTTTATATCGTCCGGTAGAAAGACTCCTTAGTTCATCCGGTGACTTTATTACACTACATCTGCCGATCGCTAAACGACAAGATAGTACTTACATCATCCGGTGAAGAAACATACTTCATCTTCCGGTGAAATAGGGAAACATCATCCGGTGGACATGTGCTCCCCACGTGCATAATTAAAACATGACCCTGTCACTAAACGACAAGAAAACCCTCACATCGTCCGATGGCTAAACACTCTACATCTGCCGATCGCTAGACGACAAAATAACCATTTCATCATCCGGAACCATTTCATCATCCGATGGCTAACACTCTACATCTGCCGAAGAAGGACATACTATATCTTCCGGTGACGTCATCCGGAAGACTCAATCGTTCGATTTCTATCATTTGACATCTGCCGATGACGCCAGCTGGATGAATACCCCATCCAACTTCTATCTTACGGCAGTAAAACACTATAATCATCAAACATCCTCATCCAACAGAGAACACTACAACTCACTCAAACCTTAATCTGGGAATTACAAACTCTAATGAGTGAAAACCATATCCCATATGAGATACACACAGCGGAAGGCTTAAGCTAATCAGACCATCCAATAATCCTTAAAATCGTTAACAGACTCTGTAGCCAAACCATTCAAAAATCCGAATCTCATTGTTATAAGAAAACTCTATTCTACTTAGTCATCTGTTTATCATAAACTTCTCTGACTTACTATGGGTATAACCAGGGAACTTGATCGCCTATCCAGCCTTCACTGTCACACTGAGTATCTTCCAGCAACCAAGCTTAAACATCTTCATTGACGTTGAGTTCCTCACCTGAAAACTCGTCACCTACATCATAAGGTTTAAACTATAAGCCTAATGCTTAGTAAGGAATGCAACACTAACATGGATGCATGAATGCATGATTTGGGAAATCCACATGCTCATAAGTCTTTTCTTGTTCATGTCCTTGCTCATAATCATCATTCATAATCATGGATCATATTCATCATTCATAATCATTGATCATATTCATCATTCATAATCATTTATCATATTCATTATTCATAGTCATTGATCATATTCATCGTTCATAGTCATTGTTCATATTCTTTGTATAGGTTGTGTGGATCAAGAGAGGATTTGTGCCGGTAAAGGGGGTTCGACAGTGAGTTTGATCTTGTTCCCTACTGCGGGTCGTATTCTTATGTCCTTCTTTGGACCGTGACATACGCCGAACCGCCCCCAACCCTCACTTAATCCACGTTGCATAAATCTTATACATATACATATATACATACTTATCTTGTTCATGGAAAACATGCGTTAAAACATTTTCTTATGCTTGAGAAACATTCATGATGCATGAACATGAGAGCTTTTAACTCATCAAACTATGACAAGGATCATACCAGAGCAGACAATTTCACATTCACTAACAGGTCATCACATGGTGTAACTTGCAACATACATAAATCCTTCAAGTGCAGACAAGCTCATAATCATAAGGTAAACTTTTAGACATCACAACCTAGTACCCCCACAATGTAGGGCTTTATTAGCCGGAAATCTTAATACATTCACTTACCTGGTCTCCTTAGCACTTGAGCTCCTTTCTCTTCAAACTTCTTCACCTAAACATTTACATTGCAGTAGTTAAAACAAAATCCTAATAGTTCTAATCTCGAGTTATCCTAAGATCTAATAGCTAAGAGTCCTTCCCGAGTTCTTAGTTTAATACTCAATGTTACCCGAAATCCCAAAATCAAAACAGACGGATTCGATAATGATAACTCAGGGTTGGTTGTTTTAAATGTCCAGAATTGATTCGGAATGACATTACCAATCTCGGGTTTCAAAATGTTCTTATCAATACTCGGCCATTGAAGAATCCAAAACTTCAATACAGAGCTGAAAAACTGGGCTAATAAACTAACAAATAACCACATTGTTAAACCCGTACCTCGAGCACAAAGTAGCCGAGAAGCAGCAAGGAAACCGCTCGCCGAAGGAAGGATTTCCAGCTGACAGAGAGCGTGAGCTTGGGAGAGAAGAAATCGTCGGAAGTTGGGGTTGTCGGCTACAGTGGTTTAAATGAGGTTTGAATCCTTTCCTTTTTCTTTAAATACTGGCCTCAATCCTCCATTATTACAACTTTGCCACTCAACCTAGTTTAGATCCACATGTGATTAATTAAGCTTGGCATAAATCCTAAACTTCGAAGATTAAATATTTATGACCGTTAATACAGTTAAGAAAATTACCTGGTCGTTGACTCGGGTGTTATATCCATCCCTCCTTAAACAAAATTTTCGTCCCCGAAAATTGATCAAACAAACAACTCTGGATACTTGTCTAACATGTCCTGTCGTCGTTCCCACGTGGCTTCTTCAATGCCATGATGCTTCCATAAAACTTTGACCAACGGAATCTCTTTATTCCTCAGAGTCCTAACTGCGGATTCCAATATCAGCACTGACTTCTCTTCATACGTTAGTGTCGGCTCAATCTCAAGATCCATTGGTTCAACAACTTGTGTAGGGTCCCGTATACATTTTCTTAACATTGACACATGGAAAACATTATGAACTTTATCCAATGATAGAGGCAACTGCAGTCTGTAAGCTGTGCTACCGATTCTAGCCAAAACAGGGAATGGTCCAATAAATCGTGGATTAAGCTTTCCCTTCCTGCCAAATCTTAGTACTCCTTTAAATGGTGAAACCTTCAGGAAAACTTCATCTCCAACAGCAAATTCAAGATCTCTCCTCCTTTTGTCTGCAAAACTTTTCTGTCAGCTTTGTGCAGTAATCATCCTCCTCTTAATAATGGCAATCTTGTCTGACATCTGCTGTAACATCTCGGGACCTATGAGTTTTGCTTCACCAACTTCATCCCAATACAGAGGTGATCTACATTTCCTACCATACAACGCCTCATAAGGTGCCATACCTATGGTGGACTGGTAGCTGTTGTTGTAGGAGAACTCAACCAGGGGTAAGTATCTACTCCAGGATGACTGGAAATCTAGTACACATGCCCTCAGCATGTCTTCAAGTATCTGAATAGTCCTTTCAGATTGACCATCTGTCTGTGGGTGAAAGGCAGTACTGAAGGTTAACCTTGTACCTAATGCGTCTTGTAAACTTTTCCAAAACCGGGAGGTAAACCTAGGGTCACGATCAGAGACAATAGATGCAGGAATTCCATGCAACCTAATAACTTCTTGTACATAAAGATCAGCAAGCTGGTCCATCGAGTAGGTTGTCCTTACAGGTAAGAAATGGGCTGACTTTGTCAATCTATCAATTACAACCCAAATACTATCATGTCCTTTAATTGTCTTAGGTAATCCTACAACGAAATCTATAGCTATGTGTTCCCACTTCCACTCGGGAATAGGTAAAGGCTGAAGGGTACCTCCTGGACGTTGGTGTTCGGCTTTAACCTGTTGGCAAACCAAACATGACTCTACGTGCTTAGCAACATCTCTCTTTAAGTTTGGCCACCAATAGAGTAACTTCAGGTCTCGATACATCTTGGTGCTTCCAGGATGCACAGAAAAGGAAGACGAATGCGCCTCAATCAAGATTAACTTACGTAATCCTTCATCATTAGGGACATACCATCTATTTCTAAACCTCAGAATCCCATCCTTGGAAAGACTAAACTCAGAGGTGGTGTCTTTCACCTTGTTCATTATGCCGTTATTTTCCTCAGAGTCCTTCTGTTGTGCCTCTTTGATCTTTTCTAAAACCATTGGTTGAATGGTCAAATCGGCAAGTAAGGTTGATAACTCTGGAACTATCTCCAATTCAAACCTCAGAACTTTTGTCCTCAAAGGTATAGACATAGTTGATACAACGGGTTGCATTGTTGTTGACATCCTGCTCAATGCGTCAGCTACAGAGTTAGCGTTACCCGGGTGATAGTTGATCTCAAAGTCGTAATCCTTAACAAATTCCAACCAACGCCTCTGCCTCATGTTCAATTCCTTTTGTGTAAAGAGGTACTTCAGACTTTTATGGTCAGAAAACACCTCACACTGCTGTCCATATAAGTAGTGCCTCCATATCTTCAAAGCAAAAACGACAGCGGCTAATTCTAAATCATGGGTGGGGTAGTTCTGTTCATAACTCTTTAATTGCCTAGAGGCATACGCTACAACTTTACCTTCTTGCATCAAAACACAGCCCAAACCAACTTTTGATGCATCACAAAATACGCTAAACTTTCCTTCTTCGGTTGGAAGGGTCAAAACTGGGGCTGTTGTTAACTTCACCTTCAATGTTTGGAAGCTATCCTCACAAGCTTCGGTCCAAGATTATTTATTGTCCTTCTTTGTCAAATTTGTCAGGGGCTTAGCTATCAAAGAAAATCCTTTGATGAACTTTCTGTAATAGCCTGCTAATCCAAGGAAACTGCGGACTTCGCTGGCATTCTTTGGTTGTGGCCAATCCTTTACTGCCTGAATTTTGGTCGGGTCCACTGATATGCCATTAGCAGAAACTACATGGCCAAGAAAATTAACCTTGTCCAACCAAAATTCACACTTGGACAATTTGGCATAAAGCTGGTGCTCCTTTAATGTTGTCAAAACTATTCTTAAATGCTCTGCATGGTCATCTTCTGTCCGTGAGTATATCAGGATATCATCTATGAACACAATTACAAATTTGTCCAAATACTCCCGAAATACACGATTCATTAAGTCCATAAAGGCTGCAGGTACATTGGTCAGTCCAAATGACATGACCAAGAATTCATAGTGTCCATAACGGGTTCTGAAGGCTGTCTTTGGTATATCTCCTTCCTTAACTTTAAGTTGGTAATAACCTGAACGTAAGTCTATTTTTGAAAACACTTTTGCTCCTTGCAGTTGGTCAAACAAATCATCAATTCGGGGTAAGGGTTACTTATTCTTGATTGTCAACATATTTAGCTCCCTATAGTCTATGCACATTCTAAGGGAACCATCCTTCTTCTTGACAAATAAGACAGGTGCACCCCAAGGGGAACTACTAGGGCGTATAAACCCTTTGTCTACTAATTTCTGTAGTTGGACTTTTAACTCCTTTAACTCAACAGGTGCCATACGGTAGGGGTTCTTAGATACAGGTAATGCCTCGGGATATGTATCAATTACAAACTCTATTTCTCTATCAGGTGGCAATCTTGGCAAGTCATCCAAAAATGCCTCGGGGAACTCTCTGACTACGAGGATATCTTGTAGCTCTATCTTATTCTTCACCCGAACATCCATTATGCTAGCTAAGTAACTCTCACAACCATTTTTTAGTAACCGGTAAATTTCTAGTGAGGATATGATCGGTATTTTACTTATCTTAGGGATAGCTTGGAAGGAATAATGATTACCATTTGGGGGTCGAAAATCAACCATCCCAGATCTACAACTTATCGTGGCATAATGCCTAAATAACCAATCCATTCCTAATATCACCTCGTATCTTTTCATGTCAATTACAATAAGTTCTATATATAGTTTCTTACTTCCTAAGGACACAACATCACCTTTAACAATCTGTTCAGAATGTAAGGACTCCCCTGATGGTAACATAACATCATATGGCCTTTCGGCTGGTAAAGGTTCTAAGTTATGATTGCACACAAACAAGGTTGATATAAATGAGTGCGTGGCTCCTGTATCTATAAGCGTGTAAGCAGCAAAACCACAGATCGTAATGGTACCTGTTATCACTGTATGCTGCACGGCTTCCTCATCCTCCATCATCGCATAGACTCTTGGTGCTACCCTTGCACGGTTCGGATCTGGCGGCATGAGGCAGTCTCTGACTATATGTCCAACCTTGTCACATCTGAAACAGCGGCCAGAACGCAACTTGCATTCGCCGGGGTGGTTCTTCTGACAGGTGGGGCATAAGGGTGCCAGAGGCCTCTTCCCTTTTCCTTGGTCATCATTCTGGTTGAGGGGTCTCTTCATTCCTTGTTGTTGTTGTTGTGGTCTCTTGTTCTGTTGCGGCTGCCAACCTTTGTTCTGACGTGGTGGCGGCTGAGTATCCTTCGTGAGTTTTCTTGGCTGCTCACGCTGTGCATATGCTGTCATTTCCGCCTCTTCCAGCTCCAAGGCCTTAGCCGTCACTTCACCATAAGGTACATTGTGTATCCCAGCAGTCTTCACCTTCATGTACAGACTCGGCTTCAGTCCTTGAACAAATTGATAAATCTTGTCCTCGTCATCCTCAATCATACGGGGCGCAAACCGTGATAGGGCATCAAATTTGCATATGTAATCCGTCACAGAGCCAGTTTGTCGTAGATTCATGAACTCCTTCTTCTTGTTGGCCCGAACAGTCCTATTGAAGTACTTGTCAAAGAAAGCAGTCTTGAACATCTCCCAGGTCATAGCTTCGGCATTAACGGTGTTCTGGATCGAGTCCCACCAATGCCTTGCACTTAACTCCAAATGAAAGACAGCATAGGTGACCTTATCCCCTTCCTCAACCTTTGCATACTTAAACATGTCTTCTATTTTTTGAATCCACTCCTCAGCATAAATAGGATCTGAAACATGTCCATTAAACACCGGGGGTCGAAGCCGGTGGAAATGCTCACCCCCATGATCATGAGTTGCATTAGTACTGGAGTTGCCTTGTTCCTCTCTAGCAGTCATCAGTCGTTCTATCTGGTGAGATTGGCGCATGACCAACTCTGTCAACTGAGCAATAGCATTGCTATCCTCATTGGTCTCTCTCTGCTGACCTCTAACCATTTTGGGATTCCTAGACAAATCATTACAGATATATCTTAACTTAATAACATATACTGAAATCATAAATACTTACAGTTGTTGGAGTGTGCTCATGTGACAGTCAGTGCTGGAAGGCAGTCTGCAGAATCGGTTTTAGAACCTGGTTTTGCTTTGATACCATAATTGTAATGACCCGGGGAGGATCGCCACGAAATTCATGACTTTACATAAAACTTTAACTCATATTTGAACTCTTTTCTCCTTCGATTATTTTTTTTAACAACAGTATGCCTAACAGGCTTAAAGACTTCAACTTAATGAGTGGAAAATTAGTCCCTCGTACATGCTTCCAATCGACGTACAAGTTGCATAGGTCTGCATGCATTAACCGATAGATACCGCGTCTTCCGGATGGCACGAGCACCCCACATGACTCATTTAAACACCTATCAGCAGATGCGAATACCCGCATCGACCGACGATCACGTGCATCTCGTGTGACCAATTTAAAAACATCTATCGATGGCTTACAAGCTCTATATCATCCGATCACTAAACGACAAATTATCACTTACATCATCCGGTCACTAGACGACAAAACCATGTTTATATCGTCCGGTAGAAAGACTCCTTAGATCATCCGGTGACTTTATTACACTACATCTGCCGATCGATAAACGACAAGATAGTACTTACATCATCCAGTGAAGAAACATACTTCATCTTCCGGTGAAATAGGGAAACATCATCCGGTGGACATGTGCTCCCCACGTGCATAATTAAAACATGACCCTGTCACTAAACGACAAGAAAACCCTCACATCGTCCGATGGCTAAACACTCTACATCTGCCGATCGCTAGACGACAAAATAACCATTTCATCATCCGATAGCTAACACTCTACATCTGCCGAAGAAGGACATACTATATCTTCCGGTGACGTCATCCGGAAGACTCAATCGTTCGATTTCTATCATTTGACATCTGCCGATGACGTCAGCCGGATGAATACCCCATCCAACTTCTATCTTACGGCAGTAAAACACTATAATCATCAAACATCCTCATTCAACAGAGAACACTACAACTCACTCAAACCTTAATCTGGGAATTATAAACTCTAATGAGTGAAAACCATATCCCATATGAGATACACACAGCGGAAGGCTTAAGCTAATCAGACCATCCAATAATCCTTAAAATCGTTAACAGACTTTGTAGCCAAACCATTCAAAAATCCGAATCTCATTGTTATAAGAAAACTCTATTCTACTTAGTCATCTGTTTATCATAAACTTCTCTGACTTACTATGGGTATAACCAGGGAACTTGATCTCCTATCTAGCCTTCACTGTCACACTGAGCATCCTCCAGCAATAGAGCTTAAACATCTTCATTGACCTTGAGTTCCTCACCTGAAAACTCGTCACCTACATCATAAGGTTTAAACTATAAGCCTAATACTTAGTAAGGAATGCAACACTAACATGGATGCATGAATGCATGATTTGGGAAATTCCACATGTCTCATAAGTCGTGATCTTGTTTCATGTCCCTTGCTCATATCATCCTTCATAATCATGGATCATATTCATCATTTCATGATCATATTCATCTATTCATACATTGATCATATCATTCATAGTCATTGATCATATTCATCATTCATAGTCATTGATCATATTCATCATTCATAATCATTGATCATATTCATCATTCATAGTCATTGATCATATTCATCATTCATAGTCATTGATCATATTCATCATTCATAGTCATTGATCATATTCATCATTCATAGTCATTGATCATATTCATCATTCATAATCATTGATCATATTCATCATTCATAGTCATTGATCATATTCATCATTCATAATCATTGATCATATTCATCATTCATAATCATTGATCATATTCATCATTCATAGTCATTGATCATATTCATCATTCATAGTCATTGATCATATTCATCATTCATAATCATTGATCATATTCATCATTCATAGTCATTGATCATATTCATCATTCATAATCATTGATCATATTCATCATTCATAATCATTGATCATATTCATCATTCATAGTCATTGATCATATTCATCATTCATAATCATTGATCATATTCATCATTCATAATCATTGATCATATTCATCATTCATAATCATTGATCATATTCATCATTCATAGTCATTGATCATATTCATCATTCATAATCATTGATCATATTCATCATTCATAGTCATTGATCATATTCATCATTCATAGTCATTGATCATATTCATCATTCATAATCATTGATCATATTCATCATTCATAATCATTGATCATATTCATCATTCATAGTCATTGATCATATTCATCATTCATAGTCATTGATCATATTCATCATTCATAATCATTGATCATATTCATCATTCATAATCATTGATCATATTCATCATTCATAGTCATTGATCATATTCATCATTCATAATCATTGATCATATTCATCATTCATAATCATTGATCATATTCATCATTCATAATCATTGATCATATTCATCATTCATAATCATTGATCATATTCATCATTCATAATCATTGATCATATTCATCATTCATAGTCATTGATCATATTCATCATTCATAGTCTATATCACGTTCATAGTCATTGTTCATATTCTTTGTATAGGTTGTGTGGATCAAGAGAGGATTTGTGCCGGTAAAGGAGGTTCGACAGTGAGTTTGATCTTGTTCCCTACTGCGGGTCGTATTTATATGTCCTTCTTTGGACTGTGACATACGCCGAACCGCCCCCAACCCTCACTTAATCCACGTTGCATAAATCTTATACATATACATATATACATACTTATCTTGTTCATGGAAAACATGCGTTAAAACATTTTCTTATGCTTGAGAAACATTCATGATGCATGAACATGAGAGCTTTTAACTCATCAAACTATGACAAGGATCATACCAGAGCAGACAATTTCACATTCACTAACAGGTCATCACATGGTGTAACTTGCAACATACATAAATCCTTCAAGTGCAGACAAGCTCATAATCATAAGGTAAACTTTTAGACATCACAACCTAGTACCCCCACAATGTAGGGCTTTATTAGCCGGAAATCTTAATACATTCACTTACCTGGTCTCCTTAGCACTTGAGCTCCTTTCTCTTCAAACTTCTTTCACCTAAACATTTACATTGCAGTAGTTAAAACAAAATCCTAATAGTTCTAATCTCGAGTTATCCTAAGATCTAATAGCTAAGAGTCCTTCCCGAGTTCTTAGTTTAATACTCAATGTAACCCAAAATCCCAAAATCAAAATAGATGGATTCGATAATGATAACTCAGGGTTTGTTGTTTTAAATGTCCAGAATCGATTCGGAATGACATTACCAATCTCGGGTTTCAAAATGTTCTTATCAATATGTAACACCCGGTTTTCGGGATTTAAATTATATTCCAATATAAACGGCAATTTTGTAAATATGTCGAATTATGTCCGTTTCGCGAACGGAAGGTTTTAACGGAGCCGTAACGATTAATTGGAATTTATGGAAAAGTATGAGAATTTTGGAGAATCGAATCGTTAGTTAAATAACGAGACAATTGGAAGGAGAAATTGAAATCAAATTGAAGGGCGATTTGGTAATTTTCAAACCAAGATTTTTTATAAAAATCAATTCTCTTTTTCACTTTCCCCTCACTCACGTTAACCTCCTTCTCTCTCAACCCTCTCTCTCCTTTGGCGCGACTTTTCTCCCCTCCTCCGGCGATTCTTCATTCCGGCGACGATTTGCCTTCTTCCGGTGACTCGAATCTTCTCATTTCTTCATCGCCTTTGCTCTCTAGGTAAGGCTCTACACTTTTGGAGTGTTAAATATCGATTTCTAAGGTTTAAAACAATTAGGGTTCGTTAGGGTTTTCGTCGAAAACGTGAATCGGTGTTTGAAATTTATAGGTTGAGCTTATTTATGCCTCTAACAGACGTAATGGTTATTATTGGAGCTTAGTTCGTCGGTTTGTTGAGGTGTATTAGAGATTTGGATAAATTGGAGCTTAAAAACCTCCATTAATGGAATATTCGAAATGTCGAGCGCAAATTGCTCGACGAAATGCCTCAATGAACTAAAATAGAGTTTAAGAAAGTTTTCTATAGTTAGGAGTTAACAATTTTTGAGTTTGATGAGTTAGGCTCAATTTAATAGGTATATTGTGAAATGTTATAGGTGAACAAGCGTTTGTGGACGAAGCTCGGCATACAACGGACGTGAGGTAAGTCTCTGTGACTTGTTTGGCCATTTAGGCCTACACCGTACGAATAGAGTCGATCGAGGATATTGGAGATGTTTGCGTGTTTCGGGTGATTAGGACGGGTAGTTAGACTACTTTAAGTTATAGAAAGTTTAGTTTTGATGGTTGTTAAATGCTTTATTTTCATTGTTCGTTATCATCATTGCATAGAGCACGTTCATGCATTTGTTTTCTAAGCACGTATGCAAAATGAATTTCAAAGCGTTTTACATAGAAAAAAGGTAAACAAAGTACGTAATTGAACAACAGAGATAGTCACGCGGGGTGCGGTGGTTCAGGCATGGCTGTCGAAGGAAGCATGCTTTCCCCCCGTGTTAGATCCGAGGGGCTATCCAATCGCGGGATGTGCCGCTCCTATCTAACGAGAGTGAAGCCCCGGGTCGGGTGACACATAGACACAGAAACAAAGAAACAAAGAATGAAATGAATGCAGAGTTTCAAAAGAAAGCATAGCATAGCATAGCATAGCATAGCATAGCATAGCATAGCATAGCATAGCATAGCATAGCATAGCATAGCATAGCATAGCATAGCATAGCATAGCATAGCATAGCATAGCATAGCATAGCATAGCATAGCATAGCATAGCATAGCATAGCATAGCATAGCATAGCATAGCATAGCATAGCATAGCATAGCATAGCATAGCATAGCATAGCATAGCATAGCATAGCATAGCATAGCATAGCATAGCATAGCATAGCATAGCATAGCATAGCATAGCATAGCATAGCATAGCATAGCATAGCATAGCATAGCATAGCATAGCATAGCATAGCATAGCATAGCATAGCATAGCATAGCATAGCATAGCATAGCATAGCATAGCATAGCATAGCATAGCATAGCATAGCATAGCATAGCATAGCATAGCATAGCATAGCATAGCATAGCATAGCATAGCATAGCATAGCATAGCATAGCATAGCATAGCATAGCATAGCATATTGCATTCACTTAGATTTACTGAGCCTCTAGCTCACGTGTTTACTTCTATGGTGTAGGAGATATTGAGACAGGTGAGGAAGACGTCCCTCCGCCTGAAGTATGAGCAGATTGAAGGAGGAGGCCGTGGGAGTGCGCTGGCAGTCGGAGCGTTATTTGACCCGTGGGACGTACATAGGTATTTTTGGGTTAGGACATGATCGAAATTGTTAGAATATTATAGGATGTTGGAATCTGGTTAAGTAGTATAAATATTTTGTGAATTGGATGTATTTTGTAAATGTTTTACCGATTTTTCAAAAAGGAGGATATGTTACACTTTTAAACGGAACGACGCGGTTCGTTTTCATGAAATATGGTTATGTTTTAACGTGTTATGAGCGGTGAATAGGTCTTTAATAGCGTGTGTAACGTATGCGAGAGACGGGGTTATTGTATAGAAGTGTGATTTGTGAAACTTTAATGGTATGTGATGAAGAAGATGAAGGAAATGTGAATATTGAAAAGTGTTTGAGTGTTGTGTGAGAAATTGGTGATCAGGGCATGAAGAGAAAGAAGAGGAAAAGAAAGAAATGTGAAGGGCGACGGGTCGCAGAAAGAGAGGAGTTGGAACGCAGAACTCTCTGGTTTTCCAGAGGGTTTGGCTACTGTGCGCGGGTAGAGAGGCGTTCGGTCGGTTTAAGGGTCGGATTTCACGTTCTGGAACAGAACGTTGAACCGACCGAACGCAAGTCTTCATGCGTTCGGCGCTTGTGTGAGGGGCGCCCGAACGCAAGTCTTCATGCGTTCGGTCGCTTGTGTGAGGGGCGCCCGAACGCAAGTCTTCATGCGTTCGGTCGCTTGTGTGAGGGGCGCCCGAACGCAAGTCTTCATGCGTTTGGTCGCGTGTGTGAGGGGCGCCCGAACGCAAGTCTTCATGCGTTCGGTCGCTTGTGTGAGGGGCGCCCGAACGCAAGTCTTCATGCGTTCGGTCGCTTGTGTGAGGGGCGCCCGAACGCAAGTCTTCATGCGTTCGGTCGCTTGTGTGAGGGGCGCCCGAACGCAAGTCTTCATGCGTTCGGTCGCTTGTGTGAGGGGCGCCCGAACGCAAGTCTTCATGCGTTCGGTCGCTTGTGTGAGGGGCGCCCGAACGCAAGTCTTCATGCGTTCGGTCGCTTGTGTGAGGGGCGCCCGAACGCAAGTCTTCATGCGTTTGGTCGCGTGTGTGAGGGGCGCCCGAACGCAAGTCTTCATGCGTTCGGTCGCTTGTGTGAGAGTTCATGCGTTTGGTCGCGTGTTGAGGGGCGCCCGAACGCAAGTCTTCATGCGTTCAGTCGCCTATGCTTTTTAGGCAGAATCGCCTTTCCTGCCCCTCCTCTGTTTCGATGGCCTTGTTTCTATTGGCTGATTTGTTTAATGAATTAAATTTGATTTAAATCTTTTTAATTAATTGTTTTAAGTTATTTAATTAATTCTTTAAGATTTGTTTTCAATGGTTTTCTAAATGACCTTAACGAAATCGTTTTCGATCGAAATTCCGTTTAATTGTACGAAGTTATGTTTAAGTTTATTAGAATAAAAAAAAAAATATATACGTAAAAATTAGGGTACGGGATAGGGTTGCTACACAATACTCGGCCATTGAAGAATCCAAAACTTCAATACAGAGCTGAAAAACTGGGCTCATAAACTAACAGATAACCACATTGTTAAACCCGTACCTCGAGCACAAAGTAGCCGAGAAGCAGCAAGGAAACCGCTCGCCGAAGGAAGGATTTCCAGCTGACAGAGAGCGTGAGCTTGGGAGAGAAGAAATCGCCGGAAGTTGGGGTTGTCGGCTACAGTGGTTTAAATGAGGTTTGAATCCTTTCCTTTTTCTTTAAATACTGGCCTCAATCCTCCATTATTACAACTTTGCCACTTAATCTAGTTTAGATCCACATGTGATTAATTAAGCTTGGCATAAATCCTAAACTTTGAAGATTAAATATTTATGACCGTTAATACAGTTAAGAAAATCACCTGGCCGTTGACTCGGGTGTTACAACGATGGCTGCACGAACCAGAACCCGGATGGCGGTACGTCTGCGCGGGCGAACCGGAAGGTGACAGGTCGCACAAAGGGGGTCGTCTCAATCCCACATCGCTTAGGGAAGTATGTGGAAATGAAACATATATAAAAAGACCCTTCTAACATAGCAAGACGCGTTTTAGAGCACAATTGGCAACAGATCCCATAAGAACTCCGAAGTTAAAAGTGCTTCGGCGAGAGTAATACCAGGTTGGGTGACCTTCTGGGAAGTTCTCGCCAAACAATGTCGTGAGGGGAGGATATTGGGCTACAGCCCAATCCCCAGAGCGAACAATATCTTGCTGGGAAAATGGGTCGTTACACGTTAGCTGGCTTTGGATGTTCGCTAGCTGTTTGGTCGTTGGCTGACTATGGACGTTAGCTGGCTGTGGACGTTCGCTGGCTGTAGACGTTAGTTCGTTTTGGACAAAACGAGCAAGGTGGACATAATTATGGAAACTAGT
Source organism: Begonia masoniana (assembly GCA_022432975.1). Taxonomy (NCBI): domain Eukaryota; kingdom Viridiplantae; phylum Streptophyta; class Magnoliopsida; order Cucurbitales; family Begoniaceae; genus Begonia; species Begonia masoniana. The sequence goes on along the minus strand of CM039512.1, from coordinate 33,028,247 downwards.
GGACACCTTGTAAACGTATAGGGGTAGATTTAAGTGTTTAGAGCCCTGAGTACGAGAATGGCATTTGAATGGCTATTGAAAAAATTATGATTGAAGAACGTATGAGTGATTAAATTAAGAAATGCATAAATAGGAGGATTTAAAACCCAAGGAATTACTAGAAATCCTTAGACGGTAGTTAACCTAAATAAGGTCAGAGAGTTGAAGTATGATTTTAACTAGATGTATAGCTGAAGAAAACATCGATTATAAGACCTTGGAGTCAGCTTTATTTGGATACTGAGGGTTTGAAATGAACACTGATCAAAAAACCTAAACATAAGGCAAAAATTAGATTAGCTAGGAAGTTTAGCTTGCGGATGATTGATTGGAGATTTAGGAACTTGTTAGTACACGATGCATAAGCGAGGACGTGTTAAGTCAAATTGAAAGTAGTAAATATGGTTATGAGACCAATGTCGGTTAATGCAGTCTTGAAAATTTTAGTTTAGAGCCGTAGAGATTGATCTCAACTTCAGATAGAATCTTAGTTCAAAATTTCAAAGAGTACTGAATGATTATAAATTGAGAGAGGTGAGACCACTATGCTGAGGAAATTTTGAGGATAAAATTTTGTTTAAGGAGGAAAGGATGTAACAACCAGCATCTTTGTCGGGAATCTTTTCCGTGAATATTTATGGAGTGGTTGATGGAATAAGGAGTTTATAAAAGAAAAGTTGGTTTAATGACAATGATTGTAATTAAAGTGAGCTGGATCGATATAAATAGAAAAAGAAAAGTCTAAAACCCCATTTAAACCCCTTCTGTAGCCGACTTTCCCCTCTGGCGATTTCCTCCTTCAGCGACCGATTTCTTCCTCCTCTTTCTTCGACGATTCAAAGCTCAGGTAAGGTTTAGATGATTCATTCTTTGAGTCTTCGGTTTAGGAATGGTTATTGGTTGATGTCTTAAGATTGAGAATCAGTCGATGCCAGATTCACAGCCATATCTTCGAGTTCTCTTATTTAGTGGCATTGAGAATAGGATTCTGATGTTGTCGATGTTTAGACTTTGAGAAATTTGATGTTGGTATGGATCTGGTAGTATAGACGCTAATGCCATTAATGTTAATGAAGGTTAAACTCTGCACACTGGGTGCTCAGCGAAATGCCTTAGAGGTTTAAGCTAGATTCTAGGATGATTTCTTTAGCTAAGATTTTACCAACTTTAAGTTTAGATTATTCAGGATATATTTAACATTGATGTATAAAATGTCTTAGGTGGAGAAGGATTCAAGTGAATGCACGATATTGCTAAGAAGTCCAGGTAAGTGAGTGTGTTAAGTTTCTGGCTATTAGAGCCCTACATCATAAGGGTAGTAGGGTGAGTTTGTTTCTAGTATTCAATGATATTTGGGAAGATTATCTGTTTTAGTATAATGTTTGAGAATAGTGTATGCCTGATTTTCTAGTGAACGACTCTTCTCATGGTCTACTGTTTCTGAAAATGTCTATGTCTATGCATCATGATTCACTTACCGAGCATACAAAATTTTTTAAGGCATTCCCTTTATAAATGAGACAAGAAGAATGAAACGTATGAAACCCTGATTAAGTGAGAGTTGGGGGAGGTTTTGGCCATGTAACAGTCCAGGAATGGACCATGATTCTTGCCCCCAAGGGCCATGTACACGTGCACTCCCTACCCCACTTCGGCACAAACTCCTCCTTAATCCATGATATGAAAACGATGGACAAGAATATGATTCCCATGATTTGAAAATGAATGAAAACATAAGCGTGATTTTCGATTTGAGTAAGAGATGTGAACATGTTTTTATTGAGTATGCATTCATGAGTATTTGTGTGTTTGTTGCACCCCTTACTAAGCATTAGGCTTATAGTTTGAACCTTATGATGTAGGTGATGAAACAGCAGGTGAGGACTTCAGTCTAGAAGGAAATGCTTAGGTCTAGTTGCTGGTTGCTGCTCATGGTGACGATTTGTGGCTGGGAAGCGATTTTTCTTTAACCCGCGGTGTGTTGCTTTCAGTACAATTTAGTAAGATCTATGTTAAGATTGCATAAATAGGAAAAGTATTTCTTTATGTTAACAGATATTTGACTTATTAAGTATGAGTTTAAGTCTATGAAAGTTCCAGATTTAAGAATCTTCTTTATATGAGAAGTCTTCCGCTACGAACTTAAGTTAAGGAATGTGAGGTTTATGTGTATGGAGATTTTGGAAAAGGGAGTTAAGTTCTTTAAAATGGGGAAAAGAATTGAAGTCTCAACGTCGATTGATAATCGGTAGATGTTCGGTTACTGTTGAGCGGTAGATGTTCGGTTACTGTTGAGCGGTGGATGTGCTCGGTATATGTAACCGGTAGAAGTTACTCTGTTAATGTGAGTGTTACTGTTGATCGGTGGATGCTGAGTGAATGAGTCATCCGGCTGACGTCATCGGTAAATGTTGATCGTTGCTGTTGATCGGTGACATCATCGGTAGATGTTCGGTTACTGTTGAGCGGTAGATGTTCGGTTACTGTTGAGCGGTAGATGTTCGGTTACTGTTGAGCGGTAGATGTTCGGTTACTGTTGAGCGGTAGATGTTCGGTTACTGTTGAGCGGTAGATGTTCGGTTACTGTTGAGCGGTAGATGTTCGGTTACTGTTGAGCGGTAGATGTTCGGTTACTGTTGAGCGGTAGATGTTCGGTTACTGTTGAGCGGTAGATGTTCGGTTACTGTTGAGCGGTAGATGTTCGGTTACTGTTGAGCGGTAGATGTTCGGTTACTGTTGAGCGGTAGATGTTCGGTTACTGTTGAGCGGTAGATGTTCGGTTACTGTTGAGCGGTAGATGTTCGGTTACTGTTGAGCGGTAGATGTTCGGTTACTGTTGAGCGGTAGATGTTCGGTTACTGTTGAGCGGTAGATGTTCGGTTACTGTTGAGCGGTAGATGTTCGGTTACTGTTGAGCGGTAGATGTTCGGTTAGTGGATGAACGAGTCATCCGGCTGACGTCATCGGCAGAAGTTGAGTGTTACTGACCGGTGGATGCTGGGTGAATGACTCATCCGACTGACATCATCGGTAGATGTGGGATATTACTATTGAGCGGTGGATGTGTAACACCCGAGAATTGTTCCGCTAACGTACATAGCATTAGATTGATCCTAAGGTTATGGTGTGTTGGAGTTTGGTGTTTTAACTTTGACTAAATGAAAGATTTGAAGGAAAAGTAAAGTGAAGTAAAGTGGTAGGTGTGGGTTAATTAAATTATTCTCGGGAGTTTTGATGGAGGAGTTAGACCGAGGGTGAGGTGAAGGGCAATTTATACAAAATTAACGGAGTTTCGGAGGGGTCGAATTTACGGAAGGGCAAAACAGTAAATGTTATTTTATTAATGTTTCAATAGGAAATATTATTATTATTAATTTTATTATTATTATTATTATTATTATTATTATTATTATTATTATTATTATTATTATTAATAAAAACAACAGAACGGCTTTGACGAGCCATTCTGTTGTTTGAGCGGCGACGACCCGAACGGAGACGAGGGGGAGGGCGACGTTCGGTGACCTGTTCACCGGCGTTTTCCAGCATTCTCCTGCCAGACGACGGCGGCGAGCAGATTCCGGCCCATTTCCATGCACAAACCGACAGGGAAGCTCGATTTTGCCCTGTTTTTGATTCGGTTTGAGGCCGTGAGTGACGAGCCAGATTTGGCTCCGATCACCGGCCGATTTTGGTTGCTTCCAGCATGGGTTTTCCGACCCTTGGACCGGCTATGGTCGCCTGGCCGTGAGGAGCCCTATTTGGGCAAAATTCAGCAAGCCCAATTTGGGCGTTTCGGTTTTACTGAGTGAAGACTCGGGATTTTTAGTTAGGCTATGCTAATTGAGGATAAATGTTGTTGATTGGTGAGGAAACGAGTGAGAATTGATGGAAAACCGAAAAGTGAAAAATTTTCAGTTTAGGGCAGATTGGGGTTTTGCTGTTTGTGACGTAGCTATGACCGTTTGTTTTAAATTTCTTTTTAGGCTAGAAATGGTAGTTTGAGAGTAAATAGGTGAATGTAAGCTTGATTTTAATGAAGTTTGAATATTTATCGTAGGTCGAGCCGTAGGTGGACAAGGAACCGAGTATCCTCAGCGAGCTAGGATGCCAGGTAAGTAGAGGAATCTTTTTGTTGCTTTCGGGCCTACACCATAGAACGGTAGGGTTTAATGGTTGGTTGTTTTATTTCATGTTGTGTTGTGTTGTTTTGTTTCGTGTTGTGTTGTGTTGTTTTGTTTCGTGTTGTGTGGTGTGGTTGTGTTTCGTGTTCTGTTACATACCTTTGACACATGCATCATGAGTTACAGTACGCTAGATACGAGTGGTTGCATTGTTTGGTATTGTGAGGGTGAATGTAATCAGATAAAGTAAATTGAGAAATGCATCTTGATTAGTGTGCCTTGTCGGGATTACGTGCTGGAGTGTAGCACCCCGGAGGGACCTCTATGAAAGATTACCAGCTAAAATACGAAATCTTGATTAGTGTGCCTTGTTGGGATTACGTTCTGGAGTGTAGCACCCCGAGGAGACCTCTATGAAGGATGATTGGCTAAAATACGTAAATGTCAGAAGTATGAATTCCTATACGGTTATAGGATTTTACGATCGATGAGGGAGATTATGTATGGCCATCCTAGACGGTTATTGGATGAGTGCTATCTGGTCTTGCTCTGGTGGTTCTGAGTGTGGCCGTCCTAGACGGTTATAGGATGTGTGCCTACTCGATCCACACCGGCTTATGAAATGATTAAAGCAACAAACAGCAAACGAACACAACTGAGAGTTAGAAACTACATGTGATAGGATTGAGTTGCATTGTGTGTGTGCGCATTCGTTTTCCCTACTTACTAAGCATTAGGCTTACGTTTTGTATTCTATGGTGTAGGTGACGAAGTATATACAGGTGAGGTTGAGTGCGAGGACCAAGACTAGATGCAGTCGTTGATGCACAGGGCATGCCGGTGCAGGCAGTTGTCGGGGCGCCTCGACCAGGATCTTCGGGGGTGTGTTTGGTTCGGTACTTTGGGATTTTGTATAGTTTTCTATCTATTCTGGATGTTTGAAGGGTTTGACTATTTTGTTGGTTCGATTTTGTAAATGTGGTGGTGAATTGTTTTGAAATCTCTTTGAACGTGTTTTATGAACATTTGGGTTTTCTTGGATTTTAGTTATTTTGTAGGTTTGAAGTATTGATCGTTCGGTTGGGTTTGATTTGGTAAGTGTGAATTGAGAACTGTTTTGGGATTTCTCTGAACGTGTTTATACATGTTTGATTTTCTTTTTTTCAAGATTTGGTTTTAGTAATTTCAGTCGTTACGCTGCCCGTTTGTTTTTATAACAAGCAACGTCGAGTTCATTTGTTTTCACGTTTTTACTAATATTTTTGGAGTCGAGATTTTAACGAAAATTATTTTAAATTATGTTTTAAACATGGGATTAGTTAGCAAAGTAGCGCACCGAGCCAGGGTGGGTTCGGGAGAGTTACAGGATGTCGCTCGACAGAAATGAGCGGTGGATACTGGGTGAATGAGTCATCCGGCTGACGTCATCAGTAGATGTGAGATATTATTGTTGAGCGGTGGATGTCGCTCAACAGAAATGAGCGGTGGATGTGAACAGATAAAGTCATTCTGATTGTCCGTTAATTCTTCTCTTTAAATAGATTTTTCCCCAAGTGATTTTAAATGACTTCAAATTTTATTGGAATTTCTTTAAACACGTATTTACATATATACACACAAAAAAAGAATTGGGTTGACATTTTCGATTACGAATATGATTATACGAAATTCTCAACCCGTCAGGTTTCGGGTTGTGACACCTTAACATTCCCTCCGTCTTGAATAGGATTTGTCCTCAAATCGGAATTTACATCAAAAGGATTCAAGTCAGAAACATTAAATGTTGCACTTACATTGTTCTCACCAGGTAAATCAACCTTGTAGGCGTTGTCGTTAATCTGCTCAAGTACTTGGAATGGTCCATCGCCACGAAGAAGCAACTTAGAACGCTGTTGTATGGGGAATCTCTCTTTGCGCATATGCAACCAAACTCAATCTTTGGGTTCAAAAATCAGCTGACGTTGACCCTTGTTGACGTTCTTGATGTATTGATTGGTTCTCCACTCAATGTTTTGCTGAACTCGCTCATGGAAATGCTTCACGACTTTTGCCTTCTTCTCGCCATCTAAATCCACTTGTTCAGAAACAGGTAAAGGTGATATATCCAATGAGGTTAGCAGATTAAAACCATAAGCAATCTGAAACTGTGAAAATTTAGTGGCTGAATGAATTGAACGGTTGTAAGCAAACTCAACATGTGGCAAATATTCCTCCCACGACTTAATGCTCTTGCTAATGACTGCCCTCAACAGTGTCGATAAAGTCTTATTCACTACCTCAGTTTGACCATCAGTTTTAGGGTGACAAGTAGTTGAAAATAAAAGTTTTGTTCCTAATTTTTCCCACAAAGTCTTCCAAAAGTAGCTTAAGAACTTAGCATCACAATCCGAAACTATTGATCTCGGCATCCCATGTAATCGTACTATCTCTCGAAAGAACAATTCAGCGACATTAGAGGCATCATCAGTTTTATGACAATGAATAAAATGAGTCATTTTAGAAAACCGATCTATAACCACAAAAATCAAAACCTTACCACGCGTAGTCCTCGGTAACCTTAACACAAAGTCCATCGAAATGTCAATCCAAAGCGAACTAGGAATAGGCAGAGGTGTGTAAAGCCCGTTCGGTTGTACTCTCGATTTAGTTTGCTTACAAGTAAGACACCTACCAACTATCCTCTCAACATTTCTTTTCTTGTGGGGCCAATAGAAATGTTCTTGTAGAATTCCTAGAGTCTTTGCTACCCCAAAATGCCCCATCAATCATCCACCATGGGATTCCCTAATCTATAAATCACGCAAAGAATAGTTGGAAACACACAATTTACCTTCCCTAAATAGGTACTCGTCATGCCTAAAGAATTTCACACAACCTATAACTCTCTCCAAAATCAATATCATCAATGTAAAGTTGCTTGATATGTTCGAATCCAAGTAATTTAGCATCTAGGATTGAGATTAAAACATACATGCAAGAAAGAGCATTAGCAACCACATTCTCCTTACATTTCTTGTACTGGATGACGTATGGGAATGACTCAAAGAATTCAGACCAATGACCGTGGCGTTTATTTAGTTTGTGTTGGTTCTTGAAATGCTTCAAGGTTTCATGACCGGTGCGTATCACCAACTCCTTTGGCATAAGGTAGTGTTGCCACATCTCGAGGGCGCGAACTACGACATAAAGCTCCTTGTCCTACGTCAAGTAGTTGAGCGTTACACCGTTTAACTTCTCGCTGAAGTATGCAATTGGTTTTCGTTCCTGCATTAAAACAGCTCCAATCCCTACACCTGAAGCATCACACTCAATCTCAAATATTTTATCAAAGTTAGGTAAAGCAAGTAAAGGGGCATGCGAAAGTTTATATTTCATAATCTTAAAAGCCTCCTCTTGTGCCTCGTCCCAGTTGAATGGAACGTTTTTCTTCATCACGTCGGTGTGCGGTGCGGCCACGGTGCTAAAGTCCTTCACGAATCGCCGGTAGAAGCTAGCAAGTTCATGAAAACTTTGCACATGTTCAACAGTCGTCAGAGTTGGCCATTCTTGAACCGCGCGGACCTTTTCATTGTCAACCTGGATTCCTTGCACGCTAACAACAAAACCAAGAAAAAGAAGCTGGTCGGTGCAAAATGTGCACTTGCCCTGGTTAGCGTACAATTTCTCTTTCCTAAGAACATCTAAAACTGCTCGCAAATGGGAAACATGATCATGAAAATTTGAACTATATATTAAAATATCATCAAAGTATACAACCACAAATTTTTCAATAAACGGAAGCAAAACATGATTCATCAAGCACATGAAAGTACTAGGTGCATTAGTTAGCCCAAAGGGCATGACCATCCACTTGTACAATCCATGTTTTGTTTTAAATGCCGTTTTTTCACTCATCTCCTTCCTTCATTCTAATCTGATGGTACCCAATATTAAGATCAATCTTTGAAAAAACACAGAAACCATGTAACTCATCAAGTATATCATCTAAACGAGGAATAGGAAAGCAATACTTCCCCATGATATTGTTGATGATGCGACAATCGGTGTGTATTTTCCATGTTCCGTCCTTTTTAAGAACCAAAAAAACGGGAATAACGCACGGACTCATGCTCTCCCTCATGTACCCCTTCTCCATCAAGTCTTCCACTTGACACTGTAACTCCTTTGTCTCCTCCGGGTTGGTGCGATAAGCTGGCTGATTCAGAATGAAGACTCTGGGTACAAGGTCAATCTGGTGCTCAATCCCGTGAATTGGTGGCAAACCTTTTGGAAGCTCATCGAGAAATACGTCCTCGAAGTCCTGCAAAAGAGAAACAACTGGACTTGGAAGGGCCAAATCTGGCTTGTTAGTATTCAAAACCTCTTCTTTGTATGTGAGAAGGATCATTGGCTGTTTGTGGGCAATGACTTGTTTCAGATCACTCTTGGTTGCAAAGAGATTCTGTTTATAAAGGAATGAACTCTCTAGTTTTCTCTCAGGTTTATATATATCAGGTGAAAGATGTTTTTCTTGTTTCCACTCTTTTCTTTGTTGTTCACTCAATTTTTGCAACCTGATTTGGTTTGCAAAGACCTCTCTCGGGGATAATGGTACTAACGTGATAGGTTTGTATTTGTGGGTGAATGAATTTTTCTTGGTGAAACCATTATGCTGCACCCTTCGGTCAAATTGCCACGGTCTTCCCAGCAGGATATGACTAGGTTACATCGGTACCACGTCGCACTTCACCTCGTCTTTGTACTTTACAATCTGAAATGGTACCACCACTTGCTTGGTGGCGCGTACCTCCCCACTACCATTCAACCATTGCAGCTTGTAAGGTCGTGGATGTTTTAACGTTGAAAGTCTCAATTTCTCCACCACGGAAGCACTAGCCACATTGGTACAGCCTCCCCCGTCGACTATGATGCTGCACACTTTGTCTTTCACGTGGAACCGGGTGTGGAAAATGTTTTCTCGCAGCACCTTATCATCTTCGTCCTCCTTTATCTGTAACACCCGGATTTTTAGGTTTTTGGATTTTCCGTTATACAATGGTTTTTTTGTAAATAAAGTAAATTAAGTCTATTTTGTGAACGGAAAGTTTTATTAGAACCCTAGTAATTTATTAGAATATTCGGTGAAATAAAGAAATTTGGAGAAACCAAATAGATAGTTAAATAACGAAATAGGCAGAAAATTAATGTAAAGGGCAAATTGGTAATTGCTGAGTTAAATTTTATGAAATTATTAAACCCCCCCTACATGAATCTCATTCTGCAGAGGGGGGGGGGGGGGGGGGAAGAGCTTCTTCGTTGGCGATTTTCCTTCGCCATTTCCTCCACGCCAACGACAGCTCTTTTCGACGACGTTTCCTTCTGATTTCTCTTCCACCATCAAGCCTAGATATGATACGAGTATTCTAGAAGATTAGATCTCTATTTTTAGGGTTTTAAAACGGTTAGGGTTTTTGTTTAGGGTTTTGAAAAATTGTCGGTTTGTGTTAGAAATTGCTAGATTTATCGTATTTATGACTTATGATGGAAGATTTAGAGTTTTTATTGAATGTGGAGTAAGTTTGGTGGTTGAATGGTATAAAAGCCATTGATGGTTACGTTATAGAAATTTGTGAGCGCTAATTGCTCGATGAAATGCCCGAATGACGTAGATTGAGATTTTTAGAAAATTGCCTTAGCTAGGAGTTTCGTTTGGTCTTTGGAACGGTTTATTTGGATTTAGCTTTATTAACCAAATTGTGAAATGTCTTAGGTAACGAAGCTCAAAACGAGGTACTCAGCTCGCTAAGGACGTCAGCTAAGTTCTCGTGACTTACTGTGGCCGATAAGCCTACACCATACGTCGGTTTTGATTTGTTGAGGAAATTGGTGCAATGGAATGTTTATATGCTTTTGGATGGGTAGCTTAGGTTTAGTCACTTTATAGGTTATGTTTGTGTTGTTTTGATGGTACTCACTTTTTTATGCTTATGTTATGCATTTAATTGTTCATGCATCATTGTTTTGCGAAATGACATGAAAATGAATTTATGCATCGATTTCATAAAAGGAAATGTAAAGAATGAAAGTAAAGTATCATCTAAACAATGCATGGTGGTTATCGGGGTAAGGTTCAAACCTGGCGTTCTGTGGTGAGCGAGTTTTTCTCCCTTCATATGGTGTGGGCTATCTAACCACTTGATGTGCCCTATTCATCTGCCGAGCGCTCTGATAACCAAAGACTGCCACGTACTGAAAAAGGAATGAATGGACTTAATTCATAAAATTGCATATACATGCTTATGCATCGTCATTTACGTAGAACTTACTGAGTTTTATCTCATAGGCGTCTTTATGGTGTAGGTGAAGTCAAAGAAGGTGAGGAAGACGTTTCTCCACAAGATGAACGCACAGATTGAAGAAGGATGCTCGTGGGAGTGCGCTGAGCAGTCGAGGCGATTTTAACCCGTGGGGATATATGTATAGGTATTTTGGGTAACTTAGGTAAAGATAATGTGGATAGTGTATAGATAGTTTATTTATAGGATGTTAGCAACAAGTTTGAAAATATTTATATTTTGGATGGTTTTCTGGATGGTCTTTATAGATGGGTTACCATTTGATGATTTTTACAAACTTCTGTTTGGCTATTGATTAAATAGATTAGATTTTGATACTTTGAAATGGATTTTGATGATTAGAATCGGGAATTGATGGTTTTTGGATGAGGTTTTCAATTAAGTGGATGTATATTTTAGGATGAGATGTCATGGATGATTTGAGGATGTTTTTATGGTTGAAATATTAGGTGCAATGTGGGAAAAATTGGCAAAAAAATGAAGGAAGGTGGAAGGAGGTGCGCTGGGCGCGCAACTGGACGCGAAGCTGGCGCGCGCAGGCAGGGTGAGTAGGGCGCGCTGCCCTGCTCAGCCGATCGATCGACGTCCATGGCCAATCAATCGACCAAGGTTCTGGAAAAGTGGCCGCGGGACAGAGGGATCTTCGATCGATCGATCGGCGCCCAAGGCCGATCGATCGACAAATGGCGCTCATTCTGGTGATAATCCAGAGCGATCGCTGATTGATCGGCCCGCCAGCTGATCGATCAGCTGTTGCTGGGTGCTAGCGCTGGGCGCTGTGAGACGCGCGGTTGGGAACAGGTATGCGAGTGGTGAGGCACGCGGTTGGCATACGGGTGGCACGCTGTTGGCGCGTGTTGCGCACGCAGCACGAGCACGCGCCATGTATGCACGGTGCGTGCGCAGTATGCGCTCATGGCATGCAAGGGGCGTGCTCCGAATGCTGGGCATGCCCCATGCATGCCATCCTTCATGTTTTGACGTCCTAAGCCTCTAGTGATGTTTTCCGACCTTAGACAAGTCGTTTCAGATACGTTTTAAGTTAGACCCTAAATGTCAATAGAGGTGGTTTGAATGCCTAAGCCCGTTCTTTAACGTATGGTGATGAAAAAGAAAATGAAACGAAAAATTTTATGTGAACGGGCGAGGGTAAAATGACTGCACGTGACGGCATAGGCCATGGCGGCCCTTGACGGGGTCGAGGTCGCCCCATTATCTGCGCACTTAGGGCACGTCGTGAAACCAAAAGGAATTCTTTGTTGGTAGCTCCTACCTTCTCATCATCCATGGAAACGTCCTCCAATGATGTCATATTCGGCTCAACCTTGTCATCACTAGCCTCAGACTCAACCTCTCCACTCTCCTGCAGCACCAGCACTGGCTTATTTGGGCATTGACTTGCGATAGGTCCTCTCCCAAGACATTTGAAACACATGATCTCGCTAGTGCGATTGGGTGTAGGAGTTGGTTTGGTCTGGATGGAAGGGGGCGTAGTTGTTGCCCGTTATTCGAACTTACCCTTGGAAGTGGAAGGACTCTCTTCCTTCTTCGAATACTTTGGTTTACAAGGCGTTAGGTTCGAACTCTGTTGACGGTTATTGCTACGTCGTTGTTGTTGTCTCTCTACCTTCAAGGCCATGTGAACCAAGTCTTCAATCTCGACTTAATGTTGTAGCTCAACCGTGTCGGCGATCTCGCAATTCAACCCTCTCAAGAATCTAGACATTGTCGCTTCTTGATCCTCTTTGACGTTGACCCGTATCATCGTCATCTTCATATCCTTGTAATACTCATCCACACTCCAACTCCCTTGCCAAAGGGTCTGCAATTTGTTGTGTAGATCTCGCCGATAATGACTTGGAAGAAATTGTCGTCCCATCGCCCTCTTCATCTCTACCAAACTCTCAATGGGAGGGTCTCCATCTTGCCTTCGATCGAGACACAACTTGTCTCACCACACTATCGCATACTCCGTAAATCTAAAGCAGCAAGCTTCACTTTCTTTTGCTCAAAGTAGTTGTGACAGTAAAAAACTAGCACTATTTTCCGCTCTCAGTCTAGGTACTTCTCCAGATAACTTTTTCCTCAAAACTAAGGAATCTTCATCTTGATGTTTTCCAAATTGTAATCGAGTCGGCCTTGGTCTTGTCTTGCGCAGTCGTTCCCATGTCTTCTGCAACTACCCACGAACACCCTATCAAGATCGTCCACCAAGTCTCTTTCATCAATTTCATCGATCTCTTTCGTAGGGACCTGCCTCCACTAGTTTCTTCTCGGTGCATTCTACCCACCCTGGGGTTAGGCTCGTGTCACAATCTGTTCCACTTGAATAATTCGCCCGTGGATCTCGTCAAACCCTTGTCTCATCAATTGCCTCATCTCCCCCATTATCGCCTCCATTTGTAAATTTGGAATGTTAGCTGGAAGTTGGTTGTCGCTATCTTCTGCGTCAGACATGCTAGGTATTCTCTGCAAGAAAATAGAAGGTGAAGTAAAATAGGACCTAACAACACTCCCTCACATGTTTCACTCGAAATGTGGGAAAAAAATTGCTCAATTGCACTCGTATTTGCTCTAAATAATATTGGTTTTACCCTCTTATATGCTCACTCACTCGTGCCTTTTTCACTCGAATTCTCTTTTATTTCTTTCGAAACTAACCAAATAGTGATGGAAATTCAACAAGCGGCGAACAAACAACACAAATCAAAATAAACAAACACTACAATTAGTGACAAAAATTTAGAATAAAATTTGGAATACGCCAGACCTGGCTCAAAATAAACAGAATGACGTAAGGACGCAAAGGAACAACCCAATGAAGTAATGTAAGATAAAAGATTTAGAGAAACACGATTTGTTTTGTTTTATTTTTTATTTTTAACCAATTTGAAGAGAAATTTGAATACCCAAAACCGATTAAATTTTTAACTTTAAGTACGATTTGCAAAGATACAAATGTCTTTTGAAAACATGAAGAAAAGCACTTTCCTGTTTGGAACCTCTAAAATGACGAAATAAACTGAATACTTTTGAGGATTATCAATCTGCGAGTGTTACAAAATTTAACTTTTGAATGGGCAAACTAGATCCGATTTTTACATTTCAATATAGGTTTGAAAGATAAGACACCTTTCTAACACTCATAAGAATGCGACAGTTTTGTTTGATGCTTGTAAGACCTCCGAATGTTTAAAGCTTTGAATCAAATTCCAATATGAAAAGCAAAATATAATCAGAATAGAACAAAAAGAATAGGTAGAACCTTGCAAACTCGGAGTGGCTCTGATACCAAATTATGTGAACCACGCCAACGATATGACGGTGACACACGATCGGAGAATTGGCATCGTCGCTAACCCAGAATCTACAAGTTCGAATAGGAGGAAATCCTTGACCCGAGATCTATACAGATCTGAACATTGGAATGAAGAGGACGCCACACATGAATATGCTTGTTTGTTTTATAAGTCGGAGTTTCAAACGCCACAAGAAAGCTTGATAAGTTCAGAGTTTCTTCAAGAAACTAAGAGAATTTTTCTCCTAATTGATACAAACGTAATCTGGTCCCTCCTACACTCCTTTGTCTCCAAATTTATAGAGCATGAAACACCCCTTTCATGCTAGGGTTTCAAAATTAACTAAACGCGACAATCCAGAAGTAACTAAATAAGTAAAACGACAATGACATGAGTATCATCCCAAAATAGCTTGGATTACGAGAACAAGCTTCTGTCCTTGGTTCGGAACGTAATTTCCTTCTTGAAGTATGACTTCACGGGTCAAATTGATCATTTGCTCCTTGATCCGCTTCACCTTTGCTCTCGTTATTGGTCCAGTCACTTGTAATGTATCTGTCTTGATGTCCTCATCAGAAGACAAGTTTAGTGATGATGAATTTAAGCAACAAACAGTGAGAAATGCATATCAACTACCGATCAAATTTACATCTCTTGTACCAGTAACATCCCCAAAGAATAATACGACATTACCTTCACTGGTATAAAGTCATCAGATATTCCGGTAAAGAGATTATCTTTGGCAACAATGTTAGTAAGACGAGAAAAAAGTCTTTGTTACAATTGTGATGACAAAGTTTGTTACCAAGTTATTTGTTATAATGTTAGATGATAATTGAGAAGTTGTAGAAGATGTTAATGCTTCTGGAGACATGAAAACAATTCCGGGTACTAGGTTGTAATTATGAGGAATTTTCGTGTAAAGACATTTGTCCGAAACTACAGATTTCTGGATTTTCATGTACTTCCGGTACAAGGAGCTGAAATGGTTTTGGGAGTACAATGGTTAGAAATTTTGGAGCATGTCCATATGGATTGTAAGGACCTTGCTATGAAGTTTAAATGGAATGAAAAATGGTAACTAACAGGACGAGAGATTCACACAACAGCTACAATTCAAATGCACCAATTAAAGAAAATGCATTCAAAATGGGCAATAGTGTAGTAGTATCAGTAGGCTTCTTCTAGGAATGTTGAAAATAGCAGAAAAGAGATTCCAGTTTATATGTAGCATTTAATTGATAACTATGTTGTGTTATATTCCAAGTTACTCATGGGTTGCCTCCGGGGAGAGATATGGATCATCAATGTCACATATTACCATGTGAAAAATCACCACCAGACCATATCGTTATCCATATTTCCAAAAGACAGGAGATTGAAAAACTAGTGGCTGAAATGTTCAGTGAAGGCATTACACGACTAAGGGGGAGTCCATATTCCTCTCATCTATTGGTTTAAAAAATGATGGAATATGGCATTTTTGCATGGATTGTAGAGCATTACACAAAATTACAATTCCAAATAAATTTTCAATACCAATAGTAGACGAATTGTTTAACGAGATACTGAGCGCTAGAATTTTTAGTAAATTTATTTACGTGGAGGTTAACACCAGATTCTCATGGCTGCTACCGACATTCACAAAACAATATTCCAAACTCGTGAAGGCTATTATGAGTTGTGGGTAGTGCCATTTTGATTAACAAATGCACCGGCTACTTGTCAATATGTGATGAATGCAACATTAATGATGTGCCACATTGACCAATCAAGAGGTCCAAACAAGAAGGCTAACGAATCTTTATATTTCTCTTTATTTTGTATGGAATAAGATTCACGATAGCTTATGGAACAGCCTAACAACATGGATAAGAATGTACCGAAACATGTGCTTTTGCGAGACTCAAATATTATATTACGTGGAGATGTGTAGGATACAAATATTCCATTACTTGGAGATCAAACTAGTTTCTATTGAAGAATGAACTTGAAGATCTTTAAAAGGCTCATTACAGATTTATTTATCTAGTTTTTGCAAAATTGTTAGTGTATTTATAATAAAACAAAAGTATTTCTCGTCTAGAGCATGTTCTAGTCAAGAAGGGTCTTTTTTTATGTGGGCATTTTTGTCATTTTCTTTTCTTAGTTAACCCTAATTTTTAGATGACTATTTAAGCCGCTTGTAGAGTTATTTGCAATAGTTTTTGATGAATAAAATTTGAATTAGCCACAGCTAATTGTTGGTTCTCAAGAGACTCATTCTAATTAGATTCTTGATAATCCGATAGAGTGTGTTTTTGGATAACTTTAAACATCATTCCATGAAAACTCATTTCATCGTTTTGAGAAAATAGGCTGCACGAGCCACCGATGAGGCAATCAATCAAACATTGTTCTATACATAGACAACTATACGAAAATAAGTCATCATTGTAATTTCATATAAAAATCACCTTAGTGAAAAAGAAAAGTCACTCAAGGACCCGTCCAGCACACCATCACAAAAAAGTAGCGATCCAAAGATCCATCAACATCTCATGAGCCAAGAGGAAGGTGGAAAGTAACGGCGATTCGAAGAACTCTCACTACTCAAAATCGAGAAGATGCTTGTCAAAGGAAGAACCATTTTCATAGCTGGTGTTTGATTGAGCACAACATTTTTTTTTTAATAATTGATTGAGGGAGTTGCATCAATGTTGCATCCTTAGAGTTAGTAGAGAAACTTAACCTTGAGACGACTTTGCATCCAACACTCTATTAGATACGATGATTGAATGACCGAGAAAATGTCAAGGTATCCAAGCAAGCAAGAGTTCCTCTATCCATTTGTGGTTATTCAGATGAGGTGTTTTGTGATGTAGTCCCTATGAGTGCTAGTCATATTTTGCTCAGTAGATCTTGGCAATTCGATAGAAGAATCAAGCGTGACATATTCACAAATTTTTATGACTTTAAGTTTGGAGGCAAGAACATCAAGATTGCTCCTCTCTGGCTGGATTCAATTGCTTCGAATTATGAGGCAATGAAAGAAAAAGAATCATTAATGATTTCCAAAGATGATTGAAGAGAACTTGGAATTTTGAAAGTCAAGAAAACCGCAAAAGGAATGCAAGATGGGTTGAATTATTTGACGTTGTTCCTTACATCCAAAACTACAAGAAGACAGAGATGGTCAAAGTAATTGTGGCCTTGCTAAAAGAGTTGCTTGTTGATTGGTGTAAGGAAAAATTTACCAAGTTATGGAATATAGAAGTTGATGATGAAGACTCATAGGTGTTCCATGTTTTTATTTGTTTAAAGCTAAGGGAAGTCCATCAAGTAATTGATGTTTAATCCATGAGGAAGTAGAGATTTCCCAAGAAAATGAAGTCAAAGCTCATGCCAATCGCCGATAGTCTTTTTAAAAGCCTACATAAGATCAATGATAATGCCTCAAGCTAGAGCTTCCTAGAGAATATGGAGTCTCAGCCTCCATCATTGTTCAAGACCTTTCTCCTTACCTTGGAGAAGAAGATGAAGAAGTAAAGCTTCCATAGATTTCAAGTCAAATCATTTTTCATCCAGGGAGGATGATGTGCCACGTGGACTAATCACGAGATTCCAAGCAAGGAGGCTAACTAATTGTAACGCCCCGAATTATCTAAACCCGGTTCGTTACTCATAATATTGAACCGAACTATGACTTTTGAGAAAAATTTAAAATTTTATTCAATGATCAAGATTTTGACTCTTAAAACGTTAAAACTTGCAGCGGAAAATCATCGTATAAAAACAATATTTGCTAAATAGTGAAAATATTCAAGACGGTTGAAAGGGAAAAGAAAAACAGAACACATCGATCGATCACTAAACGACAAAAGTATTCCTACGTCTTCCGATAGATATAAAACTCAACATCTGTCGATCACTAAACGACAAAACTATTTCTACGTCTTCCGATAGATATGAAACTCGACATCTGCCGATCACTAAACGACAAAATCACTTCTACGTCTTCCGATAGATTTAAGACTCGACATCTGCCGATCACTAAACGACAAAACTACTTCTACGTCTTCCAATAGATATAAAACTCGGCATCTACCGATAGACGATAACACTCAACATCCACCGGTGGACTATATCCACCGATAGACGATAACACTCAGCATCCACCGGTGGACTATATCCACTGATAGACGATGACACTCAACATCCATCGGTGGACTGCATCCACTGATGGATGAGCTTGCAAATTTCACTGAGAACATTCAAAAAAACCTGACCCTAAGAAACTTCTGAAATCCGACAAATACAAAAATTTTAAAACCAACATTTGTATCATTATCCAATAAAACTCCCAAAATAGCAATCTGTAACAGAGCCAAATCAGGTCTTCATAAACAGGAAAAACTCAAGACATTCTAAAACCTTCACCTATCGCTATCATCAAAATTCTCTACACCACTCAACAGAACATCTGAAAAGTTAGACTCCACATAATGACACTAGTTAAACCGCCTCATCAGAATCACCAATCCATGGCATTGAAGTGCTCCCCCAACAGCCTAATCCTCAACATGTTCAGAGAACACACCTTCTGAGGCTTCTTCACCTAGATCACAAAACTCATCTATTAGCCTAATGCTAAGTAAGTAAAGCAATAATGAATTGAAATGCTGAAACATAAATTCCTAAACATGTAGTTTCTACTTTCTCATCTCAATTGCATATGCATTCGTTTCTTATCTGATCCCCCTGTGAAATTGGGAGTTGGATCACTTCTCCCAAAGTCATACGTCCTCTCTCTCGATTAAGGGGCGGACTAGTTCCCTTAACAAACTGTTCAGATCCCCCTGTGAAATTGGGGTTTGAATCACTTCTGCCAAAGTCGTACATCCTCTTTCTTGATTAAGGGGCGGATTAGTTCCCTTAACAACTGCTACAATCTGTTCATTCCTTGCCATGTCATTTCATGTAAATTCATTTTCGTATATTTTCAAAATATGATGCATGACATACAAACACAATCAAGCATACACAATCCTACTGTTTTGTGATGTAGGCCCGAAGGCACAAGCATACTTCACTTACCTGGTCTCCTGGAAATGCTCGGTTTCAAACTACTTCAGACGTTTTGCTCACCTAAGTCACAAACAGAATACCGATTAGATCTTTACAAAACCTTATTCCATACCATTCAGAAACTTACGGAGCTAGTTCAGGACTCTATCCTATATGCATTCCCGATTCCTTACGGGACCCGACTCAACTCCTACACCCTACATTTCCCAGGAATATGCATCTACGATACACCTCTATCGTCTATAATCATAATGCAATAAGATACCTTAGTAAAACTCACCTAAGCCGAAGGAAAAATCGGAGAAGAATTTTCTAGCGCACTCTGCTGAGCTGAGAAGCTGAGAGTCAAAAATGATTTGGGAAAAACAGTGGCGGCTACAGTGCATTGAACCAAAAACCTCTTTCCTTAAACACGTTATCCACTTTGAAATTTTCAATTACCCTTATGCCCTCGCCTAGTCATCCACTAACCCTACATTTATTATTGCCATGAAAAGTATACCATTAATTAAAAGATTAAATAATTAGTTCTATAGAATCGGGTGTTACAATCTACCCTCCTTAAAAGAATTTTGTCCTCAAAATTCAGTACCTGAATAATTCTTGATGTTGGTCCATCATGTCTTGCTGGCGCTCCCAGGTTGTCTCCTCTATGTTCTGGTTGTGCCATAAGACTTTCACCAGAGGAACTTCTTTGTCGCGCAACACCTTCACAGCATAGTCAAGGATCCTTACTGGTTTCTCCTCATATGCAAGGGTAGGATGAACTTCAATACTCTGCTGTTCCATAATCTGTGATGGATCTCGTACACACTTCTTCAACATAGATACATGGAATACATTATGGATTCCTTCCATAGAGGTGGGTAGCTGTAACTCGTAAGCTGCCTTCCCGATCCTTTTTAAGATTGAAAACCAATAAATTTGGGGTTCAACTTGCCTCTCTTTCCAAATCTCACAACTCCTTTGAATGGTGATACTTTGAGAAACACCTCATCGCCAACATCAAACTCCAATTCCCTACGTCTTTTATCAGCATAACTTTTCTGTCGGCTCTGAGCTGTCAAAATTCGCTGGTGGATTAGGGCAACCTTCTCAACAGTTTGTTGCACAATGACGGGACCGAGCAACTGTGCATCACCAACCTCATCCCAATACAAAGGTGATCTGCATTTTCGTCCATACAGTGCTTCATAAGGTGTCATCTCTATTGTTTCCTGAAAACTGTTATTATAGGAAAATTCCACCAATGACAAATATTTACTCCAAGATCCTTGAAAATCTAAATCGCACGCACGAAGCATATCTTCCAATATCTAAATAGTCCTCTCAGATTGTCCGTCTATTTTAGGGTGAAAAGCTATGCTAAAACTAAGATGTGTTCACATAGCCTTGTGCAAACTCTTCCAAAACTTAGAGGTGAATCGAGAATCTCGGTCTGAAACTATGGTACCTGGAACTCCATGTAGCCTAACAATCTCTTGCACATACAATTCAGCAAGCTGATCCATCGAGTATGTCATCCTCATTGGCAGAAAGTGGGCAGATTTAGTTAATCGATCAACTATCACCCAGATTGCATCATGTCCCTTTGTTGTTCTAGGAAATCCCACAACAAAGTCCATCGTTATTTGTTCCCATTTCCATTCGGGAACTGGTAAGGATTGTAATGTTCCTGCAGGCCTCTGGTGCTTAGCTTTAATCTTCTGACAACACAAACATGATTCTACATACTCTGCCACACACCTTTTCATACTTGGCCACCAATAGTGTTGTTTATGATCCTTGTACATCTTTGTACTTCCAGGGTGAACAGAGAATCTGGAAGAATGTGCCTCAAAAAGAATTTCATCTCGAAGTTCTTTAATGACAGGAACAAACCATCTATTTCTAAACTTAAGGATTCTTTCAGCAGAATAGTTAAAATCTGATTTGTCCGTAGAATCCATGTTTAACTTGTACTTGTTGCACTCTACATCATTTATCTGGGCTTCCTTTATTCTTTCAAGAATGGTCGGTCTTAAGGATATTGCAGTAAGCATGGCTGACACACTATGCACTGCTTCTAGATTAAACCTTTGGAATTCAGACTCTAAGGCTAATGGTACGTCAAGAATCAGGGTTGAGGCTGAAGCTGTTACTCTACTCAAAGCATCTGCCACAACATTTGCTTTGCCAGGGTGGTATTTAATCTCAAAATCATAATCCTTTACAAATTTCAACCATCGACGTTGCCTCATGTTTAATTCCTTCTGTGTGAAGATATATTTCAGACTTTTATGGTCCGAGAATATTTCACAAGTTTGTCCATACAAGTAATGCCTCTAAATTTTAAGTGCAAATACCACCGCAGCTAATTCTAGGTCATGTGTAGGGTAATTCTTCTCATGTGTTTTCAACTGTCTAGAGGAATAAGCTATATTACCTTTCCCACTTGCATCAAGACACAGCCAAGTCCAATCTTGGATGCATCACAGTAAATGCTAAATTTACCATCATCAACAGGAAGGGTCAAAATTGGAGCATTGGTCAGTTTCTATTTCAAGGTCTGAAAACTATGCTCACAATCCTCAGTCCACACATACTTCACATTATTCCTGGTTAACCGAGTGAGGGGTGTTGCAATCTTTGAGAATCCTTCAATAAACTTCCTGTAATATCCTGCAAGTCCAAGGAAACTCCAAATATCTGCAGCATTCTTCGGTTGGGGCCACTCCTTGACCGCTTGAACCTTGGCTGGGTCGACAGATATCCCATCACCAGAGATCACATGACCAAGGAAGTGAACTCTGTCCAGCCAAAACTCACATTTGGAAAACTTGGCATAGAGTTGGTGCTGCCTTAGTACTCCTAATACTAAGTTCAAATGTTCTGCATGTTCTTCACTAGAACGTGAATAGATTAAAATGTCATCTATAAACACAATAACAAACTTGTCTAAATACTCGTGAAACACCCTATGCATAAGATCCATAAAGGCTGCTGGTGCGTTTGTTAACCCAAAGGACATAACCAAGAACTCATAATGTCCATATCTTGTACGAAAAGCTGTTTTAGGAATATCTTCTGATTTGACTTTCAGTTGGTAATAACCTGACCTCAAATCAATCTTAGAGAAAACTCGTGCACCACGGAGTTGGTCAAATAGGTCATCAATCATCGATAATGGATACTTGTTCTTGACAGTTAACTTATTCAACTCCCTATAATCAATGCACATACGCATCGATCCATCTTTCTTTTTGACAAAAAGAATAGGTGCACCCCATGGTGAAAAGTTAAGGCGTATGAACCCTTTCTCCAACAGATCCTCTAACTGCTTCTTTAATTCTTTAAGTTCTATTGGTGCTAATCTATATGGATTTTTAGACACAGGCTCAGCGCCGGGATAAACATCTAAAACGAATTCAATTTCCCTATCCAGCGGCAAACTAGGAAGGTCATCCAAAAATACTTCAGGAAAGTCTTGGACAATTAAGACATCCCGAGGATTTGCTTTTCCAACAAGTTGTGTCTAAAACGCTAGCTAAGAAACACAAATACTCTTTACATAGGGGAGGTCTAGTGTCAATAGAAGTCATCACAGACATTTCCTTACTCTTCCTTGAAGCTTGTAAGGTATGTTTCAAACTACCAGGGGGTTGGAAACTAACTATTACAGTCCTACAATCAATTGTGGCGTGGTGTTTAAACAACCAGTCCATTCCTAGGATTACATCAAATCCCGTTATATTCATAATAATAAAATCAGCAGGTAGATTTACGTTCCCTACTAAGACATCACTGTCAAGCATCACTTGGTTAGAGTGCATGCGTTCACCAGAGGGTAATGCAACATTAAACACATGCATGGAAAGGGTAAACTATACATCTAACTTAACAGCAAATATAGATGCTATAAATGAATGAGTTGCACCAGAATCTAATAAGGTAAAAGCAGGCACAGAGTTGATCAATATAGTACCTGACACAACAGCGGGCTGTTCCTCAACCGACTCCATCATGGAGAATATCCTCGGTTTAATCATGGCAGGGTCACCCTTAGAAGCTGGGCAGTCTCTGCTAATATGACCGACCTTGTTCAATTGTAGCATCTGGTGATTCTAGGCTTCAGGCATTCTTTGATCGTGTGTCCAACCTCCTCACAGTTGAAACACTTCCCAAAGCCCAATCTGCACTCGCCCGGGTGGAACTTCAAACACTTAGGACACTGGGGGAGTTTCTTGACATTCTGTATCTTCCCTCTTGTTCCTTGGCTACTCTGGCCCTCACTAGGCATCTTCATTCCTCTTTGTTGGTGTGGCTGGATAAACTTTTGTGGGACTTCCTTTGGTCCAGCACACTTCCTTTCAGCATCTTCCACTTCCAGAGCAGTGGACTTCACTGAATGTCAAGCCTTTAATACCACAAAATTTAACTCCTCGGTAAATTTTCGGCTTCAGCCCATGCGCAAATTTGAACACCTTATCTTCATCCCTGTGAGCAAAATGTCCAGCAAACCTGGACAGGGACTCGAATTGCCTACTATACTCGGCCACAAACCTTGTCTGCTTCAAGTTCAGAAATTCTAACTTCTTTGCAGTTTGGACAGTGCTGCTAAAATACTTCTCATAGAAAATGCTCCTGAATTGTGACCAAGTCATCGCCAAAACATCAGTGGTGGTCTCTATCGTTTCCCACCAGAGTTGAGCATCACCAGCCAAATGAAATGTTACCAACGTGACCTTGTCTCCCTCTCCAATGTTGGCACACCTAAACATACTCTCAATCTTTCTAAGCCACCCTTCAGCAATAACCGGATCAGACGACTGTCTATCAAACGTGGGTGGTCGTAGCCTCCTGAATCTATCTCCAGAATGTTCATTGCTAGAACTCGAGTTGGCACTTCCTTGTAGCTCTCGGTTCAACAGCACACCTAACTGATCGGACTGCTGATGCACTAAGTCTGTTTGCTGACGCACCAGATCTGTCAGCTGCCTAATCATGCTAGGATCTTCCTCAGCTCTTAAGTTGGGCATCTCTCTTCGTACTTTTGGTCTTCCTGGTCGTCTAGTCATTCTCTATACTCATGTTCAAGGTTAACTACTCTCATAAACATCTAATAACTAAGGTTAACATAAACACTTACAGTTGTTGGAGTGCTCTCATGCGACGATCGGCACTGATGAGTAATCTTTTGAATGGTTTAACTGAATGTCTCTGATACCATACTGTAACACCCCGAATTATATAAACCCGGTTCGTTACTCATAATACTGAACCGAACTATGACTTTTGAGAAAAATTTAAAATTTTATTCAATGATCAAGATTTTGACTCTTAAAACGTTAAAACTTGCAGCGGAAAATCATCGTATAAAAACAATATTTGCTAAATAGTGAAAATATTTAAGACGGTTGAAAGGGAAAAGAAAAACAGAACACATCGACCTATCACTAAATGACAAAACTATTTCTACGTCTTCCGATAGATATAAAACTCGACATCTGCCGATCACTAAACGACAAAACTATTTCTACGTCTTCCGATAGATATAAAACTCGATATCTGCCGATCACTAAACGACAAAACTATTTCTACGTCTTCCGATAGATATGAAACTTGACATCTGCTGATCACTAAACGACAAAACTACTTCTACGTCTTTCGATAGATTTAAGACTCGACATCTGCCGATCACTAAACGACAAAACTACTTCTACGTCTTCCGATAGATATAAAACTCGGCATCTACCGATAGACGATAACACTCAACATCCACCGGTGGACTATATCCACTGATAGACGATAACACTCAGCATTCACCGGTGGACTATATCCACCGATAGACGATGACACTCAACATCCATCGGTGGACTACATCCACCGATAGACGAGCTTGCAAATTTCACTGAGAACATTCAAAACAACCTGACCCTAAGAAACTTCTAAAATCCGACAAATACAAAAATTTTAAAACCAACATTTGTATCATTATCCAATAAAACTCCCAAAATAGCAATCTGTAACAGAGCCAAATCAGGTCTTCATAAACAGGAAAAACTCAAGACATTCTAAAACCTTCACCTATCGCTATCATCAAAATTCTCTACACCACTCAACAGAACATCTGAAAAGTTAGACTCCACATACAGACACTAGTTAAACCGCCTCATCAGAATCACCAATCCGTGGCATTGAAGTGCTCCCCCAACAGCCTAATCCTCAACATGTTCAGAGAACACATGTAGCACCCGAGAATTTTTCCTCAGTTTAATTAATCGAAAGAGTTGGAGAGAAAATAATAAAAAGGTAAAGTAATTAAAAGTGAATAAATTGGTTGAACTAAAATGTTTATTAAATTAGGTTCGTGAAATTAAGCCGTGAGTTATAATTAAGAACGAGATTTAACGAAAGTCGAAATGGTCGGAAACACGGGAGGGCAAAACGGTAAATGAAATTTGTATTAATGTTAATAGGAATTTTAATTATAATTATTATAATTATAATTATTATTATTATTATTATAAAAAAAATAATAATAAAAACTAAAACAACAGAATAGCCGAAGCTATTCTGTTGTTCGACCACCCTAGCCCCGAGAGCGAACGGAGACGAAGCACGGGCGACGATCGGCGGAGCAACCACCGGCGATGTCCGATGTCTTCCGGCCAGACGGTGGCGACGAGCGTGCTCCGGCCCATCTCCGCGCACAAACCGAACGGTAAGCTCGATTTTGCCCTGTTTTCGGTTTGATTTAGGGCCGTGAAGGATGAGCTCGATTGAGCTCTGATTTCCGGCGGCTTTTGGCCGTTCTTGGCGTCAAATGGCCGAGCTTAACGCCGGCAATGGTTGCCGAGCAATGGTGGCTCAATTTGAGCGAAAAATCAGTGGGCCCGATTTGGGCATTTCGGGTTTTGTAATGTGTAGCCTCTGAATTTTGATTGTTTATGCTAATTGAGGGTGTGGGTGGTTGATTGGTGAAGAAATTGATGAGAATTGATGGAAAACCGAAAATGGTGAAATTCCCGGTTTAGGGCAGATTCGGGTTTTTGGATTTTTGACTAGCTAAAGTTGTTTGTTTTAAAATTCCTTTTGGCAGATTAAAATAGGCTATTAGAGGAGTATGTGGCCGCTGGAATCATTTGATTCCGATAACCGACGCAAAAGTTACGCGCGTTTGAAGTTTTGCGTCGGTTTTACCAAACCCGAATTAGTGGCCCGTTTAGTTAGGTTTTAGTTGGATTATACTAGAAATAGTAGTTTGAGAGTAAATTGGTGAATGTAAGCTTGATTTAATAAAGTGTGAATGTTTGTCATAGGTCGAGCCATAGGCGACGAGATGTGCCAAAACCAGCGAACTACGGACGACAGGTAAGTTCTCGTGATCTTCTTTGGCCGATTGGCCTACACCGTACGTCGAATGTCGTCTCGAAGAGTTTTGGAGATGCTTTTTGTTTCATTGTACTTGGTTTGGGTAGCTAGGTTTTAGGGGTTTATAGTTTACGCTTTACAGTCTTGATGGTACATGTTATTGTTTGTTTACTTTAAGATATTGAACTGTTCACGCATCACTTGTTTTAAAGAAAAGCATGAAAATGAATTTCCGCACAGAGTTTTAAAGATAACGTAAAGCATAGCATTGGCCGAAAGGCTTATTGGCCGAAAGGCGTATTGGCCGAAAGGCGTATTGGCCGAAAGGCGTATTGGTCACGCGAGGTGGGGCTCAGGCACGGCTGTACGTGTTGTAAGCGTGCACCCCCCGCTTCTAGCTGGAAAGAGTAGTCCGCCTGCTGGATGAGCTCTCTCTGGTTAGAGGAATAGGATCTCGGTGACACCTATTGAGCATTGCATAGTAACGAAAACATACATGATTAATGAACTCATACGCACAGCATGCATTGCATTTAAGTAGAGCTTACTGAGATTTCATCTCATAGTGTGTATATGTATGGTGTAGGTGATTACGAGGATACAGGTGAGGATGAGATTCCTCCTTCTGAGGCTTGAGTCCAGTTGACGGAGGATGGCTGTGGTGGTGTGCTGGCGCAGTCGACGCTTACCTGAACCGTGGGGAAGTATGTATAGGCTTTGAGGGTTTTGGGATGTTTTGGGCTAATGGTTGTATAGACATTATAGGATGTTTGGTTCTGATAGTTGATAGGTTATATATTGATGGTTGAATAGAACATTTTAGGATGCTTGGTTCTGGATAGTTGATAGGATATATATATATTAATGTTTTAAACGTTTTAGAACTTTTTTTTTTGTAATTTTAAAACAGGAGGATATGTTAAACTTTCAAACGGAACCACACAGTTTATTTTCATGAAAACGTACTTTGTTATGGTTGTATTTTGAGTCGGTTTTGAGGTGGTATTTCGGAAGACGTACGAGTATCGGGTGTTTGATGTTAAGTTGTATTTTGTAAGTGTTCGTGTACATATTGGTTTAAATAATTATTTTGAACATTTTATTAAATTGATTTCAAATTGTTTCCGCATAAACGCTAAGGATAAAGGAAAATGAAAAATATGGTACGGTAATTTAAGGGTAAATAAGGGTACAGTGTTAGAGTCGCTACAACACACCTTCTGAGGCTTCTTCACCTACATCACAAAACTCATCTATTAGCCTAATCCTAAGTAAGTAAAGCAATAATGAATTGAAATGCTGAAACATAAATTCCTAAACATGCAGTTTCTACTTTCTCATCTCAGTTGCATATGCATTCGTTTTTGATCTGATCCCCTTGTGAAATTGGGAGTTTGATCACTTCTCCCAAAGTCATACGTCCTCTCTCTCGATTAAGGGGCGGACTAGTTCCTTTAACAAACTGTTCAGATCCCCCTGTGAAATTGGGGTTTGGATCACTTCCCCCAAAGTCATACATCCTCTCTCTTGATTAAGGGGCGGATTAGTTCACTTAACAACTGTTACAATCTGTTCATTCCTTGCCATGCCATTTCATGTAAATTTATTTTCGTATATTTTCAAAATATGATGCATGACATACAAACACAATCAAGCATACACAATCCTACTGTTTTGTGATGTAGGCCCGAAGGCACAAGCATACTTCACTTACCTGGTCTCCTGAAAATGCTCGATTTCAAACTACTTCAGACGTTTTGCTCACCTAAGTCACAAACAGAATACCGATTAGATCTTTACTAAACCTTATTCCATACTATTCAGAAACTTACGAAGCTAGTTCAGGACTCTATCCTATATGCATTCCCGATTCCTTACGGGACTCGACTCAACTCCTACACCCTACATTTCCCAAGAATATAAATCTACGATACACCTCTATCGTCTAGAATCATAATGCAGTAAGATACCTTAGTAAAACTCACCTAAGCCAAAGGAAAAATCGGAGAAGAATCTCCTAGCGCACTTTGCTGAGCTGAGAAGCTGAGAGTCAAAAATGATTTGGGAAAAACAGTGGCGGCTACAGTGCATTAAACCAAAAACCTCTTTCCTTAAATACGTTATCCACTTTTAAATTTTCAATTACCCTTATGCCCTCGCCTAGTCATCCACTAACCCTACATTTATTATTGCCATGAAAAGTATACCATTAATTAAAAGATTAAATAATTAGTTCTATAGAATCGGGTGTTACACTAATGACATGCCTCGGGTGGCATTCAAAAGGAGAGTTGGCAAAATTTCAAACTTTATATCATCTCTCTACCTATTACGTGTTTTCTCTTTTTGTAGGAATATTTTTGAAGAAGGATTGCACGTGGAGCACAAGAAAAAAATCACCAAGTGGCCAATGGGAATTTGTCTTCCCGGCCTTCTAAATGTGTAATTTTATTTTTTTAAACTTATTTGGCATACAGTCGCCTTTATTGTATGGATTTTATAATTGCATTGCATGCATTAGATTGTGTGGTTAGGGTTAGATGAATGTTGGTGGATTATGGGTTGAAGAAATTCAACCAATTATTCAAAGGAAGAAAATATCAACATGAGGGAGCCCAAAAGAAGCATTGGCCCAAAAGAGAGCCCACATTTAAAGGTATGAAAATTCAGGTGTAATTGTTAGTGGGTGCAAGGATTGGTGACATGGCAAAAATTGGGCCAATGATCAAGACAAGGGCGCGGGCAGCATCTGGCGTGCGCGGGCAAGCGAACTGGACATGTGCAGGCGCGCACAGGAGGCCTCGAATTCGTGAGCTGGCACGCTGCTGGGTGATGGTTGGCGCGCACGGGATCACTGAAGTGGCACTGCTGGACCGTCTGATGGCGCGCGCTGATCAGCAGCTTCTTCACCCGGGTGGCGCGCGCGTGGCAGCAGCTGGTTGGGCGATTGGTGCGTGCACAGCTCTTCATCTTGACCATCCGATTTCTTCTCCAATCAAGGGCTCTCATCCACTCTTGCCAAACCCTAATCCACCCTAGGAACTCTATAAATACATGGCATTGGTGAATGTATTCCAACTTTTGCCAATTTATAAAATATCCATTTTGCTTCTTTGAGGTGGTTAGCCTTGAGAGTTTCCTTGATCTTTGGATCAAGTGGAGTAGCCCTCCATTGTTAGCCTAGCCTTCGGGTTGCTAGGTTAACTCTTATCTTTTTCCTCGCCTCTCCATTGGGAGTAGGAGTTGAGGAAGAAAACCTAGGCCTACAATGGTCGTTTTTCCTCCGAGAAAATTGTTCACTCGATAACATAAAACGTAAGATAGCTCTACGAGTCCGCCAATGGTATTTCCATTACTTTTAATTCCATTTTACTCCACACACTTTCACCTTTTAATTTCGGTTTCACCATCACACACATTCACCTTAACTTTATTGCCATTTTCTTCATTTTTATTGCATTTCTCTCCTTCATCTCCATCTTCTAATCTTCATCTTTTCTTTTAATTTTGTCATGCATTTCTAACCATCATCTTGCATACACCTTCGGCCACCATTAACACACACTTCCACCTTTTAATTATTTGCAATTTTCTTCCATTTTGTTGCTTTATTTTTAATTTGCACAACACCATTCACCCGAGCACCATTTCTTATATTTTGTGGCTTATACACGGACCCTTCTCTAGGAGATCCCATGTCAAGTGGTATCAAAGCCACAAGGCTTCCCTCAATGCATCTTAGTTCCTTGACAATAGTCAAAAATCGGCACAAAACCGGGATAGTGGCTCATTGCATTTCTAGCATTATTTTTGAATCTAAATTCTTGCTAACTTTGTGCTAATCTAACTGTTATATTTGCTGCCATTTTTTTGCTGTTTATTATCTTGAATATCATGTTAAAATGTGGTATGCATTAATGGAAGAAATCGGCCAAGGTAGGCATCTCATTTCCTTTCATTTTTCTTCTCGATTTTTTTCATTTCTATAGCTCGGTTTTACATCTTTTTTTCTCCTCGGTTTCCCACTTTTATTTGGCTATCTTTTGAGTTAACATTTGCATCTAAAATATGCCAATACCATGCTCAAAAATCTGCTTAGAATGTTGCTTAAAATTCGACCTAACCATTGAACTTTAAAACCGATTTATTTGATTAATGTTTCTTCTCGGTTATGCATGTTTCTTATTTTAATTTTTCTATCTTGTTTGTTAGGTTTTGGATTGAAATTAACATCTGAAATTAGCTAATATTTTGCTCAATTTCTGGATACCAAAGAAGCATGAATTCGGACCTAAAGTTTAAGCTATAAAATCGGTTTGTTGGTATTGATTTTCTTCTCGGTTTCCTTATTTTCTTGCTTCGGTTGTTGCTTGCTTCTAACTTCGGTTTTCTCTAACATTTGTCCTATGTTTGAACCATGTTTATTCCATTTAAATGCTATCAAGTAGTTAGAGATTAAATCTGAATTTTTGGTTGCAAAAATCGGCCTTAAAATTTAATGCTCAAATCGGATTCTCCTTGTTGATTGCTTATTTTGTTTCTTTAGTATGTTGTCTTGGATTTCTTTGTTACTTTGCTGAACGTTTGCACTTGAATTTAGCTTATAATTCATCTATTATATGCTGTAATTTAATTGTACAAAATTTGATTTACAAGGATAATTAAATTGCTAGCTAGAAATCGACTATCTTGAATTATGCATTTCATGAAAATTCTGTTATATTAACATTTAAATTCAGCATATTAATATTTATAAAAACTTGTGTTTTAAATTTATTACTTGCTGTTTTTGATGTTATTTAGTTGAAACTAATATTATTTTGAGTAATTCTTGCTTAAAGTTGGTAACTTGGTTAATTTGATTGGAAATGTGTAATTGCTCTTATTGAAAATTTAATTTTTCTAAAAAAAAAAAATTAGTTTTGTTAAGTATTGTTGTTCACTTAAGTTGTTTATTTGATTTCCAAATTTTAATTGATAAGTGAGCATGCCCCTATTTTCCTAAATTTTTCCTAAGACAATTAAACAAGATAATCATCTCACTAACATTTGGATGAAACAACTTAGACAAGAACTTAAAAATTAAAAATTAAAATACTTAGACATGACTAATAGAGGTGGGTTTGCACGTGACACTCTCCACAAAGAACCAAATCGTGCGAGGGGCACTCCCCCTCCTGAACCTACACTTCACGAAGGTGAAACAAGTGCTCAAGGAGGCATGAAAGGACATCGAAGCCTTAGCGAGCGTAGTTAACAACCTTGCCCAACAAGTCCAATCTCTTTTAAACAATCCTCCCCGAAAAGAACCCCATGAACAAGTTCCTTCACAAGAGACCTCCTCTAGGATCATTCTCGAACGTCCTAGACGTTGTAATCATACCCCACAACCACCCATAGAGGAAGAATGGGCTGAACCCCCTAGAAGGAGACCACCTTATTATTCGGAGGATGAGGATTGGGTTGATGATGAAGAGTATCGCCCAAATCTTCGTAGGGACAACGACGACCTCCGCAACATCAAAATTACAATTCCCCCTTCTAATGGAACGTGTGACGGGCACACATACCTAGATTGGGTTGACAAAGTTGAGAGAGTTTTCGAATGTCATGATTACTCCGAGCGAGTAAAAATCCAATTAGCCTCTCTTGAACTTACGGGCCACGCCGTATTATAGTGGTCCAACCTTAAGGCCCAAAGAATGAGAACGTTAGGGTATCCCGTTACTACTTGGACTTCCATGAAGGAAATGATGCACCATAGGTTCGTCCCTCGTCATTATAAACATGAACTCTTTCATCAACTCCATAACTTAAAACAAAATAGCCTCTCGGTAGATGAATACCTTACCGAATTTGACACCCTTAATATACGATGCGCAATTGATGAGCCTGAAGAACAACTCATCGCTAGATTTATTAGAGGCTTAAATCGAGACATAGGAGATCTTGTCGAAATGCAACAATTGGAAACTATGGAATCGGTCATACAATTGTCCCTTACGGTGGAACGACAACTTAAGAGAAAGTGCAAGACCGACTTGCCTAAGAAATTTCCACCTCGTAACTTCAATTCCGAGAGATCTACACATAAGCATGACGAAAAGAGACCCTTTAACCGAAATTGGCCACCAATAGTATCCAACACCCCTCACAATCCCACACCAAACAAAAGCCAAGAAACCCAACCTAAAGGACCAAGAGTGTAAAGCCCCGAGTTTTCTGAACCCAGTTTGTTACTCGTAAACTCGGATAATACTAAAAAAAAAAAAAAAACTTGGACCGAAATTTAAACTTCCTTCGAAATTCAAATTTTAACGTTTGATAAAACATGAAAACTTGCAGCGGAAATCTTTGAGCAAAATAGAGTTGAGCAAAACTATGTAACAGTGTTTGAATGATCACATAAAATATTAAGAAAATAATTCAACTGGAAGGGATGAAAGTTTAGGTGTGAAATACTTGAAATTTATGAAAGTCAAACACATCATCCGAAGAACGAAGTCAACCGGAAGGAACTGACGTAGGAAAACAGAAGGCTTTTCCCTGATAACAAAACAATAAAGTTTCGACTACATCATCCGGTCACAAAACGACAAAGTTTCGACTACATCATCCGGTCACAAAATGACAAGATACATCCTACATCTACCGGTGACGTCAGCCGGATGATTTCCTCATCCGATCGACTTTACTCTATATCCACCGGTGACGTCAGCCGGATGATTTCCTCATCCGATCGACTTTACTCTACATCCACCGGTGACGTCAGCCGGATGATTTCCTCATCCGATCGACTTTACTCTATATCTACCGGTGACGTCAGCCGGATGATTTCCTCATCCGATCGACTTTACTCTATAACCACCGGCCGCAAAACGACAAAAGTCCTACTTATATCTTCCGATAGACGACAGAACAACAACTCAACTACTCCATGCTACGCAAACACAACTCTAATTACAGAAATGAAATTACTCACATTACTGAAATCATTCAAATACCATTCTAATAAATGCATTACTTAAAACAATCCATGTAACGCCCCCGAACCCACCCTGGCTCGGAGCCCTACTTTGCTCACTAATCCCACGTTAAAGCTTAATTTAAAATAACATTGACATAGCTGTCTAGACTTCCTAATTTCCCTTAATCCTAACCTTGAAGCATCACGGCGTACTTCCCGAAAATTTCGGCAAAGTAACGCCTGAAAATAGCGCCTCCAAAATGCTAAGTACCTGCACACAGCCCAATCTCAACCAAATCCAGAATACCTATACTCAACTATCCAACATACGAAATGAGAAATCTCCAAATAGCAGTAAAGAAGGAAACTAAAGAGGGAAACTAAAATACAAACATTCCTAAGTGGAGAAAGTCCACAGTACAGGGCGACACATCACCCTTAACTATGATTATACACACCAAATACAAATAGCTATGCAATAACTCTAAAACCAAATAGACAACTCTACAAACCACCAAAATAATTGTAAATTATACACGACCCCAAAATACTGTTCCACCCACGTCTTTCAGAAGACCATGGTCGAGACGCCCCGACAACTGCCCGCACCGGCACGGCCCGTGCATCTCCGACTGCTCCCAAGTCCTGGCTGACTCACATAGCTCACCTGTACCCGCGTCGTTACCTACACCACAGAACACACACACACACGTAAGCTTACGCTTAGCAAGTAGGGAGTAACAAATAATAACAAGAAGAATGCACACACTACCCTACTCTAACACAACACCCCTCGACACAACAACTCAACACAAAGATACAACACCACCCAATGCAACTCAACAAACTGACTCAACATAACACGACGACACACAGTGCAATCAACCTAACACATGCAGTTTCTATCACTCAGTTGTGCTTATTTGCTGTTCGTTGCTTTACTCTTGCTTTAATCTTTCTTAAGCCGTGTGGAATGAGTTGGCACACATCCCATAACCGTCTAGGATGGCCACACTCGAACCACCATCCTTCATAGTGGACCCCTCGGGGTGCTACTGCCAGCAACCTCAGCCCGACAAGGCACACTATTCAGGATTAAATGTTTTAGCCAACCATCTCTCATAGAGTACCCCTCGGGGTGCTACTACCAGCAACCTCAGCCCGACAAGGCACACTATTCGAAATGCAATACATGTTTTAGCAGGCCCTCTCTCATAGAGTACCCCTCGGGGTGCTACTGCCAGCAACCTCAGCCCGACAAGGCACCTATTCGAGATGCATTAAAATTTTCTTACCTGATTACATTCATACTCACAATGCCAACTATGCCAATGCTCGTACCTAGCGTGATATACAATGATGCATGCTTCAAATATGCCATACCGAACAAAACGACCAACACAACACCAAATGAAACAACCAACACAACCACAACAATGCTTGACCGACAAAGAAAACAACCAAACATCAACAACAAATAACCAACAAGGAAGACGGCCAAACAACAAACAAATAAATCCTACCGTTCCGTGGTGTAGGCCCGAAGGCAAAACAAACGTCCTCTACTTACCTGGTTGCCCGATACGTTCTCGTTCACTTCGTCCAACCAAATCACACGTCCGTTTTCCTAAAATAACGAAAACTCAACTTAGTAACACACTAAAGGATTCTAAGGAAATCAACTAACCAAACTAACAACACTTAATCCAATTTCTTACTCTCAAGCTCTAAAACCCGAATTTATGTAAAAATAACAACGTCCAACTTCAAACTTCATTAAATCAAGCTTACATTCCCCAATCTATTCTCAAACTCCTATTTCTAACTTAATCCAATTAAAATCTAACTAAATGGGCCACTAATTTGGGTTCGGTAAAAACCGACCCAAAACCTCAAACGTGCATAACTTTTGCGTCGGTTATCGGAATCGAACGATTCCAGCGGCCACGTACTCCTCTAATAACCTATTTTAACCTGCCAAAAGGAATTTCAAAACAAACGACCCGAACTAGGTCAAATATCACAAAACCCGAACTGCCCCTTTTACCCGGAAAATTCCCTTTTCCAATTTTCCATCAATTATCAACCAATTCCTCACCAATCAACCATATCTAGCCTCAATTAACATAAACTAACAAAAAATCCCGAGATTTCAAGCAAAACCCGAAATGCCCCAAAGAGGGCTTTCAGAATTTCGCCCAATTCGGGCTCCTCATGACCAATCAACCATAGCCGGTCCAGGGGTCGGCAAACCCACGCCGGAAACGACCAAAAACCGCCGATGATCGGACCTCAATCGAGCTCGTCACCGTCGGCCCTAAACAGAACCGAAACAGGGGAGAAAGATCGGTCTAACCTGTCGGTTCGTGCGCGGAGAGAACCGGGCCCAGCTTGTCGCCGTCGTCTGGCCGGAGAACGCCGGAGTCGCCGGTGCTCAGCGCTGAAGATCCCTCGCGTCGCCTCCCTCCCTCTCCCATGTTCGCGCTCGGCCACGAAGAACACTGAATGGCGTTCGACGCCATTCAGTTGTTTTAAATAAAAAAAAAACTAATAATAATAATATTATTATTATTATTATAACAATTCCTAATAAAACATTAATAAATCCGTCATTTACCGTTTGCCCTCCCGTATTTTTGACAATTTCGAATTTCGTTAAATCTCGTTATTAAATTAACCTAATCCCCGACTTAATTTATTTAACCTAATCCCCGACTTAATTTCAATCAAATTTATTCACTTTACATTTCAATTAATTAAAACTCAATTACTTAAAACAACCTATTTTATTATTCTTTTAAATTTCTCTCCAATTAAAAAAAAACTCGGGTGTTACAATCCAGCAAGTGTCATCGTCAAATCTCAGCAGAATACCATTATCAGAAAAGTTCAAAACATTTTCAAAACATTGAAACAACTACTGTCATGAGGACTCAACCTATTCAAATCAAAACGTTGTCAACTTCACCTTTACTCCAACAGACATCAGTTAAACTGCCTCATCAAATACCAGGTCCGTGGCATGAGTGTGCTCCCCCAACCAGCCTATCCTTCAACGAACTCAGAAGGCTCACCTGCTGTAACTTCTCCACCTACATCACAAAACTCATCTATTAGCCTAATGCTAAGTAAGTAAAGCAGTAATGGAATGAAATGCTGAAACATAAATTCCTAAACATGCAATTTCTACTTTCTCATCTCAGTTGCATTCACATACGTTCATAAGCTGATCTGATCCCTCGGTTCCCTTGGGAAGTGGATCAATTTTCCCAAGGTCATACATCCTCTACTCGATTAAGGGGCGGATTAGTTCCCTTAATAGCTGAACTGATCCCTCTGTTCCCTTGGGAGTGGGATCAATTCTCCCAATGTCATACATCCTCTACTCGATTAAGGGGCGGATTAGTTCCCTTAATAGTTTGTCTGTCACATACAGTTCATACTTCACTATTCTTACATGGAAATTCATTTTCGTAATCTTTCAAAAACATGATGCGTGACATACAAAATCATTCTCAATATGCATAACCCTACTGTTTTGTGATGTAGGCCCGAAGGCACATGCATACTTTACTTACCTGGTCTCCTGGAAATCGTTCGGTTTCAACTACTCTGGAAACCCTGCTCACCTAGCGTCATAAGCAAAAATACCGATTAGATCACCACTAACCTTATCCTAAATCATTCTGAAACCTAAGGGGCTCATTTGAAATCTCTAATCATCATACACTCTCGGCTCAGTACTAAAATCGAACTCAACTCACTCACTGTATTATCAAAATACGCGCATTACACTATCTCTGCTATCTAGCCACTAAAACCTCGAGAAATAAAATGGAAAACTCACCTAGTTTGAGGAATGAGGATCGGAGAGGGAAATCGCCTAGAGCTCTGTGTGCTTGAGCTGAATACTGAGAAGGAAAAATGAGGGAAACAGTGGCGGCTAAACCTCATTAAACCCTCCATTAAATACGTTATCCATTTATAAAATTGCTAATTACCCTTTTGTCCTTACGTAGTTATTAACTAACCTAATCACTTTCTCCCTCAATTCTTCCATAAAATTAACACATTATAATTGGCAATTAAATTTGGTTTAATAGAGCCGGGTGCTACAAAGAGCACGTGATGTCCAATGCTTCAAATGCTTGGAAAAAGGACATTACGCTAATGAATGCACAAACCACCGTGTCATGGTCATTAAGGAGTCAACGGGAGAATGAGAAAGTGAGGACGACGAAGGTCAATATAACAAAGTTGAAAAAGGAGTCGAAATTGAGGAAAGCAAACACGAAGCCGATGAATGCAAGCCTCAAGATGGGCCTTTACTAATGGTTATAAGGCGAGCATTAATATCTAAGCACGTTGACAAGGACTGTCAACGTGAAAATCTATTTCATAGTCGATGTGTTGTGAGAGGTAAAGTTTGTTCTATGATAATTGATGGAGGAAGTTGCATAAATACGGCCTCCCAAGACATGGTTGACAAATTGGGATTAGAAACCATTACCCATCCTACGCCTTACAAGCTTAGTTGGCTGGACGATAGAAATGAACATGAGATTACCAAACAAGTAATCGTTGATTTCGTTATAGGAAAATACAAAGACTCGGTTATTTGTGACGTTGTCCCAATGAGCGCCAGTGTAACGACCCCGGCCAGGAGCCGTCACGTGTTCATGTCCTTTCATTAATCGTTTGCTTGACTTTTGCTATTATTACATTCACTTACTACCTCTCAACAGACTTTCACATTTTACATATATATTTTTTTCTAAACTGGTAATAGAGACGCAGAACCATTAAGGAAGACGAACCCTCTCATGCCCAACTTCCCACGCCTCGTCGGCTCAAACTTTCACAGAGTCGAGCGACTGGACTCGGTCATCGGTTTCTTGACAATTTCGGGAAAAGAGGAAGTGCCCTCAATTCTCTTAACAAAATACCACTCGGGTCTGCATAGGTTGCATGCGTTGACAACCCTCAGAAATTTAGTCGTCCGGTCATCACGTGTATTACGCGTGACTCGCTTATCATCACCTAAAAGGAGACATCTTCCGGTGGGCACGTTGGGCCTCGCTTGCTAAATTAAAACATCATTTTTTTTTTTTTTTTTTTTTTTTTTTTTTTTTTTTTTTTTTTTTTTTTTTTTTTTTTTTTTTTTTTTTTTTTTTTTTTTTTTTTTTTTTTTTTTTTTTTTTTTTTTTTTTTTTTTTTTTTTTTTTTTTTTTTTTTTTTTTTTTTTTTTTTTTTTTTTTTTTTTTTTTTTTTTTTTTTTTTTTTTTTTTTTTTTTTTTTTTTTTTTTTTTTTTTTTTTTTTTTTTTTTTTTTTTTTTTTTTTTTTTTTTTTTTTTTTTTTTTTTTTTTTTTTTTTTTTTTTTTTTTTTTTTTTTTTTTTTTTTTTTTTTTTTTTTTTTTTTTTTTTTTTTTTTTTTTTTTTTTTTTTTTTTTTTTTTTTTTTTTTTTTTTTTTTTTTTTTTTTTTTTTTTTTTTTTTTTTTTTTTTTTTTTTTTTTTTTTTTTTTTTTTTTTTTTTTTTTTTTTTTTTTTTTTTTTTTTTTTTTTTTTTTTTTTTTTTTTTTTTTTTTTTTTTTTTTTTTTTTTTTTTTTTTTTTTTTTTTTTTTTTTTTTTTTTTTTTTTTTTTTTTTTTTTTTTTTTTTTTTTTTTTTTTTTTTTTTTTTTTTTTTTTTTTTTTTTTTTTTTTTTTTTTTTTTTTTTTTTTTTTTTTTTTTTTTTTTTTTTTTTTTTTTTTTTTTTTTTTTTTTTTTTTTTTTTTTTTTTTTTTTTTTTTTTTTTTTTTTTTTTTTTTTTTTTTTTTTTTTTTTTTTTTTTTTTTTTTTTTTTTTTTTTTTTTTTTTTTTTTTTTTTTTTTTTTTTTTTTTTTTTTTTTTTTTTTTTTTTTTTTTTTTTTTTTTTTTTTTTTTTTTTTTTTTTTTTTTTTTTTTTTTTTTTTTTTTTTTTTTTTTTTTTTTTTTTTTTTTTTTTTTTTTTTTTTTTTTTTTTTTTTTTTTTTTTTTTTTTTTTTTTTTTTTTTTTTTTTTTTTTTTTTTTTTTTTTTTTTTTTTTTTTTTTTTTTTTTTTTTTTTTTTTTTTTTTTTTCGGTGCTAAATTAAAACATCATTCGGTCACTAAGCGACAAAACACATTTTACATCTTCCGGTCGCTAAGCGAACAAAACACATTTTACATCTTCCGGGTGCGTCATCCAGACGACTAAACCATCATAAACTATTACTTCGGCATCTGCCCGATGACGTCAGCCGGAAGACCCTAACCCATCATACAACTATTCTTCGGCATCTGCCGATGACGTCAGCCGGAAAGACTAAACCATCGATGACGTCAGCCGGAAGACTAAACCATCAACAACTATTCCTTCGGCATCTGCCGATGACGTCAGCCGGAAGACTAAACCATCAAACAATTAACTCTCGGCATCTGCCGATGACGTCAGCCGGAAGACTAAACCATCAACAACTATTCCTTCGGCATCTGCCGATGACGTCAGCCGGAAGACTAAACCATCAACAACTATTCCTTCGGCATCTGCCGATGACGTCAGCCGGAAGACTAAACCATCAACAACTATTCCTTCGGCATCTGCCGATGACGTCAGCCGGAAGACTAAACCATCAAACAATTAACTCTCGGCATCTGCCGATGACGTCAGCCGGAAGACTAAACCATCAACAACTATTCCTTCGGCATCTGCCGATGACGTCAGCCGGAAGACTAAACCATCAACAACTATTCCTTCGGCATCTGCCGATGACGTCAGCCGGAAGACTAAACCATCAACAACTATTCCTTCGGCATCTGCCGATGACGTCAGCCGGAAGACTAAACCATCAACAACTATTCCTTCGGCATCTGCCGATGACGTCAGCCGGAAGACTAAACCATCAACAACTATTCCTTCGGCATCTGCCGATGACGTCAGCCGGAAGACTAAACCATCAACAACTATTCCTTCGGCATCTGCCGATGACGTCAGCCGGAAGACTAAACCATCAACAACTATTCCTTCGGCATCTGCCGATGACGTCAGCCGGAAGACTAAACCATCAACAACTATTCCTTCGGCATCTGCCGATGACGTCAGCCGGAAGACTAAACCATCAACAACTATTCCTTCGGCATCTGCCGATGACGTCAGCCGGAAGACTAAACCATCAACAACTATTCCTTCGGCATCTGCCGATGACGTCAGCCGGAAGACTAAACCATCAAACAATTAACTCTCGGCATCTGCCGATGACGTCAGCCGGAAGACTAAACCATCAACAACTATTCCTTCGGCATCTGCCGATGACGTCAGCCGGAAGACTAAACCATCAACAACTATTCCTTCGGCATCTGCCGATGACGTCAGCCGGAAGACTAAACCATCAACAACTATTCCTTCGGCATCTGCCGATGACGTCAGCCGGAAGACTAAACCATCAACAACTATTCCTTCGGCATCTGCCGATGACGTCAGCCGGAAGACTAAACCATCAACAACTATTCCTTCGGCATCTGCCGATGACGTCAGCCGGAAGACTAAACCATCAACAACTATTCCTTCGGCATCTGCCGATGACGTCAGCCGGAAGACTAAACCATCAACAACTATTCCTTCGGCATCTGCCGATGACGTCAGCCGGAAGACTAAACCATCAAACAATTAACTCTCGGCATCTGCCGATGACGTCAGCCGGAAGACTAAACCATCAACAACTATTCCTTCGGCATCTGCCGATGACGTCAGCCGGAAGACTAAACCATCAACAACTATTCCTTCGGCATCTGCCGATGACGTCAGCCGGAAGACTAAACCATCAACAACTATTCCTTCGGCATCTGCCGATGACGTCAGCCGGAAGACTAAACCATCAACAACTATTCCTTCGGCATCTGCCGATGACGTCAGCCGGAAGACTAAACCATCAACAACTATTCCTTCGGCATCTGCCGATGACGTCAGCCGGAAGACTAAACCATCAACAACTATTCCTTCGGCATCTGCCGATGACGTCAGCCGGAAGACTAAACCATCAACAACTATTCCTTCGGCATCTGCCGATGACGTCAGCCGGAAGACTAAACCATCAACAACTATTCCTTCGGCATCTGCCGATGACGTCAGCCGGAAGACTAAACCATCAACAACTATTCCTTCGGCATCTGCCGATGACGTCAGCCGGAAGACTAAACCATCAACAACTATTCCTTCGGCATCTGCCGATGACGTCAGCCGGAAGACTAAACCATCAACAACTATTCCTTCGGCATCTGCCGATGACGTCAGCCGGAAGACTAAACCATCAACAACTATTCCTTCGGCATCTGCCGACGGTTAGAGAACTCTAAATCATCAAATGACTCCTTCCAACAGAAAGAAAACACAAACTCATTCAAAATGCATATAGCGGAAGACTTAAGCAACTGACCATTTATAAATCTATATAATCATTCCCTGACTCAGTGATCCACTAGACAGTTTCAAAGCTCAACGTTTTAAATAATCTCATCCTACTTAAACTACCATATTCTTTAACATACTGTAACATAAGAGTCTTAACCAGGGGTCATAAATCGCCTCTCCAGTCCCGCACTGTCACCTTGAGCATCCTCCAGCAACCAGCCTTAAGCATCCTCTTTGAACATAACATCCTCACCTGAACCTTCTTCACCTACACCATAAGGTTTAACTATAAGCCTAATGCTTAGTAAGGAATGCATGCTGACAGATATACATGAGTACCCAGTAAGGGACATAAGTTTCCTAAACCATTCTTCATTCATGTCATCTTTATCCTTTACATAACATGTATTAAGGCAGGGAACGAGGGAGGAAGACTGGGGTACATAGTCATTTGCCTATCGCGGCAGTCGTACATAATCATTTGCCTATCGCGGCAATCATGATACATCACTCGGCCTCCCCCAGTGGAGAATTCGCGAGCCATACATATCATTAACTCGGCCTCCACCAGTGGGAGATTTCGCGAGTCATACATATCATTACTCGGCCTCCACCAGTGGGAGAATTCGCGAGTCATACATAGCATAGTCTTTTCCCCGTTCTGCACTTAATTATGGTTACATTTACTTTTCATGTTCTCTACTTAATCATAAACGTGGGCATAATGCATAGACGTGAGGTTCACAGAGAAAAGTCATACCATAAGGACAAGTAGAACATCCTGTAACTTTACATTTACTTACACAACTTCTTCATGTCGTGGAAATAACAAATCATAGTCAACAAGTTAACATTTCAGTGATTTCCTAATACCCTTGCGGTGTAGGGCCCTAGTGGCCGGAAATCTTAACACATTCACTTACCTGGATTCCTTAGCAATCCGAGCTTCTTTCCTTTAAACTTCTTCACCTAAAACATGTACATTACAGTAGTTAAAACAAAGTCCTAATAGTCCTAATCATAAACCATCCTAGGATCTAATAGCTAAAGTCATTCCGATTCCTCTGTTGACACACTGCAGTCTGAAATCCGGAACTAGGTGGACAGGTTTTACCATTGATTAAATCCGAGTTGGTTACTTAAAATGCTCAGAATCGATTCGGGATGACATTTCTACTCTCAGATTTTAAAAAGTCTAAAGCTACTCGGCCACTGCTAAAAATATCCGAACTCAGTGCCGAGCTGAAAACAGAGCTCTATTTACTAATGAATGACTACATTGTCCATTTCATACCTCGGGTGTGGATTTGCAGAGAAGAGCAAGCTCGAAACCGGTCGTCGGCAGAGGAAAGTTCTGGTAGCCGAGAGCAAGAACTTGGAAGAGAAGAAATCGCCGAGAGGGAATGTCGGCTACAGTGGCAATAAATGAGATTTAAGGTTTCCATTTCCTATTTATACTAAATCCATCGATTTTAATTTACAAAACTGCCACCCAACCTAGTTTTACTTAACTTGTAATAATTTATCTTAACATTAAATTTTAAATCATAAAGGTTAAATAAGAGGGTGACAATGAAAATGGTCAGAAAATCACCTGGCCGAAATGTCGGGTGTTACAGCCAGCCACATCTTATTTGGACGACCATGACATTTTGACCGTAGAGTCAACTATGACGGATTCCTCAACCGTTATACATTTGATTTTGGAGGAAGAAAAATTAAATTGCTACCAATGACTCCCGAGCAAGTAGCTTATGATGAGGCCACCTGCAAGGAAGGGAAATTAAAGGAAAATCTATTATTATCAAAATGCGGGTTGATTGGAGTCAAAATCCCACTCATATCAATTGGCACGATAACCCCTTAT
This sequence comes from Begonia masoniana, assembly GCA_022432975.1. Classification (NCBI taxonomy): domain Eukaryota; kingdom Viridiplantae; phylum Streptophyta; class Magnoliopsida; order Cucurbitales; family Begoniaceae; genus Begonia; species Begonia masoniana. Next base: position 32,984,789 of record CM039512.1, on the reverse strand, counting down.
ACGAAGAAGAGGTGTCATATTCCTTGGAAAATGTCAAGGAAAGCAAAATAAGTGAAGAAAGCATTTTTAGTATAGGAAATATGGTAGTAGCTCCATTCCCTTCCTTTCCAAATTTTGAGAAAATTCCTTCCTTTATCAAGGGACACCTAAATTCCTTGTTTGACGAAGAAACGTCTTGCCAATTAGAGAATGAATTTACTTGGCCTCATAGGAAAATGGAATTAAGTGACGAAATTATTTTTGGACTAGGTAGCATGATCATCACTCCCTTTCTATCCTTTCCAAGACTTGAGGAAATTTTCTTTCCATGCCCATCAATTAGGAAGAGGTTGGTTTATGGCCTTGAGCCTCACCCTTACCTTTCCACCAATCGGAATTTTATTCCCTTTGTAAACCACAAATGCTCTATACTACAATTTGGTGGATTACCAAAACCTCACTTCCCACCGTTTCATTACAACAAATTCTACCATAGAACTAGAGTTAAAGTTCAATTGGTAGGAAAATTTACTTTTGAGGTCATGAGGAAAAATGGATCATTTCTTTGGTCGAAGGACTTTAGTATTTCCACCCTACTACTTGTCAAATTCGACTACTTTGGAAAATTTAATCCCATCATTGAGCAAACGCCCTCCAAAGTAGCCATCGAATTCAATTTTACCACCCCCACCAAAGAAAACATTAGTAAAACCATCCTGACCCTTTACCATTTAGAATATCTCTTGGTGAAGTACTTTAAAACGAAAGAATATGCCCTCATTGCATTCAAATTCGGGCCTTCAAAAAGTATACAAGGAGTCGTAGGAGACCGTTTTTGGGAAAAGTCAACCAAAGGATTTGAGGTCAAATCCTCAAATCACCCAGAGAGGATGACATGCCTTGGGTGGCACTCAAAAGGAGAGTTGGCAAAATTCCAAACTTTATATCATCTCTCTACTTATTACGTGTTTTCTTTTTTTGTAGGAATATTTTTAAAGAAGGATTGCACGTGGAGCACAAGGAGGAAATCACCAAATGGCCAATGGGAATTTGTCTTCTCGGCCTTCTAAATGTGTAATTTTATTTTTTCAAACTTATTTGGCATGCATTCGCCTTTATTGTATAGATTTTATAATTGCATTGCATGCATTAGATTGTGTGGTTAGGGTTAAATGAATATTAGTGGATTATGGGTTGAAGAAATTCAACCAATTATTCAAAGGAAGAAGATATCAAATGAGGGAGCCCAAAAGAAGTCTTGGCCCAAAGGAGAGCCCACATTTAAAGGTATGAAAATTCAGGTATAATTGTTAGTGGGTGCAAGGATTGGTGACATGGCAAAAATTTGGCCAATGATCAAGCCAAGGGTGCAGGCAGCATCTGGCGCGCGCGGGCAGGCGAACTGGACACGAGCAAGCGCGCGCAGGAGGCCTCAGATCCGTGAGTTGGCACGCTGCTGGGCGATTGTAACGCCCTGAACCCACCCCAGCTCGGTGCGCTACGTTTGCAAACCGATCTCACGTTTAAAATATCATTTAAAACTAATTTTAGTAAATTTTTAAAACTCGTTTTCGGGTTTTTCGAACCCTCGAAATTCATTGGAAAACGGGCCCAAAATACGTTTAAAATACGTCGAAAAATGTCGGGTCAAAACATTTTAGAAATAGGGAAAAATTTGAAAAAAATCGGAAAACGGCACAAATAGGGCGCTGGGCGTCGCGCGCGCCCACGCTGTGCACGCGCTGGGCGCGCCGCGCGCGCTGCGCGCGCCTGTGCGCCCCACCGCGATTGGTCGCGGTCCGAGGCCCGACCGATCGGGCCTCCTCGGGTTTTCTCGACCCAAAATGCTTAAAAACCTTCTATTTTGACTCCTTTTTACCTTTCCCCGCTTTTCCTCATATTTCTCCACCCCGTACACCTCCAAAATTCACGAAACTTTAACCATACCTCCCCGACACTCGAACCTTCAATTCCCGTAAAAATTTTAGAAAACCGACTTCAACCGAATATAAATAAAAATAGCAAACTTAAACCCGACGTCGTTTGTTTTAAATTCAAATAGACGGCATAACGCCTAAATCCTTTAAAACCAAAACCTGCAATATAAAACCTGAGAATATATAATTTAAAAGCCCAAAAATACCACCACCATTACTCAACAACCCAACAACTCGAAATCTTTAAAAATTCATTACGAAAACCTTTATAAAAACAACGTGCCAACACGTATCAAATCTCCCAGTCACCAACTAGATACATCAAAAATACCAAAATAATAATCATCACTCACAACCCTCCGAAGACCATGATCGAGACGCCTCGACAACTGCCTGCACCGGCATACCCTGTACATCACCAACTGCGCACCAAGCCTAGCTTTCCCTAGGTCCTCACCTGTACTCCCGTCTATACCTACACCACGGAACACAAAACATCAGCCTAATGCTTAGTAAGTAGGGAAATATGCATACAACAAACATAATGCAACACAACCCCTAACAGATGAAGTTTCTACTCGCTCAGTTGTTGTTCTTTCGTTTGATACTCGTTGTTCATTCACAGAACCGAAGCTCATCACACTTGCTAACACTGCACCTTAACGCGACTAGGCGACTCCACTGGAGTCCCTCGCAGGTGTCCAACACACACAAAGTCCCCCGCAAGTGCCACCCTAACGCGACTAGGCGACTCTACTGGAGTCCCTCACAGGTGTCACTCTAACGCGACTGGGCGACTCAACAATAGTCCCTCACAGGTACCACTTTAACGCGACTGGACAACTCCCATGGAGTTTCCCGCAGGTGCTACCCTAACGCGACTAGGCGACTCAACAATAGTCCCTCGCAGGTACCACCTTAACGCGACTGGACAACTCCCATGGAGTTTCCCGCAGGTGCTACCCTAACGCGACTAGGCGACTCAACAATAGTCCCTCGCAGGTACCACCTTAACGCGACTGGACAACTCCCATGGAGTTTCCCACAGGTGCTACCCTAACGCGACTAGGCGACTCCGACACAAACCACCTCACGATTCAACTCACACCATCCCTTACGGTTCAAGCTCACCATGCAAAACCATGCTTAAAACTCGTTTCTCGTAGTTTGAAAACCGTGATGCATGTCACACAATTACAATACTCAACACAAAACTAAACAAACAATCAAACAAAGCAAACAACCAATTCCCTATCGTTCCATGGTGTAGGCCCGAAGGCAAACCACACACATCCGCTACTTACCTGGATTCCTTGTGCGTGCTCGTAATTCTACGCTCAGTTAGCCCAATCGTTCACTTGTCACCCTAACATAACAAAAGAGAAATCACTTAGTAATACTCTAACCATACGCTTTAACCAACTTTTCAACCTAACTCGCAAAATCCAAAATTCCTAGATTTTCTATCGTCCAACCGAACTACTCGCTAGATTACTTAAAATAACGAAAACTCAACTTAGAAATTTACTAATGAACTCAAAAGAAATTCTTAACCTAAACTAACTAAAACTATCATACAATTCATTCCCCAAAACACAAAACCCGAATTGTGCACCATTTTGACCGCCAAACTTCAAACGGTCGTAACTCCCTCGTTTTCAACGGATTTCGACGTGCCACCCCAATCTGTAAACCTCCACACGTCTACTATCCATTGTAACACTCAAATCAACCAAACAAACACCTTAACCAACCCGAAAATATCAAAGACAGATTCGGCCATTGAGTGTTCACAACCGGTTTTTGTGTAACACTTTTCAAATCTTCATTCTAACCCCATAACCACCTAACCCAATTCATCCAACAACTAAACTATCAAATTTGGAAAGAAAACAAAACCTTGAACCCCAATTTTCGGACTCCATGGTTAGGGTTTTCCAAACCCTAACCAAAATCTCCAAAAACACTCTAAAAACCCTTAAAAACCAACCCTAACAAACATTAAACTAAAACCCCCAACAAAACTTACCTTAAACCTTGGAAAATCTATGGAAAAGAGGAGGAGAGAGGCGCCAAGGTTGCTGGTTCGTGGAGAGGAAGAATGGGGAAGAAGAAGATGACTAAAGTTTTGAAGGTTTGTCTTTTAATCAACCAACTTTTTACCTTTTTGTTTTTACCACCAATGTTTTTAAAATTACACTTAAACCCTCACTTTTCTCTCATGCATTCCAACGCCAAAACCTCCCACATCATTCATTTATTTCATGTGATTCTCCTTTAAGTTTCTATTGGTTCATTATACATTGACTTTTCAAACCAACTACTTTTGACTTTTTCAACTTGTTTTGGTTTGAAATGTCAACTTCTCCACTTCTCTTTTCTCTTCTATACCACTTCCATGCTCATCACAAATCTTGAATAATTAAACCCTCCTAATACGTCTAATCTAAGACATGAGTGCATTACAGAAAATTCTCGGGTGTTACAGCGATGGTTGGCGTGCACGGGATCACTGAAGTGGCGTTGCTGGACCGTTTGATGGCGCACGCTGATCAGCAGCTTCTTCACCCGGGTGGCGCGCGCGTGGCAGCAGCTGGTTGGGCGATTGGCGCGCGCACAGCTCTTCATTTTGACCATCCAATTTCTTCTCCAATCAATGGCTCTGATCCACTCTTACCAAACCCTAATCCACCCTAGGAACTCTATAAATACATGGCATTGGTGAATGTATTCCAACTTTTGCCAATTTATAAAATATCCATTTTGCTTCTTTGAGGTGGTTAGCCTTGAGAGTTTCCTTGATCTTTGGATCAAGTGGAGTAGCCCTCCATTGTTAGCCTAGCCTTTAGGTTGCTAGGTTAACTTTTATCTTTTCCCTCGCCTCTCCATTGGGAATGGGAGTTGAGGAAGAAAACCTAGGCCTACAGTGGTCGTTTTTCCTCCGGGAAAATCGTTCACTCGAGAGCGTAAAACGTAAGATAGCTCTACGAGTCCGCCAAGGGTATTTCCATTACTTTCAATTCCATTTCACTCCACACACTTTCACCTTTTAATTTCGGTTTCACCATCACACACATTCACCTTAACTTTATTGCCATTTTCTTCATTTTTATTGCATTTCTTCTCCTTCATCTACATCTTCTAATCTTCATCTTTTATTTTAATTTTGTCATGCATTTCTAACCATCATCTTGCATACACCTTCGGCCACCATTAACACACACCTCCACCTTTTAATTATTTGCAATTTTCTTCCATTTTGTTGCTTTATTTTCGGTTTGCACAACACTATTCACCCGAGCACCATTTCTTATATTTTGTGGGTTATACACGGACCCTTCTCTAGGGGATCCCGTGTCAACTAATCTTTATATTTCTCTTTTTTTTTGTAGGGAATAAGATTCAAGATAACTTATGGAACAACCTAACAAGATGGATAATGATGTGCTTAAACATGTGCTGAAATATGAGCTTTTGTGGGACAAAAATTACTTGGAGATGTGTGAAGACCAAACATTCAATTACTTGGAGAAGAAAGTTTTGATAGAAGAAGGAACTTGAAGATTTTTAAAAGAATTATTGGAGATTTTCTTATCTAGTTTTTGCAAAGTTGTTATTTTATTTAAAATAAAAGAATAGTGTTTCTCGGCTAGAGTATGTTCTAGCCGAGAAGGGTCATTTTTGTGTGGGTGTTTGTCATTTTTATTTTTCCAGTCAACCCTAATTTTTAGATGACTATTTAAGCCTCTTTTAGGGTTGTTTGCAGCAGTTTTTTTATGAATAAAAATTTGGGTTAGCCGTAGCTAATTGTTAGTTCTTAAGAGACTTATTCTAATCTGATTATTGATCACCTAATTGAGTGTGGATAGTTTGTTCTTTATGAGAATTGATCAAGCCGTCTTTTATTTATTGCATCATTTTCAACTCTTTTCCTGCGAGGCAAAATTCTTGCAAGGTTGTACAAACTCATAATTATCATGTTGGAGTGCCCCTTTGTGTTGAAGGTAGCCATATAAGTTGGAGGTCGTAACTTACTTTTTAGACTATCCTGTATTGTTCTGATCGCAACTTTTACATCCAAACGAATTTGGTTACGAAATTTGAAAAATATTTTCTACACATATTAACCTAGGTGCAATCCACAATCATGTGAAGATTCAATCGTTTGATCTATTTTTATTGTAGTCGCAGTTGCGCCAGAATCTTCCAAAAAGGTTTTGTCATGGCAACTAAAACTTTTGAATTTGGCCTCACATCAATTAAAGCATTTTTTATGGAAATTTGTCATTGTTTTCTTTGATGACATGCTTTATAGCAAGAGTGAGGAACAAGAGTTGCTACCTATGGAGGAAGTACTGTTTTGTTTACCAACTAATATTTCTTTTGCTAAACTTAGCATAAGCGAAGTGCCACGGATACCACTCATAAGAACATCATCCGATTGGCTAACTAACCAATTTAGTGTGCTTTATTTTGTTGGGATACATTGTCAAGACTAATTGGATGAGCCACCTCAACCAAGTTACAAAGGAAAGCCAATACATCTACTTGTTGGCTTAGAAATGTAGAACCTGAGCCATCAAATGACATTACCAATCATCCACTCTTGGAGGATTGAAAAAATAGCAGAGACATTGAAGCATAACTTGTGGAGATCATTTTGAACGAAAAATCGTGACGAGTCTTCTTGCTTTCAAACTGGAAGTTTCTTCAAGTTGCCACCTCTGTTTGGTGCGTCATATCCAAATGTTGAGTGTGTGCGTGTGAATTTCACCATTGCGAGAGTTAGTGGACTCCATCTTTGTTGCATCCTTTCTCCACTCTCTTCGTTTATAGGTTGAAAACCGAGCAAGGGTGTAGAAACTCTCATCACAACAAGTTGTAGAGCTCCCCTTTCAAAGAGAGCCAAAGAACCAAGAAAGTGCAACCATAGCATTTTCTGGATCAATGCGTACATCTACAACCATATCTTTTCATCACTATCGATTTAGCCCTTTTTTTTTAGGGAATTTCCATCACACCCTGAGTGAGAATCTATTCAAATGTCAGCCTTATTGGAGCCGTATTAAAGAAGTTGTGCTTTTTGGAAATTAACCCTATTCTCTGCCAAAATAGCTTTGCAGCCGAGAGCATTTTTGTGATTCAACTTCCATCCTCCATTTTGTAGCACTGCTAACTCTTAAATTAGAGTTATTTTATATTATTTTTATTTAATAAAATTTGTATGATTTGAGTGAATATAAAAGGAATGTGCTCAAAATTATAGAAATTATTATAGGTTGTTAAGCATAGAAAGAATTTAAGAAATTAATTATTTTTATGTATATTTTCTAATAAATTAGATTATTAGCATTGATTTGAATAGTTGTTGTTATTTTGGGCTATAAAATTAAGAAAGCTTGGATTGCATTAATTGAATGACCAAAAAAAAGAAGCAAATATTAAGAAAATCACTAGAATTAAGGAGGAAGAGAGAAAATTGGCTGGAGAATCCTTTAGGATCCATAAGGAGAAGAAGGCGGGCTAAAAAGAAGGGGAACAGAACAAAAAGGGGGGAGATCTAGAGAAAGAAACACCACGCACGCAGAACGAGGAAGAGAGAGAAGGCAATTAGAAAAAAGGGGAAACTTGGCTGTGAGGACTGTTGGATATTGGACTTCAACCATTCTTCTTCTTCTACTACTTTTTATTTTTCTTTTGATTATTACTGTTATTTTTTATTTTATTATCATGATTTTTGGCTAGATTTTTTATCTTGGTTAGAAGAAAAAGTACTCGTTAAGTGTTTTACTTAGATCTATGAAAGTTTACGTATTTTTCATTGAACAATCTATCGTGATGTTTATTGCTTAATTCGAATTATGTCGATGAGCAAATTTGATGTTACATGTTCCTATTGTATTGATAGGTAGATAGGAATTTTAAGATACATGATTGATTAAATAAATTAAAATTATTACAAAGTTGTTAACATTAATTTATTTGGCATTGAGAATAGGACTTCAAAGAAATTCAAATCAAGTTTTATTCTTTCAAAGTCGAAAGAAACTCTAGGTTGAATTTAACAAGAAAATTCAGAAAAATAGTTGTTTTTGCTGTTCTGTGGAAAATACTGTAGATTTTTGTAGCATCGATAGTAATTTGCATATAACGAGGAAATCGACCCTAACCAATGCTTTCATCATCTTTATCTTCTTAATTTATTTCAATTCACGTTTTTATTATTTATGAGTAAACTTTATTTTTGTCATTCCTTGCCACTCACGTCATTTTTTATATATCTTCATATTTTTTATAGAACTTTATAGCAATTAAAATTAGATAAGATTATCTTTGTGGGATTGACTTTTACTTACTTTTATTACTTCATTAGCGACACGTGCACATGCGTTAGGTGTAGAAAATCACTAACAAGTTTTTGGCGCAGTTGCTTGGGATATTTCTTAATTATTTGTTTTGCTATAATTTTTTATATTCATTTTTGTTTATTTTCTTAAGGTACGTTTTATGCTTGACGAGGACAATAAGGATCTTATTGCACTCGACCCAGATATTGAACGCATGTTTCGAGAGAGAATAATGCAACATCAGCAACCAATTATTGAAGAAGCTAATATGGATAACCAGAAAGAAAGATGAATCATTCTGAATCGAATAATTGATGACTGAGATCGACCTATTCAGGACTTCGCCATTCCCACGCTCGACGATTTGAATCCTGGTATTGTGAGACTAGAATTAAATGCCACCCGATTCGAGCTTAAACCGGTCATTTTTCATATGCTTCAAACTGTTGGACAATTTAGTGGAATGGTCACAGAAAAACCTCATCGTCATCTCAAAGTATTTGGAGAAGTGAGCAACTCGTTTCACTTTCCTGGAGTTTCAGCTGAGGCATTCAAGCTCAAACTATTTCTGTATTCTTTAAGAGATCGAGTACGAGATTGGTTGAACAACATCCCATCAAATACTATCACTACATGGGGAAATTTAGCCAAAAAATTTATCATGAAATATCATCCATGAGTGAGGAATTTCAGAATGAGGAATGAAATCACCAGTTTTCAGCAGAAGGATGGTGAATCACTTTATGAGGCCTAGGACAGATTCAAGGACTTATTAAGGCAATGCCCTAACCATGGAATATCACACTGGATTCAACTGGAGATATTTTACAATAGATTAAATGGGCAAACAAGATTTATCATTGATGCAGTAGCAAATGGAACCCTCTTATCCAATTTCTTCAATGAAGCGTATGATTTATTGGAAAGGATGGCAGTGAAAAGCTTCCAATGGCCTTCAGAAAGATTTAACCCTACAAGACGGACACCTGGAGTTTACGATCTGCATGAGGTGTCAGCCTTGAATGCAAAAATTGCTACGTTGGAGAATGCTATCAAATTGATGAACACCCCATCCAAGCCAATAACAAGAGAAGTTTTGTGCATCTTTTGTGGAGAAAACCACGATTAAAATTCATGTTCTACTAATTCGAAATCTGCAAATTATGTTGGATACAATAGGAACAACAATCCATACTCTCAATCATACAATCCTGGATCGAAACAACATCCAAACTTTCAGTGGAATTCCCAGCAGCAGAATGCTCCAGCACCAAACAGACCTGCAGAAAACTACAAGCAAGGTTTCTCATAGCCAACTCATAATTCAATGCATCAAGAATAACCAGAAAGCTTCGCTAGAGAATATGCTACTTAGACAGACGTGATCTTGCAGAACTTGGCAGCATCAATGAAGAATATGAAGACACAAATGGCGCAGTCCATTGTATTGAGAAATGGAAGAGAAGTTGAAATTCCATAAAAGCAAAAGCAGGCGGAAAATTTAAAGAAACAAGAAGAGTTGGTGGAACAAGAGGATGTGGATGAAGGATGAAAGTGTAACACCCGATTTTACGGGATTTTGTAATTCTAATATATAATGGTATTTTTGTAAATATATGTAATACCCGGTCCTGTTAAACCGTTTCTCTATTCTTTTTAAAACTAATGACAATATTAAATGTAGGGTTAGTGGATGACTAGGCAAGGGTGTAAGGGTAATTAGAAATCTAAGGGTGGATAACGTATTTAAGGAAACTATTATTGAAGTAGCCGCCACTGTTTTATTCCATTTCCTCCCCATTCTCAGCTCCTCAGCCTAGCAGAGCACGATAGGAGACCCCCCTTCGACTTTCTCCAGCGACTTCTTCCGAACTTGGTGAGTTTTGCCTCTATTTCTAGCTACATTGTATCTATTGTTGGTGGGAGGGATGATATTGAGGTTTTGGAGAATACAGTAAGTGAGGGTTAGTTCGGTTTAAGTCGAAATCGAGAATGCACAATGACTAGAGTTTCCCTTAGATTTATAGTGGTCTAGAATGAAGATTAGAGGAAATTTAATATATGCTCTGTCTACGGTTTTAGGTTGAGCAATACCCGAAGTGGTTAGCTACCCAGACAATTCCAGGAGATCCAAGTAAGTAATGTTTGCTTGTGCCTTCGGGCCTACATCACAAAACGTTAGGTTTGTATTTACTTGGATATGTTTGTATGCCATGCATCATGTTTTCAAAATGTATACGAAAATGAATTTGAATACACCTTGGTATGGAGAGGATTGAATGTGATGAAACAGCAAAGTGAATCAGATTTACTGTTAAGGGAATTAATCCGCCCCTTAATGAGACAGTGGATATATACTTTGGAAGAGCTGATCCAACTTCCAATTTCACAGGGGGATCTGAACATGTGAATCAGATTTACTGTTAAGGGAATTAATCCGCCCCTTAATGAGTCAGTGGATACATACTTTGGGAGAGTTGATCCGACTCCCAATTTCACAGGGGGATCTGAATTAGAAACGATGAATGAGCAACTGAGAGGAGAAAGTAGAAATTGCATGATTAGGAGTTTATGTTTCAGTAATTCATTTCATTTTGCATTACTTACTTAGCATTAGGCTAATAGATGAGTTTTGTGATGTAGGTGAAGAAGTGACAGCAGGTGTGTTTACTGAGTTGACTGAGGACTAGTCGGGTTGGAGGAGTACACTTATTCAATGTTCTGGCGGCTGACGGGGCGGTTTAACTGATGTCTGTCAGTGTGGAGGACTAGTAGTCAAGGATTCAGTCTGAGTATGTTGAGTTCTCATGACAGTAGGAATTTTAGCATTTTGAATACGTTTTGAAATTTACTGATTTTAGCAGTCTGTTGAGTTTTAAATGTTGGTTTTTATCGGATTTGATTAATGCTATGGCTTGAGTCGTTCCTGAATGGTCTTTGGGAAGTAAGTAAATTCTTTTCTGTGGATAGTGTTGTGTTTCTTTTCTACCGGATGATATAGGTGTTTTATTTGTCGTCTAGTGCCCGGATGAGAGGGATCATCCGGCTGACGTAACCGGTAGATGAAGGATATATTTTGTCGTTTAGTGACCGGATGACAAATTTTATGTTTTGTCGTTTAGTAACCGGATGACAAATTTTATGTTTTGTCATTTAGTGACCGGATGACAAATTTTATGTTTTGTCGTTTAGTGACGGATGACAAATTTTATGTTTCGGATGACAAATTTTATGTTTTGTCGTTTAGTGACCGGATGACAAATTTTATGTTTTGTCGTTTAGTGACCGGATGACAAATTTTATGTTTTGTCGTTTAGTGACCGGATGACAAATTTTATGTTTTGTCGTTTAGTGACCGGATGACAAATTTTATGTTTTGTCGTTTAGTGACCGGATGACAAATTTTATGTTTTGTCGTTTAGTGACCGGATGACAAATTTTATGTTTTGTCGTTTAGTGACCGGATGACAAATTTTATGTTTTGTCGTTTAGTGACCGGATGACAAATTTTATGTTTTGTCGTTTAGTGACCGGATGACAAATTTTATGTTTTGTCGTTTAGTGACCGGATGACAAATTTTATGTTTTGTCGTTTAGTGACCGGATGACAAATTTTATGTTTTGTCGTTTAGTGACCGGATGACAAATTTTATGTTTTGTCGTTTAGTGACCGGATGACAAATTTTATGTTTTGTCGTTTAGTGACCGGATGACAACTTCCCTTGTTGACTTTGTTCGACGGTCGATGAAATTGACTTTTGAAATCTTTAAATTATTTTACGAGTTAAACCTTTGCTTCTCAACTGATTGATTCTTAATATTGCCAACGATTATTTTAACATGGCTTTGTTTAATTTTACTTTTGTTTAAACGATTTCCGCTGCAAGTTTTCATGTTTTGTAAAATTTCAAATTTCTGAAATTTTCAATGAAGTTTTATATTTGGCCCAAGTGTTTCTTAGTAATATTCGGGGTTTTGAGTAACAAACCGGGTTCAGGGAATCGGGGTGTTACAATATATCAAATTATATCCGTTTTGTAAACAAAAACCGTTATTAAGGTCCTAATGATTAATATGGATTTTAAGAGAATTCAGGAATTTTCAGAATTGTAACGCTAAATTACGAGTTTTGTGTTTCTCGTAATATAAAGGACATTATGGTAAAAATAGTAAACGAGCTCCGTTTTGCAGACGAAAAGTTTTAATGGAGCCTTAATATTAAATTGGAATGTATGGTGAAATAAAGAAATTTGGAGAAACCGAATCGTAGGTTAAATAACGAAATAAGTGGAGGATTAATAAGGAAATTGAATGAAGGGCAAAATCGTAATTGTGCAAACCAAAATGATTTAATAAAAATCATTTTCTCCCCCTCCCTCACACCTACCGGCTTCTTCCTCCTGTGTTTCCCCTCCTTCGTGCGATTTTTCTCTCAACGGTGATTCCTCTTCTCCGGCGACCAAAGCTCCTTCTCCGGTGATCATTTTTTCGTGCTTTCTTCTTAAATCCCGACCCTAGGTGAGAATCTACTGTTTTGGAGCTTTAGATTTTGGTTTTCGCGGAGTAATACGGTTAGGTTTCGTTAGGGTTTTTGTTAAAACGTGGATTTGAACTCGAAATTTATAGGTTTAGCGTGAATGCATCTCCAATGGCCGTATTATGGTTTTTGGTGGAAGTTTGATGGTTTAATGGTGGTTGTTAAGGCTTTGGGTGGTTAGAGTTTTTTTTAAAAAAAACTCCATTAATGGAGGTTTGGAAATTCACGAGCATGAACTGCTCGATAAAATGCCTCAATGAATTAATTTAGAGTTTTAAGAAATTTCTTTAGTTAAGGGTTTCGTTAGTTTGGAGGTTTAGCAGTTTAAACTCGGTTTTAATGACGAATGTTGTTAATTGCCTTAGGTGAACGACGCTCGTGGACAGAGCTAGAATTGCAACGGACGCGAGGTAAGTTCTCGTGACTTATTATGGCCGATTGACCTACACTATATGTCGAAGTCGTGTTGAGGAGTATTGGTGAATTGTTTGTTTAAATGCTTTGGTTGGGTAGTTAGGATTAGCTCTTTTATAGGTTATGCTTTTATCGTCTTCATGGTACACATGTTGTATGTTTATTTTATGCATTTAACTGTTAATGCATAACGTATTTTAAAATAGCATGAAAATGGATTTCTGCAAGTGTTTACGAAAAAGAAATGAACTAATGAAACGAATCTACGTAATCTGTTATTTGGTCATGGCGAGGTGGGGTTCAGGCATGGCTGTTTACAGATGTAAGCATGTTTCCCCCCCGGCAGATGGAAAGGGCTGTCCAATCGCCGGACGTGCCCTCTCCATCTGACAGGCTGAGATCTCGGTAACAACTCTGTTATCTGTAATGATCTATTTTGTTAAGTAATCTGCATGATTTCCGAACCTCATATGCACAGTATGCATCTGCATTTACGAAACTTACTGAGCCTTTAGCTCATAGTTGTCTGTATGGTGTAGGTGATTTTGATACAGGTGAGGACAAAATCCCTCCACCCAAAGAATGAGCAGTTGAAGAAAGATGGCCCGTGAGAGTGTGCTGGGCAGTCGGTGCGTATTTTGACCCGTGGGGATGTAAGTAAGTGTCTTAGGGATTTGATGGATAGAATGATAGGAAAAATTGTATAGTTGAACATTTTAGGATGCTTGGTTCTGGATAGTCGATAAAAGACGTTTGATGTTTTGGTAAACTTGTTTTGATGTCTTTACTTAGAAAGTTATTTATCGAAGTATACTGAACTGCTTGGTGATTTAAATCATAGGGATATGTTCGGTTTTTAAACGGATCCACGCAGTTCGTTTTCGTGAAACTTACTTCGTTTTAAATACATCTCGAGTCTGTTTTGAGTGAGATCATGGAGAACGTACGAGTATTGGGTGATTTTATGTTGAAATATTGTGGTGATGTATGAAGAATTTTGGAGTGAAATGGTGAAGTGAGGGTGTGAGTATGTGTGTTTAGGCGTGAGCAGGGTGGAAGAAAACAGAAGAAAAGAAGGAAAGGAAGAAGAAGAGGGGTAGGCGTTCGATTGCAGAAGGAAGGGCGATCGAACGCAGAACTCTCTGGTTTTCCAGAGGAGTTCCCGTTCGTTCGTTTAACACCCCGAATTAAATAAACCCGGATCGCTACTCATGACATAGAACAGGACTAAGAAATTTTTAAGGAAAATTTTAAAATTTGCACTCAACGATAAAGATTAAGTCTTAAATCTTCAAATCTTGCAGCGGAAAACTATTTGTATAAACAACATTTATGAAATAAAAAATATGTTAAAACGTTTGGCTGAGAGAAACGAAACTCAACAGTATCAGCAGAAGAAGTGCATACAAACAACATCTACCGCCGAACAGTGTCAGCAGTAGAAGCAGAAACAAAAGGCATCTTCTGCTTCCAACATCCACCGCTCGCGTCAGCTGAACGACACGTCGACTTTCATGCATCTACCGCTCACACCCGTCGACGACACATCGACTACTCGCATCCACCGGTCACAAAACGACAAAAATCTAATACTCACTCCTACGCTCACATCCACCGGTCACAAAACGACAAAATTCTACTCACATCTTGTAACGGCCTGGACCCCGTTCCCGCAGGCCCAAGTTGTGTAGTTCCCACCGATGGACTGCTGCCACGTGGGGGGCTCAGTGGCACTCCTCACTTGTAGCCCTTGGACTATGTCCTGGAGGTCAGGGTTCGAGTGGGGGGGAAGGCAAAAACTCCCTTTCCAGGGGAGAGAAGACCGTGAGTACACGTGTACTGCCCTTCGGGGACCCACTTTGCAGCAGCCCATCGGTGGGAACTGCACGACTTGGTCCTGCGGGAACGGGGTCCAGGCCGTTAAGGGACCCACATGGCAGCAGCCCATCGATGGGACCTGAACGACTTGGGCCCGCGGGAACGGGGTCCAGGCCGTTACACATCTTCCGCTGAACAATACCAACGGAAAAAGCAGAAACCACTTAGACTCAGCGGTAGAAGTAGAAATAAACGCCTTCTTCCGCTAACCACGTGACTCTACTAAACTAACCCACGTGACTCATTAACTCAAAAATTGAACAACTCATCATTCACCGATAGACTAAACTTCAACATCTACCGATGGACTACATCCACTGATAGACTAAACTTCAACATCTACCGATGGACTACATCCACCGATAGAAAGAAATACCCAATTTTCACCAAAAGGCAACAGAGCAGCATACAAACCATTTTCACTCTAAATAAAGAACAGCTCCGGCTACTAAAAGAACTAGTGCATTTTACTGAAATCCTTCAAAACAACATAATCCACAATTTCCAAAAATCCAAAATAGTAGACTATGACTAAAACCAAATCGTGTTTTCACATCAGAAAAGAACCAGACCATATATATTAAAGAAACATTAAACTACTACTACAACCAACATTCTCAGCATGCTTAAACTGAACCATTGTCAACTAACTTTCACACCTACTGACATCAGTTAAACCGCCTCATCAGTTCACCAGGTCGAGACATGAATGTGCTCTCCCAACCAGCCTATTCCTCAACATACTCAGAGAACACACCTTTTGAGGCTTCTTCACCTACATCACAAAACTCATCTATTAGCCTAATGCTAAATAAGTGAAGCAATTAACGAAATGAAATGCTGAAACATAAATCCTGATCATGCAGTTTCTACTTCCACCTCTCAGTTGCATTTACATTCTTTCACTGATCTGATCCCTCGGTTCCATTGGGAGTTGGATCAATTTTCCCAAAGTCATACATCCCTTCATAAGTTAAGGGGCGGATTAGTTCCCTTAATAGTTTATCTGATCATTCTATTCCATTGGGAATTGGATCAATCTTCCCAAAGTTATAAATCCCTTCATAAGTTAAGCGGCGGATTAGTTCCCTTAATAGTTTATCTTTTGCAATCTGTTCATTTCTTACCATGCCAATATATATAAATTCATTTTCGTATTCTTTCAAAATATGATGCATGACATACGGACAAATTCAAACATACATAATCCTACTGTTTTATGATGTAGGCCCAAAGGCACATGCACTTCTTGGAAATGCTCGGTTTTAAACTACTTCGGAAGTTTTGCTCACCTAAGTCATAAACAGAATATCAAATATATTTTTACTAAACCTCATTCTAATCTATCCAGAAATCTAAGGAAATCTAGTTCGGGAGTTCTATACATAGTGCATTCTGATTCACCACAAAACTGAAACTAACTCTCACCTACAACATTCACCAAAGCTCACATCTATACTTCTCTCTACCATCACTAGTTACAATTTCACACGAAATTGAAGTAGACTCACCTAGTTCGGAGAAAAATTAGAGAGGGAATCGCCTGGAGAGCTCTGCTGAGCTTGAGCTGAATACCGAGAGAGAAAGTATGAAAAATAGTGGCAACTACAGTGCATTAATCACAAAACTTCTTTCCATAAATAGGTTATCACTATAATTCTCTATTTACCATTATGTCATTACTTAGTCATTTATTAACCTAATCCCTAATTTTCCCAATTTTATCCATAAAACGTACACTACAAGTTGGTTAAGTAAATTGGTTCAATGAAACCGGTTGTTACAGTTCGCCTGTAATGGGGCGAACGATCGGATTCTGAAGGCCGCGCTCTGGAGTAATACCATAACGTGAGCCGATCGATTGCCAAGAATAGGGGCGATCGATCGGCTGGTCAAGGGCCGATCGATCAAGTAACACCCGGTTTCTATTAACCGATTTACCTTTTTCCAATTATAGAGAATGTTATAAAATTGAAATTTGGGTGAATTAGTGATTAGGTTAATAAATGAGTGAGTAAGGGCATGCTGGTAATTTCAGATATTATACTGGATAACGTATTTAATGGAATGGTTTAATGAGGGTTAGCCGCCACTGTTCCTTCATTTTTCCTTCTCGGTATTCAGCTCAAGCTCAACAGAGCTCCAGGCGATTTTCTCCCCTCCGATCTCCATTTCCTCAAACTAGGTAAGTTTTCCCTTCGTTTTCTCAAGATTTAGTGGCTAGATAGCAAATAGAGTGCAATGTGTGTATTTTTTGAGAATGTTGTGAGTGAGTTGAGTTTGGGTTAGTGTTAAATCAGGAGTGTGCGATGATCCGAACTTCTAAACTAGCTCCTTAGGTTTGTGAATGATATAGGATAAGGTTAGTGATGATCTAATCGGTATTCTGCTTATGACATTAGGTGAGCAGGACTTCCAGTGTAGTTGAAACCGAGCAATTTCCAGGAGACCAGGTAAGTAAAATTTGCTTGTGCCTTTGGGCCCACATCACAAAACATTAGGGTTTGTTTGCTGGAATGTGTTGGTATGTCATGCATCATGTTTTGAAAGTATACGAAAATGAGTTTGAATGCATGTTGGCATGGTGAGGATTGAACATATTGAAACAGCTATGTGAATCAGTTTTACTGTTAAGGGAATTAATTCGCCCCTTAATGAGACAGTGGATATTTATACTTTGGGAGAGTTGATCCAACTTCCAATTTCACAGGGGGATCTGAACATGTGAATTAGATTTACTATTAAGGGAATTAATCCGCCCCTTAATGAGTCAGTGGATGTTTATACTTTGGGAGAGTTGATCCAACTCTCAATTTCACTGGGGGATCTGAACATAAACGATGAATGAACAACTGAGATGAGAAAGTAGAAATTGCATGTTGAAAGTCTAATAGATGAGTTTTGTGATGTAGGTGTTGAGGATATTGCAGGTGAATTTCCTGAATGCACAGATGATTAGATGTGGTTGGAGGAGTACATTCATGTCTCGGCCTGGTAAACTGATGAGGCAGGTTAACTGATGTCAGCAGTTGTGGAGGTTTAGTTGATAATGAATTGATCTGAGTATGTCGAGTTTTCATGATAGTGGAGATTTTAATATTTGATTACGTTTAGAGATTTATTGATACTAGTGATCTGTTGAGTTTTAAATGTTGGTTTTATTGGATTTGAACAATACAATGATTTGAATTGTTACTGAATGGTTTTAGTGAATTAAATAGGTTTTCGTACTTAGGGCTGTTACCGTATAAAATTTGAGTAGTTGAAATGTTGTTCTGTTTTCTGTTGGATTTTTATGAAGTTATTTGGGGTCAGGTGATTTTGAATATTTTGAGTAAAGTTTGCAAATTTCACCATCGGTGAAAGAGGTTCACCGGTGGATGTGGTGTGTTTTGTTCACTGATTGACGCTGGCGGATTGAATCATCTGGCTGATGTAGAATGTCTTTTGTCGTTTAGTGACCGGTGGATGTAGTGTGCTAAATCCATCGGATGATAAAGAAAGTCTTTTGTCGTTTAGTGACTGGTGGATGTAGTATGCTAAATCCATCGGATGATGTAGAAAGTCTTTTGTCGTTTAGTGACCGGTGGACGACGTGTGGAAAATCCATCGGATGATGTGGAAGAAGTTTGTCGTTTAGTCACCGGTGGATGTCGTTTGATAAACCTATCGGATGATGTCTAGTAGTCTAACCATTGGTGGATGTGAGTAATATGTTTTGTCGTTTTGTCACCTGAAGAGGTCTTCTACTATCTATTTCCGTCTCTTCTGTTGACTTTGTACAGCGGCAGATGCGTTTGACTTTTGAAATTTACGAAGTATTTTGCGATTTAAACCTTTATTTCTTTTGGCCGAGTATTTCTTAACATCCCAACTGATTATTCAAGCATTGTTCTATAGTTTTATTTAACTCTATTTTTGCTTAAATGATTTCCACTGCTAGTTCTTTTTAGATATTTCGAGGTTTTAGAAAACGTCAAGTTTTGACTTTCGAGCCAAATTTTAAATTTGGTTCAAAGTTTCTTAGTTATATTCGGGTTATGAGTAGCGAACCGGGTTCAGAAAAATCGGAGCGTTACAGTATGGTATCAGAGTCATTCAGATAAACCGTTCAAAAGATTACTCATCAGTTCCAATCGTTACATGGGAGTACTTCAATAACTGTAAGTGTTTATGTTAACCTTAGTTATTAGATATTTAAGAGTGTAATTAACCCTGTACAGGAACTTAGTACAATGGCTAGACGCCCAAGAAGACCTAGAGTGCCAAGAGAAATGCCAAATGTGAGAGGTGAAGAGGAGCCTAGTGTGATTAGGCAGCTGACAGATTTAGTGCGTCAGCAAACTAATTTAGTGCACCAACAGTCTGACCAACTAGGAGTACTGCTGAACCGAGAGGTGCAAGGAAGTGCCAACTCAGGTTCTAGCAATGAACATTCTGGAGACAGATTCAGGAGACTAAGACCACCCACGTTTGATGGACAGTCATCTGATCCAGTTATTGCTGATGGATGGCTTAGAAAGATTGAAAGCATGTTTAGGTGCGCCAACATTGGAGAAGGAGACAAGGTCACGTTGGCAACATTTCACTTGGCTGGTGAAGCTCAACTCTGGTGGGAAACAATAGAGACCACCACTGATGTTTTGGCGATGCCTTGGTCACAATTCAAGGACATTTTCTATGAGAAGTATTTTAGCAGCACAGTCCAAACCGCGAAGAAATTGGAGTTTCTAAACTTGAAGCAGACAGGGTCTGTGGCTGAATACAGTAGGCAATTTGAGTCCTTGCCCAGGTTTGCTGGACATTTTGCTCACAAGGACGAGGATAAAGTGTTTAAATTTATGCATGGATTGAAGCCAGAAATCTACCGTGGGGTTAAATTTTGTGGTATTAAAGGCTTGACGTTCAGTGAGGTTGTGTCCACTGCTCTAGAAGTGGAAGAAGCTGAAAGGAAGTGTGCTAGACCAAAGGAGGTCCCACAAAGGTTCAACCAGCCCCACCAACTAAGAGAAACGAAGAGGCCAAGTGAAGGCCAAAATAGCCAAGGAGCAGGAGGGAAGGTACAGAATGTCAGGAAATTTCCCCAGTGTCCTAAGTGTTTGAAGAACCACCCGGGGGAGTGCAGACTAGGCTTTGGGAAGTGTTTCAACTGTGAGGAGGTTGGACACACATTCAAGGAATGCTCGAAGCCTAGAATCACCAGATGCTACAATTGTAACAAGATCGGTAACATTAGTAGAGACTGTCCAGTTCCTAAGAGTGGCCCTGCTATGATTAAACCGAGAATATTCTCCATGATGGAGTCGGGTGAGGAACAGCCCGCTGTTGTGTCAGGTACTATATTGATTAACTCTATGCCTGCTTTTACTTTAATAGATTCTGGTGTAACACATTCATTTATAGCATCTGCCTTTGCTGTTAAGTTAAATGTACGGTTCACCCATTCCATGCATGTGTTTAATGTTGCATTGCCTTCTGGTGAACGCATGCACTCTAACCGAGTGATGCTTGACAGTGAAGTGTTAGTAGGGAATGTAAGTCTACCCGCTGATCTTTATTATTATGGATATAATGGGATTTGATGTAATCCTAGGAATGGACTGGTTGTTTAAACACCACGCCACAATTGATTGTAGAACTGGAATAGTTAGCTTTCAACCCCCGGGTAAATTGAAACATACCTTTCAAGCTTCAAAAAAGAGTAAGGAAATGTCTGTAATGACTTCTATTAACACTAAACCTTCCCTATGTGTAGAGTACTTGTGCTTCTTAGCTAGTGTTTTAGACACACAGCGTATAGGAAAAGTAAATCCTCAAAATGTCTTAATTGTCCAAGACTTCCCTGAAGTATTTTTAGATGACCTTCCTGGTTTACCGCCAGACAAGGAAAATTGAATTTATTGTAGATGTTTACCACGGAGTCGAGCCTGTGTCTAAAAACCCATATAGATTAGCTCCAAACGAACTTAAGGAATTAAAGAAGTAGTTGGAGGATCTGTTGGAGAAATAGTTCATACGCCCAAGCTTCTCATCGTGGGGTGCGCCTGTCCTTTTTGTCAAAAAGAAAGATGGATCAATGCGTATGTGTGTTGATTATAGGGAATTGAATAAGTTAACTGTCAAGAATAAGTATCCATTGCCGAGAATTGACGATTTATTTGACCAACTTAATGGTGCAAGAGTTTTCTCTAAGATTAACCTTAGGTCCGGTTATTATCAGTTGAAGGTTAAATCTGAAGATATCCCAAAGACTGCCTTTCGCACAAGGTATGGACATTATGAGTTTTTGGTTATGTCCTTTGGATTGATAAATGCGCCAGCAGCCTTTATGGATCTTATGAATAGGGTGTTTCATGAATACCTAGATAAATTTGTCATAGTGTTCATTGATGACATACTGATCTATTCCCGTACTAAAGATGAGCACGCTAGGCATCTGACCTTGGTGTTGGAAGTGTTAAAACAGCACCAACTTTACGCCAAGTTTTCTAAGTGTGAATTTTGGTTGGACCAAGTTCACTTTTTAGGACATGTTATCTCTGGGGATGGGATATCTGTTGATCCAGCTAAGGTTCAGGCAGTTAAGGAATGACCCCAACCAAGGAATGCTACAGATATCAGGAGTTTTCTTGGACTTGCTGGGTATTATAGAAAGTTCATTGAAGGATTTTCGAAGATTGCTACACCTCTTACTAAGTTAACAAGGAAAAATGTGAAGTATATATGGACTGATGAATGTGAACATAGTTTCCAGACCTTGAAACAGAAACTGACCAATGCCCCAATTTTAACCCTTCCAATTGAAGATGGTAAATTTAGTATTTATTGTGATGCTTCCAAAATTGGTCTTGGTTGTGTGTTAATGCAGAATGGAAAAGTGATAGCTTATGCCTCTAGACAATTGAAAACACATGAGAAGAACTATCCTACACATGACTTAGAATTAGCTGCAGTGGTATTTGCACTTAAGATTTGGAGGCATTACTTGTATGGACAATCTTGTGAGATATTTTCGGATCATAAGAGCCTGAAGTATATTTTCACACAGAAGGAACTAAACATGAGGCAGCGTCGATGGTTGGAATTTGTCAAGGATTATGATTTTGAGATAAAATACCATCCCGGCAAAGCAAATGTTGTGGCAGATGCTTTAAGTAGAGTAACAACATCAACCCCATCTATGATTTTTGATATGTCATTAGCCTTAGATACAGAATTCCAGAGGTTTAATCTAGAAGTAGTATCCAATGTATCAGCTATACTCTCAGCCATAACCTTAAAGCCCACCATTCTTGAGAAAATAAAGGAAGCTCAGACGAATGATGAATAGTGTAACAAGTACAAGTTAAACATGAATTCTACGGACAAATCAGATTTCAACCATTCTGCCGATGGAATCCTTAAGTTTAGAAATAGGTGGTTTGTTCCTGCCATTAAGGAACTCCGTGATGAGATTCTTCTGAAGCACACTCTTCCAGGTTCTCTGTTCACCCTGGGAGTACAAAAATGTACAAGGATCTTAGACAGCATTATTGGTGGCCAGGTATGAAACGAAGTGTGGCAGAACATGTGGAATCGTGCCTTGTTTGTCAACAGGTTAAAGCTGAGCATCAAAGACCCTCTAGAACATTGCAACTGCAACCATTACCAGTTCCTGAGTGGAAATGGGAACAAATAATGATGGACTTTGTTGTAGGACTGCCTAGAACAGCAAAAAGACATGATGCAATTTGGGTGATAGTTGACAGCCTAACCAAATCAGCTCACTTCCTACCGATAAAGGTGACTTACTCGATGGATCAGCTTGCTGAATTGTATGTGCACGAAGTTGTTAGACTACATGGAGTTCCAAGTTCTATAGTTTCAGACCGAGGCTCTAGATTTACATCTAAGTTTTGGAAGAGTTTGCACGAGGCTATGGGTACGCTGCTTAGTTTTAGCACAGCTTTTCACCCTCAAACAGATGGACAGTCCGAGAGAACCATTCAAACATTAGAGGATATGCTTCGTGCATGCACATTGGATTTTCAAGGTTCCTGGAGTAAGTACCTACCCTTAGTAGAATTCTCTTACAATAACAGTTTTCAGGCAACAATAGGAATGGCACCTTATGAGGCATTGTATGGACAAAAATGCAGATCACCTTTGTACTGGGATGAAGTTGGTGAAACACAGTTGCTTAGTCCTGACATTGTGCAACAATATGTTGGGAAGGTTGCCCTCATCCGACAGAGAATTTTGGTAGCTCAGAGCCGACAGAAAAGCTATGCAGATTGCAGGCATAGAGAATTGGAATTTAAGGTAGGTGATGAAGTTTTTCTCAAGGTGTCACCATTCAAAGAAGTTGTCAGATTTAGGAAGAGAGGCAAGTCGAACCCCAGATTTATTGGACCGTTCACTATTCTGAAAAGAGTTGGGAGAGCAGCCTATCAGTTGCAGTTACCGGCTTCTATGGAGGGAGTACATAGTGTGTTCCATGTTTCTATGTTGAAGAAATGCATAAGGGATCCATATCAGGTTGTGGAACAGCAGAACATCGAAATTCATCCTACTCTGACCTATGAGGAGAAACCAGTAAAGATCTTAGACTATGCAGTTAAAGTATTGCGCAATAAAGAGGTTGCTCTAGTGAAAGTCTTATGGCACAACCAGAACATAGAGGAGACAACCTGGGAGCGCCAGCAAGACATGATGGACCAATATCCAGAATTATTCAGGTACTGAATTTTTAGGACAAAATTTTTTTTAAGGAGGGTAGATTGTAACACCCGGTTTCTATTAACCGATTTACCTTTTTCCAATTATAGAGAATATTGTAAAATTGAAATTTTGGTGAATTAGTGATTAGGTTAATAAATGAGTGAGTAAGGGCATGGCAGTAATTTGAGATATTATACTGGATAACGTATTTAATGGAAGGGTTTAATGAGAGTTAGCCGCCACTGTTCCTTCATTTTTCCTTCTCGGTATTCAGCTCAAGCTCAACAGAGCTCTAGGCAATTTTCCCCCCTCCAATCTCCATTTCCTCAAACTAGGTAAGTTTTCCCTTCGTTTTCTCGAGATTTAGTGGCTAGATAGCAAATAGAGTGCAATGTGTGTATTTTTTGAGAATGTTGTGAGCGAGTTGAGTTCGGGTTAGTGTTGAATCAGGAGTGTGCGATGATCCGAACTTCTAAACTAGCTCCTTAGGTTTGTGAATGATATAGGATAAGGTTAGTGATGATCTAATCGGTATTCTGCTTATGACATTAGGTGAGCAGGACTTCCAGTGTAGTTGAAACCGAGCGATTTCCAGGAGACCAGGTAAGTAAAGTTTGCTTGTGCCTTCGGGCCTACATCACAAAACATTAGGGTTTGTTTGCTAGAATGTGTTGGTATGTTATGCATCATGTTTTGAAAGTATACGAAAATGAATTTGAATGCATGCTGGCATGGTGAGGATTGAACATATTGAAACAGCTATGTGAACCAGTTTTACTGTTAAGGGAATTAATCCGCCCCTTAATGAGACAGTAGATATTTATACTTTGGGAGAGTTGATCCAACTTCCAATTTCACAGGGGGATCTGAACATGTGAATCAGATTTACTGTTAAGGGAATTAATCCGCTCCTTAATGAGTCAGTGGATGTTTATACTTTGGGAGAGTTGATCCAACTCCCAATTTCACTGGGGGATCTGAACAGAAACGATGAATGAACAACTGAGATGAGAAAGTAGAAATTGCATGTTTAGGAATACATAATTCAGTATTTCATTTCATTACTGCTTTACTTACTTAGTATTAGGCTAATAGATGAGTTTTGTGATGTAGGTGTTGAGGATATTGCAGGTGAATTTCCTGAGTGCACAGATGATTAGATGTGGTTGGAGGAGTACATTCATGTCTCGGCCTGGTAAACTGATGAGGCGGGTTAACTGATGTCAGCAGTTGTGGAGGTTTAGTTGATAATGAATTGATCTGAGTATGTCGAGTTTTCATGACAGTGGAGATTTTAATATTTGATTACGTTTAGAGATTTACTGATACTAGTGATCTGTTGAGTTTTAAATGTTGGTTTTACTGGATTTGAACAATACAATGATTTGAATTGTTACTGAATGGTTTTAGTGAATTAAACAGGTTTTCGTACTTAGGGCTGTTACCGTATAAAATTTGAGTAGTTGAAATGTTGTTCTGTTTTCTGTTGGATTTTTATGAAGTTATTTGGGGTCAGGTGATTTTGAATATTTTGAGTAAAGTTTGCAAATTTCACCATCGGTGAAAGAGGTTCACCGGTGGATGTGGTGTGTTTTGTTCACTGATTGACGCTGGCAGATTGAATCATCCGGCTGATGTCATCGGATGATGTAGAAAGTCTTTTGTCGTTTAGTGACCGGTGGATGTAGTGTGCTAAATCCATCGGATGATATAGAAAGTCTTTAGTCGTTTAGTGACCGGTGGATGTAGTGTGCTAAATCCATCGGATGATGTAGAAAGTCTTTTGTCATTTAGTGACCGGTGGATGTAGTGTTCTAAATCCATCGGATGATGTTGAAAGTCTTTTGTCGTTCAGTGACCGGTGGATGTAGTGTGCTAAATCCATCGGATGAGGTAGAAAGTCTTTTGTCGTTTAGTGACCGGTGGATGTAGTGTGCTAAATCCACCGGATGATGTTGAAAGTCTTTTGTCGTTTGGTGACCGGTGGATGTAGTGTGTTAAATCCATCGGATGATGTAGAAAGTCTTTTGTCATTTAGTGACCGGTGGACGACGTTTGGAAAATCCATCGGATGATGTGGAAGAAGTTTGTCGTTTAGTCACCGGTGGATGTCATTTGATAAACCTATCGGATGATGTCGAGTAGTCTAACCATTGGTGGATGTGAGTAATATGTTTTGTCGTTTTGTCACCTGAAGAGGTCTTCTACTATCTATTTCAGTCTCTTCCGTCGACTTTGTATAGCGGCAGATGCGTTTGACTTTTGAAACTTATGAAGTATTTTGCGATTTAAACCTTTATTTCTTTTGGCCGAGTATTCCTTAACATCCCAACTGATTATTCAAGCATTGTTCTATAGTTTTATTTAACTTTATTTTTGCTTAAATGATTTCCGCTGCTAGTTCTTTTTAGATATTTCGAGGTTTTAGAAAACATCAAGTTTTAACTTTCGAGCCAAATTTTAAATTTAGTTCAAAGTTTCTTAGTTATATTCGGGTTATGAGTAGCGAACCGGGTTCAGAAAACTCGGAGCGTTACAGATCGGCTGTCATGTGGCCGATCGATCGCCCCTTTGTTTTCTCGCCCTCTGACGTTTTTGCCCTCGACTCCTTTGGTTGATTTCTCTTCTGTTTTTATATGTTTCTTTAAACGATTTCCTTGTCTTTCCAACGTAATTTCAACACCTATTTTATTATATTTTCTTTAAATGGTTTTGAGGATGTTTTAATTAATTTAGAGGTTTAAAAAGAAAAATTTACACGAAAAATTAGGAATAGTTTAAAGGTCGCTATAGAAAGGATAATCCAGAAATTGACATTGTAGAAATTGATGCTGTAGAAATGCCACCACAGCAACGAAATGAGTTGAGAATCCAGAAGCCACATCCACATTTTCCCCAAAGACTGCAGAGACATAACCAAGACAAGCAGTTTAGGAGATTTTTAGACATTCTTAAACAACTCCATATTAACGTGCTGATGGTGGAAACACTTGAACAGATGCCAAACTACATGAAATTCATGAAGGATATTCTATCCAAGAAAAGAAGTTTGAGAGAATATGAACTGGTAGCCATGACTGAAGAGACGAGCTACATCCTGCAAAATAAGATTCTGCCTAAACTGAAGGACCCAGGTAGTTTTACCGTTCCATGTATGATTAGTAATAATTATTTTGGAAAGTGTTGTGCCTCATAGACCCATTACACGATCTAAGGCTCGAGCCCATGATATAACTAACACATGCACTTACACACTTGTCTCTTTTGTAGGTAATGGATCGTGCAAAGACTTGGAGGACATCGTGGGAGACTTGAAGTGGGATATTAAAGCTATGGACATGGACCAAACAAAGCACCTCATCATGTGGAATGACAAGAGAGGCGACCTTAATGCTCACATTGAAATTTGTCTTCTCGAGCTTTAATATTTGTAACTTTTTATTTCAAACTTATTGGCAAACGTTGGCCTTCTTGCTAAACTTTATTATATACATGCATATTAGGCATTTTAGGATTAGATGAATGATAGGATTAGTTGGTGGCTTGGTTAAAGATTTAGCTCACTTGAAGTTGAAGACAGGGCTTGCAAGCCCAAATTATGGCTCAAATGAAGGCCCAACCCATTCAAAATCCTAGCCTACCACCATTAGGTCTATATATTCATGGTATTGGTGCTTGTAAGTTTTTTGGCTGATGTTAATGAGCACACTCAGATTTTCTTCTCATCATTAGAAGAAACTTGGAGCAAGAGGCACCAAGGTAAGCTCGGTTGACAACAGCTGAGGGGTTGCGCCCCAAAACCACTCGTCAAGCTTGGTAGCTTGTAAGAGCAGATTTTTGCCATCTTCTTCTCCATTCTCTTGAGAGTGGAAAGCAGCAAGAAGTGGCCTTAACCGGTCCTTGAATCGAGTTATTTTCCTTGGAAGAAAACTCTTGTCAAAAGCTTCATAATAGCATCCATTGGCTGATTCTCGAAAACATTCCATAACTTCTTCATATCAACAAATCTGGACCACGCCTTCCACCAGCACACACCTCACTCACTTCACTATACTCACCTAAAATTTCATTTCATTCCGAGCACCTTCCATATTCCATTTGCATTTTTCATTTTTGAATTTCTCGATTTTACTAACCGGGGAACTAACGGTCTTATTTCGAGTTTCTTGAATCGTGTTTGCAGGTAGGAGCTCAACATTTGGTATCAGAGCTTGGATAGCTCCCTTGGGGTGAGGGGAACCAGGTTGGTTTGGTTTTCCAAACCCATTTGGTTGCCAAAAACTGAGTGCATCAAAACCGGGTTCTTGCTGTTCTTCTTATTCAGTTTGGAGTTCTTGCTATTTTTCTTATCATCTCATTTTATTTTCTTCCAAAGACTATTTCCAGAATGTTTTGTTAGTTTTCTGTAGACTTGAGCATGAGTTTTTAAATTTTATTTTCCACCATTTTTGTTCTGCAAGTTTCCTTCCTCTTTTGGTAGAACATTGGCCAACAAACTATGTACTTGCTGCTTTATTTCTCTTTCTGGTTTGGTGACTTGGCTGCTGTGTGTTTTGCTTTTCCAGCACTTATGAACATGTTCTAATAGTTACAGATCTGAGCATGAACAAACAGCTTTCCAATAACATCATTTTTGTGACTGGTTTGCTGGTTTAAGTTACTGGTTTTCAAAATAAAATCAGAAAATGATTTGTGTAGTGTTGTTCTGTTTCACTGTTTTAAAAACCGATTTCCAGCACTAAAATGTTATCTATTATTATGTTTTTATCCTTTCAGCATGAGTATAAACTTGTTAGAATTCGAGTATGAAAACCTATTTGCTGAAATCGTGATTAGTTCTGCTGTTTTAAGAACTTCAAATTCGAGCTTCATGTTTTTAACGTTCTATTTGCTGCTACTTTAATACATTAATCTGCTTAAAACATTTTATCTTTTATATTTGAATTGCATCGGTAAAGTAAACATTGCTAAAAGAAGTAAAAGCTAGTGAAAGTACACAACCTAAATTAACCACTATTTTTTATGTTGCTTTATGTCCCTTTCACTATATGCTTGGCTAAGATTTTAATTAAGAACATTCTACTGATAAGTTAATTGACTGCATCCTCAAGTTTGGAATATATAATAAGTTCACTAAGTTGTTTAAAGAGCATGTACGAATCGGTTGCCATCATTTAGAGGATTTTAAACTTGTTAGTGAATTTGACCCTTCTAATTTTGAAAGGTCATAACTTTCGCTACGGGTGTCCAATTTCTACCCGTAAGACATCGTTGGAAAGCTTTTTCAGAGCTCTACAATTTTTTCACAGCTAAGCATGTGACAATCATGTTTTGTTCCCAAAATCCATCGTTTAAGGCTTCAAATTGCGATGCAAAGATTTCGGGCCAACTTTAGACACTCTAGGTTAGGATTTTAACTAGGTTCACTACTTTCTTTTTCCTTCCCTTTCCTAATACTTAGGTTTAATTAACTAAGCTAATTTCCTTCCTAATACTTAGTTTAAAAAAAATAAAAAAAAACTAAAAAATAAAAGAGAAAGAAATGAACAAAACGAAAACAAACAACACACTCCTTAATAGTTAAATCCTTATAATGAAGACACGAAGTTGGGTCACATGAGAACCTACCTCGGATAAAGGCAAAGGCCCGAACAAGGAAACAGATATTCCTCAAGCCGAAACTCACGAAGGTGAGTCTAGCATGCAAAGACAATTAGATTGTCTTAACGAAGAAGTTAACCATATAGGCCAACAACTACAAGACTTAACCCTTGGCATGAAATATAGGCCAACAACTAAAAGACTTAACCCTTGGCATGAAACACATAATGGAAGTCCTTAATAAGAGAATTCCAAATGAAACATCCCGAGAACCCCCACCTAGATTTAAACCCGAAAATCCTAGGAGACGATTTCAAGAACCAAAGTCCACCTCGGACGAAGAAAGACCTGAGTATCCTAGGAGAAAAAACCCACTTTATGATGAGGAGGAGGAATGGACCTTAGATGAGGAAAAGACTTTTCGCCCAAGTAGACGAAAGGACTACGAGGACCTTAGAAATGTCAAACTACATATACCACCATTTGACGGAACATGCGATAGAGATACCTTTCTAGAATAGATTGATAAGGTAGAAAAGGTCTTCGACTATTATGAGTACTCTGATAAAGTAAAGATCCAATTAGTATCCGTAGAGCTATCGGGATATGCAGCCCTCTGGTGGTCCAATATTAAGCTCCAAAGACGACGGATAGGGGATACTCTCATTACTATGTGGAGAGCAATGAAGTCACTCATGACTAAGAGGTTCATACCCAGCCATTACCGTCAAGATCTATTCCTTCAAATTCAAAACCTACGACAAGGAAATCAATCCGTTGAGGCTTACCTTACCGAATTTGAAACTCTCAGGATACGAGTAGATATGGAAGAACCTGAGGAGCAGGTTGTTGCCAGATTCATTCGAGGATTGAATAGAGACATAGGAGATCCAGTTGAATTACACCCAGTAGAGTCCTTAGATACAATACTTCATATGGCCATGACGATTGAGTGACAACTCAATAGAAAGAGAAAATCCAACTACCCTCCTAAGTTTATCCCCAAGATTCCTCCCAAAGTCACCCCTAAGCCACCCGAGCCAATCAAGCCTTTCAACAAGGCTGAAGGAAAGAAGCCTTTTAACTGTAGTTGGCCACCTAAGGAATCCAGTAGCAAAACCTTAGTCGATAAAGCCAACCCACCTAGAGCAAGAGAAATCAAGTGCTATAAATGTCACAGTCTGGGTCATTACATGGCTCAATGTCCGAATCGACGAGTGATGATTATCAAGGAAGATACGGGAGAAGTTGAGAGCGAGGCAGACCACGAGGTAGGAGTAGATGACGAAGATGTCGAGGAGAGTGACACTGAGGAAGAAGTCGTGCGCCCTCCCGAGGGACCCTTGCTGATGGTTAGGAAACGAGTCCTCGTGACTAAGAGCTCAAGAGAGGATTTCCAATATGAGAATATCTTCCATAGTAGATGTCTCATCAAGGATAAGTTATGCTCTTTAATTATAGATGGAGGAACTTGTGCCAACGTGGCATCCGACCAGTTAGTCCAAAAGTTAGGATTAGAGACAACTACACATCCCCACCCTTATAAGTTACGATTGTTAGATGATAGGGATGATGTCAAGGTCTCTCGACAAGTGAGAGTAGATTTTT
Organism: Begonia masoniana; assembly: GCA_022432975.1. NCBI lineage: Eukaryota > Viridiplantae > Streptophyta > Magnoliopsida > Cucurbitales > Begoniaceae > Begonia > Begonia masoniana. The sequence continues at coordinate 32,953,788 of CM039512.1, read as the reverse complement.
CTTTGAGAAAATATCAAGATTCTTTTTTATGTGATGTCGTGCCCATGAGTGCTAGCCACTTGCTTCTTGGACGACCTTGGCAATTTGATCGTAGAGTGAACCACGATGGATATTCCAACTACTATTCCCCTAAGTTTGGTGGTAAAACAATTAAGTTAGCAACCATGACCCCCGAGCAAATATCAAAAGACGACGCTGCTAGAAAATAAGCAAAGAATAAAGCCAATCTTTACATGACTAGATCGGAGATAGAGGCATCGGTGCTTCGAGGATATCTCATGATCCTAATATTATTTTGAGATAGAGTTATGGAGCTAGGAGTAATCCCCAACCCTGTAAAGAAGTTGCTCAATCAATTCCAAGACGTGTTTCTTGAGGAATTACCCCAAGGATTAACACCTTTGCGTGGTATAGAACGTTAGATTGACCTCCAGCCAGGGCCATGCTACCTAATAGACCGGCCTATCGAATGAACCCCGAGGAAACTAAGAAACTGCAGGATCAAGTACAAGAACTGTTGGACATGAGCCCATGTGCAGTTCACTCACTATTGGTACCCAAGAAAGACGGCACAATGAGGATGTGCGTTGATAGCCGAGCCGTGAATCAAATTACCGTAAAATATAGATACCCTATTCCTAGGCTCGAGAATATGTTGGATGAGCTCAGTGGAGCCTCCATATTTTCTAAGGTGGACTTTAAGAGTTGTTACCACCAGATAAGAATGAAAGAGGGTGAAGAGTGGAAGACGACATTCAAGACTAAGTACGGACTATTTGAATGGATGGTGATGTCCTTCGGTTTATATAATGCCCCCAGCACTTTCATGAGGCTCATCCATTACGTGCTAAAAGATTTCCTAGAAAAATTTATTGTTGTCTATTTTGACGACATTTTGGTATATAGCCTAGACCTTCCACAACACCTCAACCATCTTAGTATACTTTTCCAAACCATCCAAAAGGCTCAATTATTTGGAAATCTAAGCAAGGGTTCATTTGCCCAAGACAAGGTTTATTTCTTAGGGTTTGTGATTTCTAATGATGGAATGGAAGCCGACACCGACAAGATCAAGGCCATTAAGGATTGGTCTACACCCAACTCTATAACTGAAGTACGTAGCTTCCATGGGCTGGCCTCTTTTTACAGGAGGTTCATAAAAGACTTTAGCTCAATAGTCTCACCGCTCACTGATTGAACTAAGAAGAGAAAAGAGCTTACTTGGACCCCAGCTTGCCAAAAAAGCTTTGAACTAATCAAGGACAAGTTATGTCACTCGCCAGTGTTAGCACTCCTCAATTTCAACAAGGTATTTGAAATTAAGACTGATGCTTCCGGAGTTGGCATTGGAGTCGTTTTCATGCAAGAGGGGAAACTCATTGCATACTCCATGTACGATAAAGAATTTTATGTTGTTATTAAAGCATTAGAGCACTGGCAGCATTACCTCTTATCAAGAGAATTTGTTATCAATACTGACCATCAAGCTTTACGATATATCAAGGGTCAGCACAACTTAAACAAGAGGCATGCTAAGTGGGTAGAATTCTTAGAGAGGATTTCGTATATTCTGAAGTATGTGAAAGGGAAAAATAATGTAGTCGCCGATGCACTTTCGAGGAAACGAATTCTGCTTACCGAGTTAGGAACTAGATTATTTGGTTTTGAATGGATTAAGCATAATTACAAATCTGATCCTGACTTCGGATCTTATTACACCAAGTGCAAGGAAAAGGCCGAAGGAGAATATCGACTTATGGACAGCTATTTATTGAGAGCGTGAAAATTATGTACTCTGCAAGGAAGTTTAAGGCAATTTCTTATAAAAGAAGCTCATTGCGGAGGATTAGCAAGTCATTTCGGAGAAAAGAAGACCATCGATATGCTTAAGAAACACTTCTATTGGCCACATATGAAAAGGGACGTGCACCGCATGGTGGAGACATGCGTCGTTTGCAAGAAAGCCAATAGTAAGGTTCTACCACAAAGGCTTATACATGCCCTTACCCATTCCCTCGCACCCTTAGACTGAAGTTAGTATGGACTTCGTTTTGGGATTGCCTCGAACTGCTCGTAATAAGGATTCGATCATGGTGGTTGTGGATCATTTCTCTAAGATGGCACATTTCATTCCTTGCGCAAAAATGGATGATGCCTTCTCTATAGCTGACCTATTTTTCAGAGAAATCATTTGCCTGCATGGCATACCGCATTCCATAGTGTCAGACCGGGACACTAAATTTTTAAGCGCCTTCTGGACCACTTTATGGAAGAAGTTGGGGACAAAGCTGTGTTTTAGCACATATTTTCACCCCCAAACTGATGGGCAAACGAAAGTTGTTAAAAGAACCTTAGGCTCCCTCTTACGCAGTATTTTAGATAAGAAACTATCCAGTTGGGATGTAGTCCTTCTAGGATTGAAATTTGCTTACAATTGCATCCTTCATTCCACTACTGAGCAATCGCCCTTTGAAGTTGCCTATGGGTTTAATCCTTGTACACCGTTGGACCTTGTTCCTTTGCCATTTACTGAACTAACCAACTCATCAGGAGCGAGCAAGGTAGAATAGATTGAGAAATTACACTAGAGCGTGCGTCAAGCCATCGAGAAGATAAATACGTGCGTGGCCAAATGAGTAAATAAAGGCCGAAAAGGAGTTATCTTCAACGAAAGAGATTTGGTTTGGTTACACCTACAAAAAGATAGATTCCCTGACAAAATGAAATCTAAGCTTCTTCCTCGAGCGGATGGACCCTTTAAGGTGTTGCAGCGGATCAATAACAACGCTTATAAGATTGAACTGCCAGGAGATTACGAAGTATCGGCAACGTTCAATGTCATGGACCTATCACCCTATATAAGCAAGGACAAAAACTCCGAGGGGCCTGAATTAAAGGATTTGAGGTCAAATCCTCAATCACTTGGGGAGGATCTTGTGCCCCATAGGCCCATTACACGATCTCAGGCCCGAGCCCATGATTTAACTAACAAATGCACTTACACACTTGTCTCTTTTGCAGGTAATAGATCGTGCGAAGACTTGGAGGACACCGTGGGAGACTTGAAGTGGGAGATTAAAGCTATGGAAGTGGACCAACCAAAGCACCTCAACCTTAATGCTCACATGGGAATTTGTCTTCCCAAGCTTTGATATTTGTAACTTTTTATTTTAAACTTATTGGCAAACGTTGGCCTTCTTGTTAAACTTTATTATATGCATGCATGTTAGGCATTTTAGGATTAGATGAATGTTAAGATTAGTTGGTGGCTTGGTTAAAGGTTTGGCCCACTAGAAGTTGAAGACATGGATTGCAAGCCCAAATGATGGCCCAAATGAAGGCCCAACCCACTCAAAACCCTAGCCTACCACCATTAGGTCTATATATATTCATGGTATTGGTGCTTGTAAGTTTTTTGGCTGATGTTAATGAGCACACTCAAATTTTCTTCTCACCATTAGAAGAAACTTGAGCAAGAGGCACTAAGGTAAGCTCGGTTGACAACAACTGAGGGGTTCACCCCAAAAACCACTCTTCAAGCTTGGTAGCTTGTAAGAGCGGATTTTTGCCATCTTCTTCTCCATTCTCTTGAGAGTGGAAAGCAGCAAGAAGTGGCCTTAACCGGTCCTTGAATCGAGTTATTTTTCTTGGAAGAAAACTCTTGCCAAAAGCTTCATAATAGCATCCATTGGCCGATTCTCGAAAACATTTCATAACTTTTTCATATCAACGAATCTGGACCATGCCTTCCACCAGCACACACCTCACTCACTTCACTAAACTCACCAAAAATTTCGTTTCATTCCGAGCAATTGCAATATTCCATTTGCCTTTTAAATTTTCAGATTTCTCAGTTTTGCTAACCAGGGAACTAACGATTTTCTTTCGAGTTTCTTAAACTGTGTTTGTAGGTAGGAGCTCAACAGGAAGGCTTTGTAAGATCTAGGGGCAAACATTAACCTAATGCCCATGTCAATTTTCAAGCAACTGGGAATAAGAGAAGCTCGGCCTACTACAGTCACTTTGCAATTAGTCGATCGTTCTCTAACTCATCCTCAAGGAAAGAGAGAAGATGTACTCGTTAAGGTGGATAAGTTTATCTTCCCAGCAGATTTCATCATTCTTTATTATGAAGATGACCGTGAAGTACCCATAATTTTGGGAAGACCTTTTTTAGCTACAGGGAGAACGTTGATCGATATTCAAAAAGGAGAACTCACAATAAGAGTGAATGATCAACAGATTACCTTCAACGTTTTAAAAGCCATGAAGTGTCCTTATGATGAAGAAGACTGCTTTAGTGTATCAGCAAGAACGAAAACAAAAGAAACAGAGCAAATTACCCAAGGTTATAGAAAACGGTTTGAAACACTAGTGAGAACGGAAGATAAACCAGAAAGTCTACAACCATCCATTGAAGATGCGCCAGCACTGGAACTTAAACAACTGCCTTCTCACCTTAAATATGGATTTTGAGGACTCAAGGAGACCCTACCTGTTATCATTTTGAGTGGTTTGACATCCATGCAAGAAGAAAAATTACTTCAAGTATTGAGAGTTTACAAACAGGCCTTGGCATTTATAGTTAAAGACATTAAGGGGATTAGTCCTAGCATTTGTATGCACAAGATACTCCTAGAAGATGGATACCGCACATCCATCGAGCAACAAAGAAGATTGAATCCAGTGATGAAGGAAGTTGTGAAGAAGAAAATTCTCAAATGGTTGGATGCTGGAATCATTTTTCCATTTAAGATAGTGTATGGATTATCCCAGTTCAATGCGTTCCAAAGAAAGGTGGGATAACTGTTGTAGCTAATAAAAAGAATGAGCCGATTCCAACGAGGATTGTAACGGGATGGCAAATTTGCATGGATTACCGGAAACTAAATAAGGCCACACATAAAAACCATTTTCCATATCGATCAAATGTTGGATAGGTTGGCAGGTAAGAAATTCTATTGTTTCCTTGATGGTTACTCAGGGTATAATCAAATCACAATCGCTCTCGAAGATCAGAAGAAAACGACGTTCATGTGCCCTTATGGAACATTCGCTTTCAGGAGAATGCCCTTTGGCCTATGCAATGCTCTAGTAACGTTCCAACGCATGATAGCCATATTTTCAGACATGGTTGAAGAATGTTTAGAAATTTTTATAGATTTCTCCATTGTTGGAGACTCTTTCGAAACATGTTTGGAAAGTTTGGAGCGAGTTTTAAAAAGCTGTCTGAAGACGAATTTGGTGTTAAATTAGGAGAAATGTCATTTTATGGTTCCTAAAGGGATAGTATTAGAGCATAGAGTCTCAGAAAAATGCCTAGAAGTGGATAAAGCAAAAGTGGAAATTATTGACAATCTACCCCCACTAACCACAGTGAAGGGGATTAGAAGTTTTCTGAGTCATGCAGGATTTTATCGTCGGTTTATCAAGGATTTTTCAAAAATTTCTAAACATTTATGCATGCTACTTAAACATACTACTTTGTTCAATTTTGACAGGGACTGCTTAGAAGCTTTCAACGTGTTGAAGCAAAAGTTAATAATTGCACCTGTGATAGCTACACCCAACTTGTCTATTCCCTTTATTCTAATGTGCGATGCCAGTGACTATGCTGTGGGCATAATGTTGAGACAGAAGAAAGACAAGTTCTTCCATTCCATCTATTATGCATGCAAAACCCTCAACGATGCTCAGAAAAATTACACCACTACAGAGAAAGAATTACTCACGGTAGTCTTTGCTTTTGATAAATTCAGAGCTTATTTGATTGGAACAAAAGTGATTGTATACACAGATCATGCCGCAATCAAGTATCTCATCACGAAAAAGAATGTCAAACCAAGACTAATTTGTTAGGTGCTACTTCTTCAAGAGTTTGACCTGGAGATCCACGATAAAAAGGGTTGTGAGAACCAAGTGGCGGACCATCTATCTCGCCTGGAAAATACAAGTGAGCAACAACATGGCGAGCATATAAAGAAGAACTTCCTTGATGAACAGATGTTGAAGGTGGATGCAACTTCAATGCCATGGTATGCACAGACTTTGTCAATTACATTGTAAGCGACATCGCCCCTCCATATATGCAGTATCAACAAAGAAAGAAGTTTCTAAAGACGTGAAACAATACATCAGGGATGAACCTTTCCTTTTCAAACAAGGCTCTGACCAACTATTGCAAAGATGTGTGCCTGAGGAAGAGATGAATTTGGTGCTACAGCAATGCCATGAAGCACCATATGGAGAACATTATGCAGGCAAACACACAGCTGCAAATATTCTACAATCAGGTTTGTACTGACCCACTCTTTTTAAGGATGCTAATAATTTTTTGAAAAATGGTTATGATAGGTGCCAAAGGATAGCCAACATCACTCGAAAACATGAGCTACCACTTGTGAATATTATGGAAATCGAAATCTTCGACGTATGGAGAATAGATTTCATGGGACCATTCCCAGCATCTTTTGGTAACCAATATATCCTCTTGGCGGTCGATTATGTTTCCAAGTAGATAGAGGTTATGGCGTTGCCAAACAATGAAGGAAAGAGCATGTTGAAATTTTTACAAAAGAATATTTTCACAAGATTTGGAAAGCCCAGAGCAATCATTAGCGATGGAGGATCTCATTTCTGTAATAGATCGTTTAATGCGTTATTAAGCAAATATGGCGTCAGACATAAAGTTACCACGTGTAACGACCCTTAACCGTAACCCTTGAATCCCCATGGATTATTATTTATCCTTCTTCCTTTTTTAAAAAAAAAAAAAGAAGAGAAGAAAACTTTGGACAAAATCTGTGATGGTTGAAATCGTCGTGAAATTATTTGATAAAACAATATTTAAGTATCAATTAGAATATTAGAAACAATCGGCCGAAGGGACAGAGGGTATAAAAGTGTAGATTATTTAAATGTCTTAAATTTGAACGCATCTACCGCTCAACAGTAACCGACTTACATCCACCGCTACACTTCTACCGCCCATCTTCCGAATACTTCTACCGAACACATCCACCGCTCAACAGTAATCAATCTACATCCACCGCTACACTTCTACCGCCCATCTTCCGAATACTTCTATCGAACACATCCACCTCTCAACAGTAACCAATCTACATCCACCGCTACACTTCTACCACCCATCTTCCGATTACATCTATCGAACACATCCACCGCTAAACAATAACACACAACATCTCCAAAACACATCCACCGCTCAACAGTAACCGATCAACATCCACCATTACACATCCACCACTCATCTACTGAATACATCAACAAAACACATCCACCGCTCAACAGTAGCCGATCAACAACTTATTTCTAATCTTCTATAGACTTTAAACCTCATTTCCAGAATGCTCATGTACGTAGGTTTATAGACCTGGATAGAATACGCATGGCGAAAGGTTCAAGAACATATAAAAACATTTAATCTTATAATCCCCTTTAAAACTTATAAATATTGAACAAATCAATTACTTATCATCATATAAAAATTCTCTTCTACTATTTCTTCTATGTCATTATCTTATTCCATAACAGACCAGGAGCACCATTCTCAGGTCAAATCACCACCCAGCACAAAATCCACGCCATAAGTACAATCCAGCAACCCGACTTAGATGTTATCGCTTGGAATGAAATCCTCACCTTTCAATTCGTCACCTACATCATAAGGTTCAAACTATAAGCCTAATGCTTAGTAAGAAGTGCAACGTATACATAATTACTCATGAACGTATACTCAATAAAATCATATTCTTATTCATCGATCATTTATCGTGCATTAAGGAGGGATTAGTGCCAAAGGGGGGTAGGCAGAGTGCGTGTACATGGCCCCCTCTCGGGCAATAATCTTGGTCCATCCCTGGACAGTAACATGGCCAAACCACCCCAACCCTCACTTAAATATAGTTGTATACATTTCATTGTCATATATCGTTCATGAAAGGGGCATGTTCATAAAACATTTTACATTTTTGGAAGGTAAATCATAATGCGTGAAATGTACATACAAAACAAAACATTACACCAAAGAAAACTCAGACATCCAGCATATACCGTAGTACAAACCACAAACATCCAGACATTGTCAACAACAAGCTTAATCTAGTACCCTTGTGATGTAGAGCCCTAATGGCCGGAAGTCTTAACGCACTCACTTACCTGAATTCCTTTGCTATGTCGTGCCTTAATTTGAATTCTTTTCCACCTAAGACATTTCATACTTCAATATTAAATATGTCCTGAATAATCTAAACTGAGAGCTGGTAAAATCTTAGCTAAAGAAATCATCCTAGATTCTAGCTTGAACCTCTAAGGCATTTCGCTGAGCACTTAGTGTGCGGAGCTTAACTTTCAAAACATTAATGACATCATCGCCTAAATTGCCAGATTCGTATAGATTTTAGATTCTCAAATAAAATATCGACAACGTCTAGGATTTTATACCAATGCCAATACAGAAGACTCGAAATACTGTCATTATTCAAGCATTGTCCTTTTCTAAGTCTTTAAACACCAACCAGTAATCAGCCTTAATCAAAAGCTTAATGAATGAATCACCTAAACCTTACCTGAGCTTGAATCGTCGAAGAAAGAGAAGGGAGGAATCGATTGCCGAAGGAGGAAATCGCCAGAAGAGGAAAGTCAGATACATGAGAGTTTAAATGAAATTTTATGCTTTCCTCTTCCTATTTATATCGAACCAGCTCACACTAATTACAATCTTTTCCATTAAACCTACTTTTATTTATAATTTCCTTATTACATAATTCACACCATAATAATCGCGGGAAAAATAATTGACCAAGGTGCTGGTTGTTACACCACGACTTGTCATCCGCAGAGCAATGGGCAAGCAGAGGTTTCAAATCGAGAAACAAAGAAAATTTTGAAAAAAGTTGTGCATCCCTACAGGAAAGATTGGTCTCAAAAGCTGAACGATGCACTATGGGCATATAGGAAAGCTTATAAAACTCCCTTGCGCACCACTCCATACAATCTGATATATGGAAAAGCCTGCCATTTACCTGTGGAGCTAGAGCATAAGGCGTACTGGGCAATTAAAATCCTAAATTTGGATTTACAAGGAGCTGGAAGACACCGGTTTTTACAGCTGCATAAGTTAGAAGAGTTAAGAATGAGCACCTATGAAAATGTAAAAATTTATAAGGAAAAAGTAAAGAGATGGCATGACAAAAATATTCAATAAAGAATATTCAAAAGGGTCAATCTATTGTACTTTTTAATTCAAGATTGAAGCTTTTTCTAGGGAAGTTGAAATCTCGATGGTCTGGTCCCTTTGAAGTAAATAGAAGTTTACCCATATGGCACATTGGAATTACGAGATGAAAAAATGGTCAAAATTTTAAGGTCAACGGCCAGAGAGTGAAGCATTATCATGGAGAAATATTGACAGAAATTACGTCAATTTCTCTCAAGGACGGAAGAGCAACGTGAAGCATGGAAAAGTCAGGCTGACGACTTAAAAATCAAGCGCTTATTGGGAGACAACCCAATTTTTAATATCCTTTTAATTTTTTCGGCTTTGCTAAAAATAAAGTTAATGCTACAATGTTTGTTGTAACATCAAGAAAAAAAAAAAGAAAAAGGAAAAAAGACAAAATAAAGAGTGGAATAATTAAAATTAAATAATTAGACATTTTTCTCTAATTATTTACTTTTAATTGACCACCTTCACAAAATTTTCCTCTCCTTCAAATTTTAAGTTTTCTCAATTCCCACTTTCCTCTTCTTTAGTCCTAGAGACGTTGCAGTAATTTTTCAGAGTCTTGCATCTCACGACATTTTCCCTCCCCTTTCAGGATACCAGATACCACCATGAGATCCAAGTGCTCTGGACGGAAATCTGCTGAAGACTTGCACAAGCTAGAATTCATCTCCGACATAGCAAAACTCTGATATGACCAAGGTATGATACAGAAAACTTTTGTTGTAGAAAAATGACCTGTGATTTCGGACGGCACTTACACTGGGTACCCAAGCTGTAGTTCTATGACCATTCAAGGGCGTAACAGGATGCAGTTTTGTGCTCTTCCAGATGAGGTAATCGTGAATTTAGTTCGCGAGTTTTATGCTAATTTTGAGGGTGAGTTGCCCCAATAGGTAAGGGTGAGAAGAAGAAAGGTAACGATTTCGCCTGCAACTATAAATTCTTTTTATAATTTAGAATGAGTAGAGGATGAGTTTTACATTGATGCAGACAATCATTCACCGTCATTCCTGACGGATGTACTGAAGGAAATCGCAGAACCAGACACCGATTGGGTCGTTTCAAAGACAGGCGCCTTCTCACTCCCCCGAATCAAACTACCGAAGGCGAGAGTATGGTACCATTTTCTTAAAAGTTGCTTATTACCTTCCTCTCATGGACAGCACGTTACTAAGGATAGATCCATTTTGTTATTCTGTATTTTAATTGGAAAGCGCATTAATATTGAGACTATTATTTATCAGAACTTGTGTGCTAATGCGTTGTGGCCAAAGGGACAATTTCTCTTTCCCTCTCTCATCACAGGGCTCTGTGAACATGCGGGAGTAGTTTATGAAGAAATGGAGGAGAAACTTGCACCAGCACCAGGTATTACCCCTTTAGCAGTGAGAAGAATAGCACTCAGCAAATCAAGGGAAAAAGAAGTCGAAAAGGATGTAGAATCAAGAATGAAAAGTGCACACCATCCAAATGCTGCAAGTGGAGCTGCAGCATCAGCCGAGAGCAATGTTTATCAGCAACAAATCATGGAAGGCTTGCGGTTTATAGATGAAAAATTGGCACAGTAGCAAGAAACTCTGCTCATGATGGAGCAGCAAATGAGCCAACAAGAGGTCCAGCAATTTCACATGGATGCTAGGCTCCACAAGTTGAAACGGAAGAGTAGAGTCTTCTGGCGCTACAACAAACTCCGAGACAAAGCATTGGCCAAGAGTTTGACAAGGTCTTTTGATGAGCTCCGACTAACCTTCCCTCACTTACCAACATTATTGCTCAAGGACTCGGACTCCGAACCAGAAACAGGAGCATAATAGTCCAGGGAAGTTCTTGCCCCTATTTTTATTTGCATTTTATTTTGTTTGGCAGTGGGGACACTGCCAATTTCAAGTTTGGGGGTAAGGGTATTAGTGTGTAATATAGATGCTAATAATAAAACCTTAAAAAGAAATTCTTAACTTTGTAATCTTGTTGAAACATTTCATTATGATACATTAATATCATTTGACTAAGAATTTTTCCCTTTAATATAAATTTCCTTCATAACACACAAACTCCTTTTTAATTACTTAGGAAAATTATCCTAATTAGATTCCATAGTTTCATTTAGATGAGAACGATTTAATGCTTACCGAAGAAAATTAGAGATAGAAAGTTCTTCTAAAAATATAATAATATAATAAGTTTGGGGGTTATGGAAAAAAAAACAAAAATTTGAAAAACAGAATAATTGCAATTTTCTAATCTACTTTCAATCTCGAGTGATTCTTTTGGATACTCGATGGGTAGAATTCAAATAGAGAAACTTTGGGAGGAACTTCGTTGCAATATTATTGACTATACCTCTCTATAGTTCTATATGAGTACGTATATTTAAGTGACACTACTGAATAACCGGAGGCCTTCATTACCAATGTTGTCAATCGCTTAATAAGGTAGTGTGACTTATAAGAGAAAGTCAATATAAAAATATATATCCCTCTTACTTATTATTAAAAAAAAAACAAACAAAAAGAGAACCTTTGAAATCTAATTAACTTAAGAAAAGCATTAAAGAGTTAGCGATCTAATATTAACTGTGAATTTTAGTTTTGATGATTGAACTTAGCAGGTTGAAGAGGAGTTTGAGCGCACACACACTTTAAAAAATTATTTTATTGGGAATAACTCTATGTTAATTGCTTATAATTGTGATAGTACAATTTTTCATAAGATTACAAGTTTCGAAATATCCTGTAAATTACATGAAATTCATTAATGTTATCTTGGGAATTCTTTAATTTTGATTTTATTTTGCATCACTCGAGGATGAGTAATGGTTCATGTTTGAGGGTATTTGATAACTCTTAAATTAGAGTTATTTTATACTATTTTTATTTAATAAAATTCGTATGATTTGAGTGAATATAAAAGGAATGTGGTCAAAATTATAGAAATTGCTATAGATTGTTAAGCATGGAAAGAATTTAAGAAATTAATTATTTTTACGTATATTTTCGAATAAATCAGATTATTAGCATTAATTTGAATAGTTGTTGTTATCTTGGGCCATACAATTAGGAAAGCTTAGATTGCATTAATTGAATGACCAAAAGAGAATGAGCAAATATTAGAGAAATCACTAGAATTAAGAAGGGAGAGAGAAAATTGGCTGGAGAATCTCTTAGAATCAATAAGGAGAAGAAGGCGGGCTAAAAAGAAGGGGACCATAACAAAAAGGGGGGAGATCTAGAGAAAGAAACACCATGCACGAGAACGAGGGAGAGAGAAGGCAATTGGAAAAATGGAGAAACTTGGCTGCGAGGAGGGCTGGATATTGGACTTCAACCATTCTTCTTCTTCTTCTACTTTTTATTTTTCTTTTGATGATTACTGTTATTTTTTATTTTATTATCATGATTTTTGGCTAGACTTTTTTATCTTGGTTATGAGAGAAAGTACTCGTTATATGTTTTGCTTAGATTTATGAAAGTTTACGTATTTTTCATTGAACAATCTATCGTGATGTTTATTGCTTTGTCGATGGGTAAATTTGACGTTATATATTCCTATTGTATCGATAGGTAGATAGGAATTTTAGGATGCATGATTGATTAAAAAAATTAAAATTGTTACAACGTTGTTAACATTAATTTATTTGGCATTGAGAATAGGACTTCAAGGAAATTCGAATCAAATTTTATTCTTTCAAAGTCGAAAGAAACTCTAGGTCGAATTTAACTAGGCAATTCGATAGAATCATAGAAAAATAATTATTCTTGCTGTTCTGTGAAAAATTCTATAGCTTTCTGTAGCATCGATAGTATTTTGCATATAACGAGGAAATCGACCCTAACCAAGGCTTCCATCATCTTTATCTTCTTAATTTATTTCAATTCAAGTTTTTATTATTTTTTAGTAAACTTTATTTTTATCATTCTTTGTCACTCACGTCATTTTTTATATTATCTTCATATTTATTTTCATAGAACTTTATAGCAATTAAAATTAGTTAATATTATCCTCGTGGGATCGACTTTTACTTACTTTTATTACTTCGTTAGGGACACGTATACTTGTGCTAGGTGTAAAAAATCACTAACAAGCACATCATTTGGTATCAGAGCCTTATTCATCCTTTTACCACTCTTTTCTTGTGTGCTCTAAGCCCTTGAACACTGGTAAGAAGTTATTCTTTATCTTTCCAAAGTTGTAGCTACAATATGTCAAAATCAAGCCATCACTTTGTTGAGAATTTGTAATCTTTTCTCAAGAACGTTTTGATGAGATTCGTACAACTTTACTCAAAATTGATAATATGCTTGAAAGACTATCTAAATGAGTCTCCTTGCCCTAAGGTGCAAGAGGAGAAGTCCTTGGTTTTGGAGGAATCACATCTCGTAGTAGATGAAAAGTCCTTTCTTTTGCATTGCTGAGATGAAACTTACCAAATGGAGAAAATCATTATAGAGGAATGTCAAGATGGAGTTTTGACAGCAACCAATGAAGAAGAAGCCAAATTTGTAGAGTTGTTGGGAACTCAAGAGGAGCCACCCCTCATTTTGGTTCAGGTGTAACGACCCATTTTCCCAGCAAGATATTGTCCGCTCTGGGGATTGGGCCGCAGCCCAATATCCTCCCCTCACGGCTTTGTTTGGCGAGAACTTCCCGGAAGGTCACCCAACCTGGAATTGCTCTCGCCGAAGCACTTTTAACTTCGGAGTTCTTATGGGATTCGTCGCCAATCGTGCTCCTAAACGCGTCTTGCTATGTTGGGAGGGATCTCTTTACATATGTTTCATTTCCACATACTTCCCCAAGCGCTGTGGGATTGTGACGACCCCCTTTTTACGACCCGTCACCTTCCGGTTCGCCCGCGCGGACATACCGCCATCCGGGTTCCGGTTCGTGCAGCCATCATACCATACTTACAGATCCGGGTCATCACAATCACCCCCCCTCGGGGGCCCAACGTCCTCGTTGGCCACAATTCCGGTTGGGTACAGGCTCTGATACCATTTGTAACGACCCATTTTCCCAGCAAGATACTGTCCGCTCTGGGGATTGGGCCGCAGCCCAATATCCTCCCCTCACGGCTTTGTTTGGCGAGAACTTCCTGGAAGGTCACCCAACCTGGAATTGCTCTCGCCGAAGCACTTTTAACTTCGGAGTTCTTATGGGATTCGTCGCCAATCGTGCTCCTAAACGCGTCTTGCTATGTTGGGAGGGATCTCTTTACATATGTTTCATTTCCACATACTTCCCCAAGCGCTGTGGGATTGTGACGACCCCCTTTTTACGACCCGTCACCTTCCGGTTCGCCCGCGCGGACGTACCGCCATCCGGGTTCCGGTTCGTGCAGCCATCGTACCATACTTACAGATCCGGGTCATCACATCAGGTATCTCCAACTAGCCGAGAAGATGATTTTAAAATGGAGATGACTTGTTCACTTAAATTTCCACTATCCAAGATGGTTTCAGAGTTTAAAACAAGCTATGAGAAGGAAGCTTATTTGCGTACAAATTTTAAAAGCCAACAAGCACTTGATAAAATGAGTGTGGGGTACGAGAGAAGCATTGATGTTTTTCCTTACATACAAAACTACAAGAAGAAAAGAATAAGCAAGGTAACTAGGCTTTATCATAGAGGTATTTACTACTTACTAACTTTAATGATAGACTTTTTAGAGTTGTATGGAGTAAAGATCCTTTTGACATTGGTAATAATTTTTCTCATTGGCAAGACACCTTTGACAACAAGGTTTTGAACAAGTTACTCAATCTTGATAGTTGTATGTTGAATGGTGAAAGGCACTACTTACCTTGTAATACCCGACTGTACGGAATATAAATATTTTAATGTAAATGGCATTTTTGTTAATATATCAAATCAAGTCCATTTTGCGAAAAGAAGACGTTATTACGATCCTAATAATTAATAAGGATTTTGAGAAAATTTCAGGAATTTTAGGAGTTTAACGCTAATTTTACGAGAATTACGTTTATCGTAATATAAAGGATACTTTGGTAAAAATAGTAAACGAGGTCTGAATTGCAAATGGAAAGCTTTAATGGAACCCTAGTAATAAGTTGGATTTACTAGTGAAATAAGGAAATTTGGAGAAACCGAATCGTCGGTTAATTAACGAAACAAATAGAAAATCAAAGGAATGGCAAAATAGTAATTTGCCAAGTAAATATTATATAATATTACAACCCTTTCTTCTTCTTCACGATTTCACTCTCTCTCTCCCCTGCGAACTCTCTCCCTCCTTCGACGGTTTCCTTCTCCCTCACGGCGATCTCCGTTTCGACAACCAACGCTCTCCGATCAACCTCTGTTCTTCACGTTTTCTTCTCTAATCCCGACCCTAGGTACAATTCTGTAACGCCCGGGTTTTCGGATCTTAGGATTTTCTAATTTCTTAGGTTATTTTTGTAAAATAGCAAATTGAAGTATTTTCTTGAGCGGGATGTTTCCTTAGAGCCCTAGGAAGTTATGGGAATTTTTAGAGGAATAAGTGAAATTTTAGAAACCCAAATCGAAAAGAGTAATGCTAGAGTTCCCGTTTTAGCCTTTTAGTATGTTAATTCGTAAAAATAGCAAAATAAGTCCGTTTTGTGAACAGTGAGTTTTGTTAGAACTCTAAGATTAAATTGGAATATTTGGAGAAATAAGGAAATTGCAGAGAAACCGAATCGATAGACTAATTAAAGAATTAAGTATAGAATTGAGGGAAGGGCATTTAAGTAATTTGGTAAGTAAAAAGATTATAATTTTTATAAAAACAGAATGGCTTCACGAAGAAGCCATTCTGCTGCCGAGCCCCGACGCCAGAGGGAGAGCCCCGACGACAGAGAGCCGAGCGACGACTCTCCTCCGGCGACCACGCGATTCCGGCCATCGTTCAGACGAGCAAACTCCGGCAAGCTGAGGCCAGAGCTCGGTTCAGCTTTTCCGCGCCAAACCCGATCAAAAACTGGTGAGCTTTGCCTTGTTTTTGTTCGGTTTGTGGCCGAGGGTGACGAGCTCGATTGAGCTCCGATCACCGGCCCTTTTTGGCTGCTCTCGGCGTTGTATTGCCGAGCTTAATGTCGGCGTAGATCGCCGGGCAGTATGGAGCTCGGGTTGAGCTGGAAACAGGGGACCCGAATTTGAGCCTAGGGCTTTCTTAATTGGAAACTTCGATTTTAGGTTAGATTATTCTAATTGAGAGTATATGTGGTCGATTAGTGAGGAAATGAGTGTGGATTGATGAAAAATCGAAAAGGGGGAAAATTCCGGGAAAGGGCAGAATCGGGTTTTGCCTGATTTGACCTAGCTACAGTCGTTTGTTTTGAAATTCCTTTTGGCAGGTTAAAATAGGTTATTAGAGGAATACGTGGCCGCTAGAATCGTCCGATTCCGATCACCGACGCAAAAGTTATGCACGTTTGAGTTTCGGGTCGGTTTTTACCGAACCCAAAATAGTGGCCCATTTAGTTAGATTTTAGTTAGATTAGGCTAGAAATAGTAGTTTAAGATGTTTTCACGAAAATGAGAGTTTAGTTATGCCGAGCGAGTTGTAATGCAATGTTTTGATATTTGGGTTTTTCAGGTTCCACGGTTAAGATTTCAGATAGAGACGAATTACTAAGGACGTCAGGTAAGTAGTGTTGCATGCGTGTTGCCTTCGGGCCTACATCACGGAACGCTAGGTTATGTTGCATGTTTCTATGTATGTTTAGCTTTCTCATGCATCATGTTTTAGACAAAGTACGAAAATGTTTTAGCATATGTTTTCACGATTTGAACGTAGAAACGACAACGATGTAAAACGAAAATGTAAAGTGTCTGAGGGAAGTGGTTCACCCTTCAGATGTAAAGTGTGGAACGTCCAGAAAATATAGAACGTCTGAAGGAAGTGGTTCACCCTTCAGATGAAGTTGTGGAACGTCTAGAGATGGAGAAACTAATCCGCCCTCCATTGGTAGAGGATTACATGTATGTATGATGGAAACGATATAAACTGAAACGAAATGATTATGTATAATGGAAACGATATAAACTGAAATGAAATGATTATGTATGATGGAAACGATATAAATTGAAACGAAATGATTATGTATGATGAAACTGTAGAAACTGCATATGTTAAGTAAATGTTTTAAATTCATATTGTCACTACTTGCTAAGCATTAGGCTTATAGTTTGAGTTCTGTGATGTAGGTGCAGAAGAACGGGTACGGTGAGTTTTCATGAGCACGCTAGGATTACGGACGCAGTTGTTGGAGTACGACCATGGTGGCAACCCGGCAATATTGTTAGGGCGATTCCGACCGTGGTTAGTATGAGTACGAGTCTATTGTTAGTAGGTCTACGTGTCGGTTTTGTTTGTGAAAGTATGAAAATGTTTAAGGATGTGGATCGGATGATTTGATAGAAAAATGTATGAAAGGTTGAGTTTTGATGTAAATGTAGTGGAAGTAGAACGTTTAGAATGTGGAGTCTTAATTTTAGAAATATACTGGAACTGTTTGGTTATTTTAAAACAGGTAAGGATACGCTCGATTTTTAGAGCGATCCATGCAGTTCGTTTTCTTGAGTTCTTCCCGAAAGTATAGGCTATATTAGTGTCGTGTTTTGATGATCGACGAATGAGTGTTTTGTTTTAATTGATCTTACTTTAATTGTTAATTGTTTTAAGTTATTAATGGTTTTAGTCTAGTTTTAAATGTTTTAAAAGTCGAAATGTTTTACGCTCAAAATGTTTAAGTCAAAGTTAGACCCTAAAGTTTGTTAGGGGTGGGTCAATTGTCTAGGTTCGGTTTATTTTATAGTGTCGAGTGAAAAAGAAAAATTTTATGCGTAAACACGAGGGTTTAGGTGAAGGTTATGTCAATGTAAAGTCAAGTCCTGTGACGGCCCTACGGGGTTGGGGTCGTTACAGATTCTAAGGTTTTAGGAAAGTTTATTTCGATTTTTACGGAGTTTAAACGATTAGGATTCGTTTAGGGTTTCGTTAAAAATGTGATTTAGGGTTTGAAATCGATAGGTTTACATTAGTTGTTGATGTAATTGACGTATTGGACGTTATGGGACAAAGTTAAATCGATTTGTGAGAAATGTTAAAGTTTGAGAATTTTAGGGGTTTTTGGAAAACTCGTTAATGGAAATTTTGAGGTGTCAAGCGTGAATTACTCGATAAAACGCCTCGATTAGTTAAGTTAGAATTTTAGAAATTTTTTTAATTAAAGATTTCGTTAATTTGGACGTTTAATAGCTTAAAATCATATTAACGACAATCGTGGTGAATTTGCCTTAGGTGAACAACACTCGTGGACGGAGCTTGAAGTTCAATGCGCACGAGGTAAGTTCTCGTGACTTACTGTGGCTGATTGGCTTACACCATAAGCCAGAGTTTGTTGTTGAGGATATGTTGGTGTTTCGTTTGGTTAAGTTGGTCATTGTTTTGTCTGATTGTTTTGGTTGGGTAGTTTAGGTCCGGTTGTTCTATAGTTTGTTTGTAATGGTGTTTTGATGGTATTTGTCGTGTTTTGATTGTATTAGTAGTGTTTTAATGGTATGCTCATTTCGTATATTTATATTGAACTGTTCATGCATCATGGTTTTAAAAACGTAATGAAAATGAATTTACACACGGATTTTATGAAAAGAACATGCATGTAAAGGCAAGTAAAGTATCACAGTAAACAACCATGACTTGGGGTTATCGGGGATGAGGTTCAGACCTGGCGTTCCGTGGTGAGCGGGTTTTCCTCCATTCAGATGGTGTGGGCTGACTAACCGCTGAACGTGCCCTATCCATCTGTCGAGAGTTTTCGATAACCATAGACTGACACGTACTGATATATGAAATGACATGGACAGTTTTCATAGCATTGAGCATACATGATCATGCATTAGCATTTACGTAGAGCTTGCTGAGATTTTTATCTCATAGGTGTCTTTATGGTGTAGGTGACCTTGACATAGGTGAGGACGAGATCCCTCCACCCGAGGAATGATGCAGTTGAAGGAGGATGGCCCATGGGAGTGCGCTAGGCAGTCGATGCTCCTTTTGACCCGTGATGGAAGTAAGCGTATGTTTTGGGAACACGGTAGTTAGATAAAATTGTATAGTTGAACATATTAGGATGCTTGGGTCTGATTAGTTGATAGGTTACTGTAACACCCGGCATTTTCGATCGGAAAATTATCCCTCAAATTGTCGAACGAGGTTAGGTTTATATTAATATGGCGTATGTGTTGGCGAAATTGTTGGGATGTTTAGTGGAAAACTAAACCATGATTCATTTAGTTAGAAATGCATGGAAGGGCAAATTAGGAAGAAATTAAGGTTGGTGGGAGAAATCAAATGAATGATTGACACTTGGCAAACTTGTTTAAAAAGCCATACTCTTTTCTCTCCCCTCCTACGTGAAACCCTCACTTTCTCTTCTCTGCTCTTTCCATTTCCTTCTCTGTTTCTTCTCTTTCTAGCGATTCAAACCTTTCTAGAAGACTTCATCTCTCCTCTTTTCTTCTATTTTCTGCAGCAAAGGTAAACATCTACTTATGCTAATGAAGTTGGACAAGTTAAGATGTGAGTTTTGTTGAAGTTTAGGGTTAAGACATTTCGGAGAAAACTCACTGTCCTTGGATGAAAACCTGTTGGATTGTTTTCTAAAAGTCCGAATGGAGTCAGGAGTGTATGTAGTAAACATTTTTCAGCTTGTTTATTTTCTGAATGTGCATGTACAGGTTCGTGCATTACCGAGACGATCAGAACATCAACTTCGCAGCAAACAGGTAAGTTCATACCAGTAGGTTGCCCTTTATGGCCCTACATCAAAGAGGTACTAGGGTTCTTGTTCTGTCAGGTAGTTTTGGGTAGAAATGATATAGCTTCTGTTCAGTTTGTATTCTGTGTTGTCTGTTCAGTTCACGTCCTGAGTTGTCTGTCTTCTGTCTCACAATATGCCCTTTTATTTCTGATGTCTGCTGTTATAGGTTCAGGCACTGAGAATGTCATGCATACACGTTTTACTGAAAATCCATGCAAAACTGTTTTCTATACACGGTTTTGAAGTTAAGAAAGATAAAATCTGACTGTCTGAAAAATACCGGTTAAGTGTGAGACGGGGACTGGCCCCAGAATTGTTTACTGTTTACCGTTTACTGTACTGTATCCCTAAATGTGCCTGATAGCGCACCCTCCCCCCTTCCCCACTGTTCGCCACCCTAATTGTGCCTGATAGTGCACCCTCCCCCTCCCCCACTGTTCGCCAGCTCCCTTATCAGCTCCACTTATTCCAATACTGTCACTGGAAGATAAATGTTCTGTTCTGTACTGTCACTATATTTCTGACCGCATGCATAGCATTATGCATCACTGCATTTATTTCTGATATGCTCTTACTGAGTTTTAGACTCATAGGTGAACTCTCCCCGAAACTGAGGACCTTGTTCATCAAAATGACGATCTAATGTAGCTGGTGGATTGAGCTCACAGGGTGGTTGCTGCAGCTAGACATAATTCTGTTCTGAGGTTCAAGTTTTCAAAATACAATCTATATTGTAAAGCTTTTTTTTCTGAAATTCTGATTTTTGTGTCAAAAACTCTATAGAAACATCTGTTTTGAGAAATTCTGTAATTATATGTAAAGTCCTGTGCTGTCTCTGAGATTTTGAAACAAAGTATAGATTCTGTGTCAATGTTTAAAACCGTTGTATTTGACAGTTCAGTTTATATTCTAAAATATTCTGGAATTGTTTGGGATATTTTCTATTAATCTGTGCATGGATGATTTCTGGTTTTAGAGTTGTCCATGCAGCTTGATTTTCTTGAGTACTGTCGTGTTTTCAGACATGTTCAAAATCATGTGTTTTGAATCGGTTTTGAGGTTTTCTGTTTGTAAATGATCCTGTCAAAAGTTGTCAAATTCTGCCCCCTTTAAACGAAATCTTCCGAATCACGTTCACTGTTGTTTTAAGTGTACATCCACCGATAGTCATTGTTCACATTTTGTCTTATTCATTCCACCGGAGAAAAATGAAAATTCCGTCTGTTGTAAAATTGCATCCACCGGTGACGTCACCCACCTCCACCGCCCAGTTCAATTATCTCATTCGATGACGTTATCATCTCATCCGGTGTTGTCTACTGTCTGTATCTTCCGGCTGACGTCACCCATCTTCCGGCTGACGTCATCACCTTCTGCCGATTTCGTTTAAATGCCTGTATCTTCCGGTTGACGTCATCTATCCTCCGGCTGACGTCATCACCTCATCCGATTACGTCTGCCGCCTGTATCTTCCGCCTGACGTCACCCATCATCCGTCTGACGTCAGCATAAGTCTTCCGCCCAGTTTTACTCAGCCTCTTCCGCTGAACCCTGCTCATTCTTTGTCGTAACTGAAATCCACCGATAGCTTTAAGTCTTCCGCCAATATTTCCTGTTTTCCTGCCGCCATGAATAACTGTTATTTGAATTCTTTTTACATTCCCTCCTGTACTTTTCAGATTTCCGCCTATGTCTTCCGACGGTATCCATGTCTTCTGCCTGGTTTTAATTCCTTCTTCCACTTCAATTTAATTCCATTCTTTCTGTTTTCTTGCTTTAAACTAAGTCTTCCGCCAGTCTTTAACCTAAGTTTTCCGACTTCACATTCTGTTTTCTGCCTCGACCTTCTTCTATTATTTGTTCTTCCTTCCGATTGTAGATATGTTTACAGTGTTTTTCCCGTTTTATATTCGAATACAGGGAATGCTCTTCCCCTCCTCTCAAAAGTTCAAGAGTTTACTTTGAAAAGCTCATCCTGTTTATGTTTAAATATTTCTTCTGTTTGCCTCAGTTTATTCCTGTTCTTTCTGTTTGTTTTCAAATATCAATCTGTTTTCCCGTTTTACTTCTGCCATGTATTTCTGTAATCTGTTTTCAATGTGCCCTTGCATTCTGTTTCCTGTTTTCATGTTTTCCAGACTTCAACTTCAGGAGGAGTATACTGTGTGAAATGTTTTAAGAATTTTATTTCCTCCTCCACCAGCCTTATGCTAATTTCTGTTCTGTTATCCATTATTGAAACCTGTTTTAAATTTCTACTCCAGAGAACACTCTCTCTCTCTGCGAAGTTTTAAGGTTTCGAAAACGTTCAGACTGTCCCTGATGTTCTGCTCCCTGTTTTGTCTATGTTCAAAAAAAAAAAATAGTCCCAGTTTCCTGTTATCTGTCCCGGAGTGATGGCTCCGATCCCGGACTCCGATCGGGTTCGGTTTTCGGGCTGTCACAGTTACGTTTTAATGTTTTTAAACGTTTTGGAAACTATTTTATAAACCGCTTGGTGATTTTGAACAGGAGGAAATGTTAAGTTTTTAAACGGATCCACGCGGTTCTTTTTTACGATATCGGGTTACGTTTTAAACGTGTTTATGGAGTAGGGTATGTTGATGTTTTAGAGTATGTTATGTGTATAAGTATGTAGGGAAAAGAAAGAGAGAAATGACAGAAAGAAGGAGCGGACAAAGAAGAAAGAAAAAAAAGAAAAAAGGAGGGAGGCACTCCCTGGAATTTGGATTCCAGGGAGGGTGGCGATCGATGTCCTAAGGAGGGGGATCGATCACTTCTTTGGTCGCCACTCTCTGGAAAAATTCCAGAGAGTGTGGCGATCGATCGCCCAAAAAGGGGCGATCGATCGCCTGGCCATTGATCGCTTGGCGATCGCTGGCCACAATGAGGGGCGATCTAATCGCCCCTCCTATTTTGATGATGCCGATCGATCGCCAGTTTTGGGCGATCGATCGCCCCTTTACATTTCGGGACAGTGTCCTTTTTTGCCCTCAGCCTTTGATTAAATGTTTTTAATTGTTTTAAATATTTGTTTTAATTGTTTTAAGAAATTATTTTAAGTTTTATTTAAATTGTTTTAAGCAAATAGTTTTCGAACGGTTTTAATAATTTAGTCTACGAGTTAAATTCTGCATAAATACTACAAAGTTTAAGGATAAAAGATAAAATGAAAAATTTTATACGGTAAAATTAGGATACGGGTAAGGGTCGTCACATACCTAGTTGTGAGGTACGATTGTTGGTGTTGTTTTCTCTAAGGTAACCCGCATGGTAATTCATTTCAAGTCAATGAGAGCACTTCAAGTAATCTATGCTTCATCAATGAGGTATGTACCGTTAAACAAATAGATTGTTTGGCTTCTTAAACTTAGGTAGATTGGAGACTTTTATCATAATGGTGTAAGTTGATAATTTGGTTTGACAAATGTAATTATATGGTTGTAGTTGACAATTTTAGTAATAGTGGATGTTCATGTGCGATTAAGAAATTTGGCATGCCTTGTTTTGGAAATGGAAAGTTGTTAAATACAAGCTTTTATGGAGTTGAGCTTGCTAGTTATTCGAAGACAAAGAAAATTTGTACCAAGATGAGTGTGCCTCTTCTTTTCGTCAAAGAACACTTACCTTATTTGCACTCGGGGAAGGAGTATGATCATGACCAAAGAAAAATGCATCTTGTGCAACCATCCGATACACTTTTGAAGAGGTGAGTCATGGCTCTCGGCCATCCTACTTTCCCTAGCACCTTCTTACTCTTGCTACCCCAAATTTGGAAAGGCTATCCAATAAAGTTCATAGTCAATTATTTTGAAGTCTTCTTGGATTGCAATGCTTGTTTGATTCAATACTTGACGTTTTTCAATAACTTGTAGAGTCATCAATTGGAATCAAGTTTTATGCTAAGGTCAACATTACCCTTTTGGAACAACATGAGGTGAATCTCTTTGGTAATTTGTGACATAGTTTTGGATGAAGCTTTTAGTTATTGGTGGATTTGTGATGAATTTAGTTTTTAGGGCTATAAAACTACTTACTATGAAAAGAGAAAGATTGAAATTTGTGTTGTTGGTAAAAAAAATTTGGTGGCTTAATAGAGGGAAAGACTTCTTAAAGCCTTGTCAAAGGATTTGGGAATTTTGGTGGTCGATAATGAACTTTCAATTATGACCGGAAATTTTATTGGCTCGACCACAAGTAAGACCATGCATGGTGGATCTTACCAAGTTCTACTTGTTCAAGCTTGGATAGAATAATAACAAGTTAGTTTTTGTAACATCCGGTTCTATCGAACCAGTTCTTTTAATGAATGACACATTTTATTTGGCAATAATAAATGTAGGGTTAATGGATGACTAGGCAAGGGCAGAAAGGTAATTGGAAATTTAAAAGTGGATGACGTATTTAAGGAAAATGGTTTGGGGTTTAGTGCACGGTAGCCGCCACAATTTTCTCTATTTTTCCCCTCTAAGTATTCAGCTCAAGCAGCAGAGCTCTCTAGGCGATTCTCTTGCCCGATTCTCCTTCAACCTAGGTAAGTTTCTCCTCGTTTTCTTGTGTTTTTAGCAGTTAGATAGCTGAGGGAGTATAATGTGAGAAATTTTGAGGACGCTAGGATTGAGAGCAGGTTCGGGTTTTGGTGTTAAATGGGAATGCACGGGTAGTAGGGTTTCAAATTGGTTCCCTCAACTCCTGATTGACTTTTGGTGAAGTTTAGTGAAAGTTTTATTAATGTACTATTATGACTTTAGGTGAGCGATCTTCTAAAGTAGCTAGCAGCCGAGCGATTTCCAGGAAGCCAGGTAAGTGAAGTGTGCTTGTGCCCTCGGGCCTACATCACAAAACAGTAGGTTTTCTGCATGTTGAATGTTTTCAGTTTGGTCATGCATCATGTTTTGAAAGAATACGAAAATAAATTTACATGGAATGTATGGTGAGGCATGAACAGAACGTAACATGATAGTTGTTAAGAGAATTAATCCACCCCTTAATTGATGAAGAGGATTTATAACATTGGGAGAGTTGATCCCACTCCCAAGGGAACCTGGGGATCATTATAGCTGTTAAGGGAATTAATCCGCCCCTTAATTGATGAAGAGGATTTATAACATTGGGAGAGTTGATCCCACTCCCAAGGGAACCTGGGGATCATTATAGCTGTTAAGGGAATTAATCCGCCTCTTAATTGATGAAGAGGATTTATGACTTTGGGAGAGTTGATCTCACTCCCGATGGAATATTGAGATCAGATTACGATGAATGTGAATGCAACTGAGCTGAGAAAGTAGAAACTGCATGATTAAGATTTACATTTCAGCATTTCATTTCATGATTGCTTCACTTATTTAGCATTAGGCTAATAGACGAGTTTTGTGATGTAGGTGAAGAAAAGATAGCAGGTGTGTTCCCTGAGTTTGTTGAGAGCTAGGCAGGTTGGAGGGGTGCATTCATGCATCGAACTGGCAGCTGACGAGGCGGTTTAACTGATGTCAGTAGTTATGAAGGTTTAGTTGACAATGTTTCAATTTAAGTACGTTGAGTTTTTATGACAGTAGTAGTTTTAATGTTTTTGGAATACATCTTGAGACTTTTCTGTTAATGATACTCTGTCAGTTTAATAGTGGTTTTACCATATTTCGGAGTAATACACTGATTTAAATAGTTTTGAATGGTTTTTAGTAAAATGTTCATGTTCTACTGGTAGTAGGAGTTTTCTTGTTAGAGTGAAACTGTTGCTACGCTGTTTTCGTTGAGTATTTTTGATCTATCGGTAGATGATGTCTATCGACAGATGTAGAGTTATTGTTCTGTTGTCTATCGGAAGATGTCTTCAGTAAAGTCATCGGATGATGAAGGTAAAAGTCTTTTGTCGTTTTGTAACCGGATGATGTCGAGTATTTTATCCATCGGATGATGAAGGTAAAAGTCTTTTGTCGTTTTGTAACCGGATGATGTCGAGTATTTTATCTACCAGAAGATGTGAGTAAGTGTATTTGTCGTTTTGTGATTGGTAGAGGCTGGATGGATGATTCATCCGGCTGACGTCATCGGAAGATGCGAGTAGCAAAACTTGTCGTTTTGCGATCGGCTGAAGTCGGAAGAATGATTCCTCCGGCTGACGTCATCGGTGGAAACCTTCGGTTTTGTTTCTGCCCTTTTCGTTGACTTTGTTCAGCGGATAATGTGTTTGACTTTTATGAACCAGCGGATAATGTGTTTGACTTTTATGAACTTTAAGTATTTTACGCTTAAGCCTTCATCTCTTCCGGCCGAATTATTTCTTAATATTTTAACAGCTTTTTTTTTTAAACATTGTTTTATAGCTTTGCTTAACTCTATTCTGCTCAAAGGAATTTCCGCTGCAAGTTTTAACGTTTTGAGGTTTTAGAAAAATATCAAATTTTGACTTTCTAGCGAAGTATTAAATTGGTCCAAAATTTCTTAGTTATGTCCGGGTTATGAGTAACGAACCGGGTTTATAAAACTCGGGACGTTACAGTTTTCCTTTGTCCAAGAATGATTGGTTACCCTCGGATTCTAATGGAAGTCAATGCTATATAGGGGTGAGCATAGTTCGGTCCGGTCCTTGTTCCTCCTATCACCTTTTTTTTTTTATTTTAGAAAAATTATAAATAAATCGAAATGATGAAAAGTAAAATTCACATATATTAATTCAACTATCTATGTTTGAAGTTAAATCTAACAAACTCAATCCAACTATATATGATTAAAATAAAATGTAAGAAACTAAATTCAACATCCAAAATTAATCCAACTATCTAACATACAAATTAAATTCAACATCCAAAATTAATCCAACTAAAGATACAAATTAAATTCAACATCTAAAATTAATACAACTATCTAAGATACAAACTAAATCAACCCATCTAACATTAAAATAAAATGTAAAAAACTAAATTCAACATCCAAAATAAATCCAACCATCTAACATACTAACTAAATCCAACTAAAATTGAAAGTGAGAAACTAAATTCAACACCAAAAATAAATTCAACTATCTAACATTACAATGAAATCCAAGAAACTAAATCCAAGATCAACTACTTGAAAAATACAAACTAAACAGTAAATTCAATTCTGAATTCTATAGTCAATTCCATTTCAAAGTCCAAGAAATCAATTTCAAACTGTAATTGCATGAAGCAAAAGCTTTAAGTTTATAATTGCAACCAGGTCCATATTAAATCATTGATGTGTCATTTTCTACAAAATTTTCATCGGTAGCAGAATCTGCAAAATGAAAATATATGAAATTAGCACATAAAATAAGATCCAAATACAAATAAAGGAAGGAGGTCATAGACCAAAGTATTAATCCAACTTTTTCATTAAAAATGAAAAAACTATGTTTGAACAAATACAAGGACAACACACAACCTGAATTTCATCCTCAATGAGCAAAAATCAGGGCACAAATCAAGTTAAGGTTGACAATAATCTACAACCGTTTTATGGATTAGATAGATATATAATGAAATGAGCTACTTTTTAACGACTTTAGTTCTTTTCATTTGAACATTTAATTATATTTAATTGAATTCTATGGTTTACTTCCGTGAAACATTTATAGGTTCACTATGTATGCAACATATTCATTTGATATTTGTGGTGCCTAAAAACAAAAGCATAATTACATCTCGCAAACAACGACATCACAAGCAACAACATGAGATAGATAGCAATAAACACATTTAACACGTTTCACAACTCTAATTCATTTATATGAAGAAGCAAAAACACACTGTCCAAAACCATGACAACACTGAAGCTAGATTAATTACACAAGATAGATTCGATAAAATACACAAATTTAAACAATCTCTCTTAGAATACTTGAAAAGAAAATTTATACCTCCTTCAAAGTTCAATGGACATAGAGTAGAGAGAGAGACGGCAGTCGGGAGACGAAGAGAGCGTCGAGAGAGAGACGCGGGGTCGGGGACTCGGGGTCGACTGGTCGGGGACTCGAGGTTGGGGAGACGGGGGGACTCAGGAGTCTGGACTCGGGACTTCAGAGTCGGAAACTTCAACTTCAAAGTTCAGACTTCATACTCTGAAGTCTGAACTTAGTTAAGGCATCCGACCCATGGGTCGGATAACCCGTTTCCACTGGGCTAATCCATGGGTCGGTACTTCTACAGTTCGGGCCGGTTCTCGGACCTTAGAACCATGGACTGGAGCGCAGTGCCCGATTCCTACATTATTGGAACTGGGACTGGCTCCCAGCTACACGAAACCGACCAAGAACCGGCCCAAACCGGTAGTCCGGTCTTGTCTGCCGGTTCCGGGCCAGTTCTGCCCACTAATGCTATATGCTTGGCATTACTCTTTTTCTCTTCTAGCTCCCTTGGTACCTTAATGGAGTTGGAGTACCATAATGTGGATGAGTATGAGATTGTTTGGTGTTTTGGGGGGGTGGGGGTTGTTATCATATGCAACAAGAATAGTGGTCGATTACACATTTGTGGATTATGTTTGCTTTTCTGGAGTATAAGATTATTTGGTGTTTGTTTTGGGAGGGGGGGGGGGGGGGGGGGGGGGGGGGGGGGGTGTGGTTGTTATCATATGCAACAAGAATAGTGGTTGATTACACATTTGTGGATTATGTTTGCTTTTCTGGATTTCTAATTGTCCTCGACATGAAATGATTTTGAGTTTGTTTCGGAATCATCAAGAACAACCAAAGAAGAATTTCCTTTGGTGAGGTTGGAATAAGTTGCAAAAATGGAAGATAATATTTCATATAGAGTCCAATCCGAATTTGAGGTCAAATCTTCTTCAATCCCGGGAGGAAGATGTGCCACGGATACCGGTCACAAAAACACCATTTGATTGGCTAACTAACCAATTTAGTTTGCTTTATTTTGTAGGAATACATAGTCAAGACCAATTGGAAGAGCCACCTTAACCAAGTGACAAAGGAAAGTCAATGCATCTACTTGTTGGCGTTATCAATCATCCACTCTTAGAGGAATGAAGCAATAGCCAAGACATTGAAACATAACTTGTGGAGATCATTTTGAATGAAAATCGTGAAGAGTCTTTTTCCTGTTAAACTTGAAGTATCCTTCAAGTGGACACCTCTCCTTGGTGAGTAATATTCAAATATTGAGTGTGTGTATGTGTGGATTCCACCTTTGTGAGAGTGGGACTATGTGAGAGGTAGAGCTCGACAGTTGAGATTGTCCATCTAGAGGAGTTTTCCAAAGCCTTGAGAGTCTTATCTGAAGTTTCTGTTGAATATCTTCAAGACCTTTGAAGACTGTGAAATGAATGAAGAGACTACACAATGAAGCGACAAATAGAGAATCGGGCTGAAAGTAAAAAGTTGATGGAGGAAGAGAACCGAGAGGCACACATCAAGAAGGAGCACGAGATGATTGGGAAGACTAAGGCAGAATAGGCGAGTTCTGCCAAAAAGAAGAAAGAACGTGGAGGGCCTTTGGCCCAAAAGAAGAGAGCTTTTGTCATTTAAGCAGCCTGAAAATGAAAAGCCATCAAAATTGATGAATATGAAGCTACAGGGTCATAGAAGCTTGGCTTCAAGAAATTGGAATCTCTCCCCTCCACTCTCCCTCCTTCTTAAGGCTTATTTCCACACAAAATCTTAACTAACTAATGATTTCATTCCTTAAACTACAGTCTCTTCTTTTGCTCTACTCGTAGACTTCATGTATCTTTGGGCTTATCTCTTACCAAACCTTGTTTGAGTCCCTTTTTCGTCTTGATAACAAGGGCCTATGAAAACGCCCATCACAATATCATTTATTTAAAAATGATAGATATCTAATAGATTTGTTAACACTATAAACCCTACAACTAAAACATCTAATTTCTAATTTTGATTGCAAAAAAGGTATGTACTAATTAGTTAAAGCTTCGGCTCTTTGGCCATGCAACATACTGAATATCATTGAATAATAATATGAACCTAACCTCCTTAGTCAAAGTGGCAATCAAATTCTGCTTTGTCTTCTTTTAAGATACGGATTCATATGCAAATACAAAAATGTTGAGTAGATCTTTTTTCTCAAATCAAAACAGGTTGAGATTTTGAATCAAAATTATCAGTTTATTAGTATATAAACATGTAGAGTTTGGTGTTTAAATTGTCTGCTCACTTCCTCTACAACAATTTAGTGATTTATACCTAAATTACTCTTATATATTCTATAACATTCAAACATCTAACATAATGTCTTATGCAAACATTAACATAAGTTAGGCTTCTGATAGTTAAAGCATATGAAATATTCTTCATGAACCCTCTCTCAATATCTTTATTTGAGCTTTAGTACAAATTAAAAATGTAATCCTTCAAAATGAGAGATACAATCAATAAACAATATTCAATATGAAATCTCTCTAAACTTTGTTGATACAAATCTTTTGAGACATGCTCGAAACACTTTCAAATAGACTTCTATTAGTCTTAATATCTGCGCATAGATTGCATCAATAATGTCTTGCATATAAAAGTTTATCGGTAGAAATTGTTAAATCTCGTGTAATAAATATTTATTATTGGGTTGCAAGTAAAACTTTGATCTACACGTAGATTAATGAAACAAATCATACTCTTGACTAACAATTTGGTAATCAAACTGAAGAGATGACACCATAAAATTTTAAATACAATCAACAAAAGTCTTGTTTATCCATGTATCAGTTTCTTAACCTTGCATATAAATTTTGCATATAAGATGAAAAATTTGTGGTGTTTCTTGTCAACATTTTTTTCTTCATTGAAAAATACCGTTTTTTATAGATACAATATTTCATAAACTCGTATCTAGCTTAAGAAAAATTAATAATTCTAAATATATTTTTAATTATTTAAATCAAATTTACTAAAATACTCAAAATATCTTTGACAATCAAATTTAAAACATGTGTAAAACAACGAACACGAAAATGTAATTCTAATAGCTATGAAATATAGCGATTCAAAATCTTTTGGTAACATCGTTATGTAAAGTCAAACAATATATTTTAGTTAATATATTCCAACTCTTAAGTTTTCTTTTAAAATAGTTTTTTTAATTAACATTAACCATATAAAGAGATTCAATCATAGTAAAAGAAATAATATGTTTGCATAAATTTCATTTTTCATTAATACTATGTGCGGTTTGACAGAGAAAACTCATTTGATTTTAGGGCATCCACATAAAAGTTGACATCCAGAGAGTTAAATAGAGAGTGAAATAAGAGATTTTAGAAATGTTGAGAAATTAGAAAGATTTGCATTTGCATCTAATATCTAGTAGGTATTTACACATAAAAAAATAAGTTAGCATTTTTCTAAGGCTAATTTTTTACATTTTTCCCGAAACGCCACTGCTCTACACAAAAAAGTCGCAACATGACCTGAAAATGTGAGCAACAACAAAATTAAATAGCCATTACTTGCCATTGGATCACTCTCCAATGCTCGAATATGGTAGAAAGCAGCAAATTCTTCTTAGGAATTATGTCTCTTTCCTACTTTAATAGGACAAAAAATGGTATTATTTTTACTCTATTATTGTGCATTCTTAACAAATCTGTAGAAATGTTAAATAATAATAAATATGATTAATGTAATAAATTATTTATTTATAATTTATTATATTAATTATATTAATTATTATTTGATAGTCATCAAACCTAAGCATTATTTTTAGGCAAAATGTCAGTCCTACGGCTGACTACCCCGTTAGAGGCCCTTGGGACAAAGCCTGGTCCGCTTACATGAAACTAGGCTTAGATCAATCCCAACAACACCAAGTCTAATATAGAAAAAAATATTCCAGACCTGGCCAGTGACCGGCCAGCTCATGTCTCGCGGATGGTTCCTGAGGCTGATTGGTGGTGCAGAGCATGGTTCGGGCCGTAGAACGGGTCCGTGCTAAGAACAATGCTCCAGTTTTAAAATTTGTCTTGTAACTTTAGATATTTAGAACTAATATAAAAAATTTAAAAGCATTATCAAAATATAACTGTTGTTTAACGTGCCCTTCGAGCCCATCAGAAATGTCCGCTTTCCTTACCCTTGGCTGGATCCTCAAAGTTCGGGAAGTATCTGAAGTCCTTCATCCTCCTTGTCAGTCTTTATTGCTTCGACTTTCACATTAGGGCAACATTTTTTTTCTTGAGAAGCTTTTGGCGAGCCAGACATGGACGGAGATTTAGAAGTGTCTCTGGACAAGCTTCCGATGAAGCGATTGGATTCTATTGAAGAAAATGGAATCGAACGTTTTCCGCTGTATGATTTTTCCCTTCATTTCTTTACTCTTGGTCTTCGATTCCGATTCCGTTTACTTTTCTGTTTTCGTTTTCGTTTTCTTATCCAGATAACAAACTAAAAGCGTAAAGAGTTCAACGTTGTATTTCATTTCTCATTTTCTCTCGTTATTAGTTACTAATGACAGAATGTGCAACTGTTTTCTGCTTGCATGTGTTATTATTGTTATTCAGTGAAGGTTCGATTAGTTTATCCTCAATGCATTTTCTCAGCAAGTCAATCACATTTTGGTTCTTATTATAGTGATGTAGGCTATGATGAGAAGCGGTTGTCACTTATTCGCCGCATAGACTTTGCATTGACCATGGATAAAGATGATAAAAAGAAACAAAAGAAAAGCATGAAGGAGAACTCAACACCATGGCCATGGCAGAGCATGGTGGAAAACTTGCGGCTAGCTCATCAGGAGCTTTCCGTCGTAATAGACCTCATTAACACGGTGAGGAGATTCATAATCTTCCTTTTGTACATCTTACTTTGTGCATGAAGTATAATGTTTTTTAATATGTATATCATTTGCTATAAAAATGAAAAGTATCACTTGTATAATGACTTGTGCTAAGGTATCCTTCTTTTCGTGCACAAGTTTATCATAGTAATCTTGCATTGAAATTTGTATATGTCAGGTTCTAGGATATCTCTTTTCGTAATGGTGTGGGAGAAACGAAAAAAATTGTGATATCCAAAATTAGAACATTCATTCAGAATATTGACCCCTTTTAGCCTATGTAAGCGTCAAAGAAACTGTTTGGGACAATGTTTCCCTTCTTTGTATGAAATGATGTGAGCTGTCAAAGTTGAAATGGATGGTCTTAGGTTTCATTTAGAGGCTCGCCAACCTGTGAAGAGCAAAGTTAACAGCAATACTAATAATCATAGTGTTTCAGTGCTTCCTGTTGGTTTTGTTGTTTTTTCTGTGATGAATTCAAAGAAATGTGTAGTTATTATATAGTTTTATGGTGGAATGCCGGTTATCTAACTAAAACAAAAAAAAAATTCAATCTATTTTTAGGTGGAAAGTAACAATGCAGTAACTGTGGCTAGCATGACGAAGCCAAAACCATTCCCTAGTGAAGTTCTAGCTGATCTTTCTGTATCTGCTGCTACCAAACTACAATGTTTTCGGGTGCTCAATCACTCCTTTCAATTTTTCTCTGCTTTATGAATATACTGTGCTGCTCTCACTAGTTAATTTTTTACATGACTTTGCTCTTAAGGAGCAGCAAATAGTGCAATCAAGATGATTGTGAAAAACAAGATTTGCCTAATAAACTGTCTGCCTTTTCAAGTTTGAGTACTCATTCGTGATTGTATTTATTGACTGCCTTTTCAATTTTTCTTGATATATTCTTTTTTGCTGCTTTTGGCAGCATCTCAGTAAATATTTTAAGCAATCTGCCACAGCTTTGGAACAGCAGGTTGCTCGAGCAGCAAGATTTTATGGTGCTTTGATCAGGTGTGCTAGCCTTCTCCTATAATAATATTTTACTTATGCATTTATTTATCTGAATTTATTTTCATATTACAATATAAATGTCTATCCTTTAATTTACTCTTTAAGAGAATATTCTTGTTATTTTATAAGATCACATATTAACCCTTGCACACAGAAAATAATAGAACAAAGGAATAAAATGCAATTCTTTTAGGGTCTCTCTAACAAGTAAAGGAAAATAATTGACAGGCATTTCATATGCCCGAATTTCTCCAAAACTGTCTCAAAAGATTCATTACCCTCTATCAGCTAGTGTCTTATTTAAATACTAACCAAGCATAATCGATATGCTAACATCATCTAATCATGTCTAACCACGTACATAGTTATTTTTGATAGATAGATAGAAAGGCATATCATATTCTTATATTGGGTTTCATTATGTGATTAACCACTTGGGATATTTGTCCTACTGTAGTCAGGTTGTGCAAATTTTTCTCGTGTCAAATGATAAAATCTTTTGTAAAGCATTTTTGTTTTTGGCTTATGAGCTTACTTATTTCAACTTCTTATCTATCTATTAATGACGAGTGCATAGATTGCAGCAAAACTGGAAAGTCAAACGGCAGCGCATGGCTGCCTTTCCTCCTGGAAGTGAAGCTTTCACTATTGATCTGTTTGACAAGACAATGAATGATCCAACAGCTATGTTTCGACAATCTTCTTTATCTCCCATTCATGTTGACCATGACGCTGCTGGCATGTTGACAATAAATTTACCTCCAAATTCATGTCACTCCCTTCAGTTTGGCTTTCTTAGTGCACGTGCAGAAGATAATTCCTTGGAACCTAGTGAAGTCAAAACTTACTGTTTGAGGGAAAATAAGAGTGCATTCGCTAGTGATAATGAGTGTATTAAAGAAATTCACTCACTCCTCCGTGAAGTTCATCAAACTATATTTGATGGCCAGGTAGTTCCTTTTTTGGTGCCTTTGTCTATTTGTACATCTATCTCTTATTGGTTTTTCTATGGACTTTATGTTTCTTCCAGGTGTTCAATTTGGTGAATCGTGAGGCTTACCCATCTTGTGGAGTCAATGTGACTGGAATGCGAGAAAACTACTTGCAATTAAGTATAGGTCAAGGTACCTCTGTGTTTATATCACTTGTTTCATCAGATGATCAAACATCTGAGGCTGCCAACACTCAGAATTTGGACAATGCCATTTTACCTCTGGACACACTTGATGGAATTAAGTTGCCAGAGAAAAGTCAATCACTTGAGAAGAAGATGGGGTTTCCCAGTCGTATTAGCTGCGAGATATATTTGCAACAGATTTTTCATGAGCATGTATTTGTAAAAGCCAATGACAGACCCATTTCTTCTTCTGCTAGGCCATCTGATAAATCTTCAAAAGATGGATCTGGTCTGCTTGGTCATTTCTGTTTGTCTTTGTCACATAGAATTTTTTCAAACAAAGTTCTTATGGTGCTGGAAAATGTGGTAAAGCTCTCGTTTCTTGATTTTCACGCAATGTTTCTGAACCTATTTCTCAGTAGCTTTGCTTTCTATATTTCTAGGCTTGGAAGGTACCGTATGTTCAGTTTATTTCTCATCCCACATGGCATTCTCGGATATCTTCATGGACACTCGTCACAGAGGTTCCTCAATCCATTCTACATGCAGGCTGCCAAACTCACACATCAGATCGCTGCCATTCTATTAAGTCTCATTTTCGGACTAAGGTGGTGGTCAGTGATGATTCTATTAATGTAGAAGGGGAAGGTCCTCCCAATTGTGTTGGAGTATTCAAAAGGAATTCTAGGGAAGTTTGTTCCATTAACAGATATGACTGTGATTTGGCTGATCTACCTGTGATAGTTCTGCAGCAGGTATAATTTGAAGTTCAACCTCTTGTTTTTAGTTAGCCATGGTTTTGTCAAGTAAATGTAATTGTAGATTAGCTACTTTACTCAGTTTGTATATTTCTCTTCATCAATCTCAGGTGAGGATATCATTCTTTGTTTATTATACAAATATATAGGCCGTTATACTGTTTTATCAAAAACATGATTCAATACTTTGATTAATAGGTTGCAAGTCAAGTTCTCCTTTGGCTTCAAAGTGAAGCTATTATGTTGGGAATTAAAGCGAATCGAGACTTTCTATGTTTATCTATTGAGCTGGACCGAGGCGAAGTACTCATTCTTGTGGCTCATGTAGACCCGGAAGACACTCAAGGATGCATTTCATGGTGGTTGGTCATGGATGATTGTTTTGCAGAGGACCAAAAAATTCATATGGATATTGCAGATGCTCCGTCTGAATATAGGAAATTTCTTGGTTACTTGTCTCTGGAGGTTCTATATTCAACCCTGCTGGATTTGGTTAGCTTGTGCAATGGAGGTGCTATATGATGATACATCAGCTTGTCAATGAAGCTTCTTGGAATTCTTTGCCCTGACTTAATTTCTTGAGTGTAAAATGAGGTAATGTACTGAAATCTTGGGTATTTATCTAATCATCCTGACCTGTGTATATAAAATGTATTATCTGCGTGGTCGTTAACTTCAAGATTATGTGAGATTAGCACCGGATACGAGACATGGAGGGATGACCAACCACAGGTACGATAAACGAAAATAAGAGAACTTACTTTCTTTTATGACATGTTGCGTGATATATTAATGGGAAATGTAATGTGTAAGTTTCCTAGATACTTCCCTCTTTTATGGGCTACATTTATATTCTTAGTGGCACGACATAGTTGTAAGACGAAAGACTAGAATGTAAAAATAGTTAGAAGACTAGAATGTAAAAATAGACTTACATCCCCTTGTTTTATTGCATTATTGAATTCAGTTGCTGTTAGTCATTTTTATATTTGTTATATTAGAAATACCTGTTGTGTATAGAAATGATATGACATGTTAATGTTGATAAAGCATCACAGGTAACAACAATACAAGAGAGGCTAAAGTACACTGAGGTCATTTCAATTGATTTTTTTTATGACCTCGACATTTTGTACCGTGAACAAGATGGACTTGGACTTGTAGTCGTGCACATGTGCCATTGAAAATTACATTTTAAATGGCACGACTCACATGTCCCTTTTAAAGGAAATTTTAATAGCAGAGTTTATGTTGCTCACGGTGCAAAGATTGATTGTCATTTTGTTTAAAAATAAATGAATTAGGGTTTGTTGAAATAACCTCTTAAATTCAGGGTCCAACATATGCCTAACCTAAGGACATAAATACATTATAATATAGTGTTTTGAAGTATAAATGTCTTTGGAATTTAGAAAGAAAAAAAAAACATATTTTAATTAAGTTTCCAAATTTTGTGGGTTTTTACAAGCATTCTTTGTTTGCATAAGTAGAAAATTTTATATTGGAATATGAAGTGGCATGAATTCAAAATGGTAAGAGTGGTCCGTTGAAAGAGTCCAGTTTGGACCAATATTCCAATCCATCCAATTCCCTTTGAACTTCGTTTTTGCACTCTTTTGCTTTGGGATGTGAATCTGAAATCTTTAAAGGAAAGTTTTACTTATCCACAAGTGTGACATCTATGATAGCTTTGATTTGAATAATAATTATATTACATAAGTATCATGGATATGCATATACTTTGAGAATGACGAATCCGATTTCCTTTGAAGGTTCAAATTAATTCAAGAATTTATCAAATCAAATCAATTAAACAATCAAGAAGAAGAAGATTCTAGAGGGAGAAGAAGGGAACCAAAATGCAGAGGAAGAAAGAATCTAGTCACGTAATTCCCTTCTGTCAATGGCACTTCCAACTAAATACCCATTCTTATCCAGGCAAAACCCACTACAGCAGCCCATGGCCCAACCCATGACATTTTTGCTGTCAATTTGATTATGGGTATCTTGAAATCTTGTCGACGAGACTAATTACAGACCGTCTGTTAAAAAAAACAATTATTTGGGTTTTTCTGTGGCGATGACTTATTGAATTTGATGTTCATTTAATATATATCAGTTTCTTGAATGTTTGTTTGAAGAAACTGTTTCTGCGTTCAGTTATGCTACGTTTGAATTTTGGATGTGGGGATTATAAATGAATGTGGTATTTCTTTTTAACTGAAATAGTTTGTTAGTTATGGACACGATTGAATTTCAATTTTGGGATTTTTTCGACTAAGTAGCGAAATTTTGGTATTATGTTCCATTTGCCATTGTTCTGCTATGTCCGAAGAAACATCACCTAAAAAAAGACGTGTGTAAAAATAACCATTAACTAGATTTCAAGAGAAATAAACAATTCAATAATTTGATCAAATAATATTTCATATTACTATGGTTCGAGAGAAAATAAGAGTATCTACTCGGACACTAAAGTGGAAATGTCTTGAATCAAGAGCAGACAGTAAACGTCTTTATTACGGACGCTTTATTCTGTCTCCACTTATGAAAGGTCAAGCAGATACAATAGGTATTGCGATGCGAAAAGCTTTGCTTGGCGAAATAGAAGGAACATGTATCACACGTGCAAAATCTGAAAAAATACCACATGATTACTCTACCCTAATAGGTATTCAAGAATCAGTCCATGAAATTTTAATGAATTTGAAAA
This sequence comes from Begonia masoniana, assembly GCA_022432975.1. NCBI lineage: Eukaryota > Viridiplantae > Streptophyta > Magnoliopsida > Cucurbitales > Begoniaceae > Begonia > Begonia masoniana. The sequence goes on along the minus strand of CM039512.1, from coordinate 32,915,385 downwards.
AAATTGTATTGTGAAGTAATCTGTATGGAAGTGGTGGCGCGTATATTTATGTCAAGGGTCCTGGATATGTAACAGCTCAAGATATCATCTTACCACCTTCTGTGGAAATCATTGATAATACGCAGTATATGTTGATGCTAGTGCTTTAGGATAATCATATGGATGATTTTTGTAGATCACATCTTATTTTAATATGGGTAGTTATAATGTCTTGCTAGAGACCAATTATAACTTGTGGACCCTAAAAATGTTTTAGGCCCACTGTCATATTAAATGAGCCTATTGGGTCGCACAACTGAGCGGGTTTTGGGTTAAAATCGTTATGGGCTTATGAAGCCCATATGAAGGGAATTAAAAGGGTTTTAATTTCGCAACCCTAAGAAGTGAGAGACGATTATCATTCTACACGTTTTTTTGATCGTCGGTTGATAGAGGCAAATTCTAGATTATTCTCTAGAATTTGCGGGTCCTAGCAGACAAGAATCCAAGGCGTTGGATTCCCGCTCACGTGTGGATACGAATAGAGGGCGTTCGATTATTTCAGCGTCTCTGTGATCGAATCGGCATCTTAAAGAGAAATTCGAAATCAAACCAGGTTAGCATAATCGTTGTGGTTTAATCAAAATGCACGATCGTACGTTTCGTTTGGGTCTGCGATATCTCCCACTTGCTTTATGCATAATCAATCAAGTATCTAATACCCATGCCTAATCATAATTATTGTTAAAAATCCCTTTGTCAGACGATATCTGTGATTGAACATAAGGCATGGATAAAGCCACCTTATCAGATTCAATCATTTTTCTCGTTCAATAAATAAACTGACGTAATAAATGACATTAATACACTTATTAATTCATTTATAGCACGGCCATGCATTTCTCAGTCATATTTACACGAGGGGCCCAGAGATATCTCTCTTATAATAAGAGGGACAAATTCCATCTTAGTTATTCACAATCCACCACATAATTCAAAACATGTCCGAGCATAACCTTTATAATCATCCGGTTAAAGATGACGTTTGATTATGTCAAAACAAATTAATCCATATGCAGGATTCTATGATAACCTCAGGTCTAAGGATTGCAACAATCAATCATTTTGAAATTACTTATGACTCATATCCATGTAGTAATTTCTCGTGGGTCAGTCCAGTCTCTTATACTCTTATAAGAACTTATAATTATGATTTATGTCTCCACATAAATAATCATCTCATGATTATCAATCATAATTTATACTAGTCTTAATTTATTATTGTTCCCACAATAATAATTGACTAGGGACCTTTTAGAATATATCAAATATATATTCTTGGATCTTATTAAACAATAAACATGCAATTGAATAATAATAATGAAATGTTTTCATTAAACAATGAAAAAAAAATAACATATAATATCATCCATTATGATTATTCTAAAATACTAGCACCAATAATAATCTCCCACTAGCATTATGCATAATCTATCAAGTATCTAATACCCATGGCTTTAACATGACCATCATGCTTTGACTTAGGGAGGGGTTTAGTCAAAGGATCAGCCATATTATCATCTGTAGACACTCTGCATATATTCACATCTCCTCTTTCAATAATCTCTCGAATGAGGTGAAATCGCCTGAGTATGTGTTTGGATCGTTGATGTGATCTGGGTTCCTTTGATTGTGCAATGGCCCCATTGTTGTCACAATACAAAGCAATGGGATTCACAATGCTAGGAACAACACTAAGTTCATTGATGAACTTTCTCAACCAAACAGCCTCCTTAGCCGCGTTAGAAGCAGCTATATACTCTGCCTCTGTTGTAGAATCAGCAACAGTTTCCTGTTTGGAACTTTTCCAGCTTATGGCACCTCCATTTAAACAAAAGACATAACCTGACTGCGATCGAAAATCATCTTTGTCGGACTGGAAACTAGCATCTGTATAACCACTTATAACTAGATCGTCATCAAGTCCTCCATATACCAAGAATGCATCCTTAGTCCTTCTCAAGTACTTAAGAATATTCTTGACTGCTATCCAGTGTTCCTCACCTGGATCCGACTGGTATTTACTCGTTAAACTCAATGCACATGATACATCAGGTCGAGTGCACAACATGGCATACATAATGGACCCCATCGCAGAAGCATATGGAATCCTTTGCATCCGGTCTCGCTCATCTTGTGTTTTGGGACACTGAGTCTTGCAGAGACTTATGCCATGTGCCATTGGCAAGAATCCTCTCTTGGAGTCTTGCATACTAAACCTCTTTAGTACCTTATCAATGTAAGCACTCTGACTTAGGCCTATGAGCTTCTTAGATCTATCTCTATAGATCTTGATGCCTAGAATATAAGCAGCCTCGCCTAAATCTTTCATTGAGAAACATTTCCCTAACCAAGACTTGACACTCTGCAAGGTAGGTATGTCATTCCCAATGAGTAATATATCATCAACATAGAGAACAAGGAAAACAACTGCACTCCCACTGGCCTTCTTGTAGACACATGGCTCATCTTCATTTTTAATGAAACCAAACTCTTTGACTGTTTCATCAAAACGAAGATTCCAACTCCGTGAAGCCTGCTTCAATCCATAAATGGATCTCTGAAGCTTGCACACTTTATCAGTATTCTTAGGATCGACAAAACCCTCGGGTTGTGTCATGTACACATCCTCGAGCAAGTTTCCGTTAAGAAACGCTGTTTTGACATCCATTTGCCAAATCTCATAATCATAGTATGCAGCAATGGCAATAAGAATTCTGATTGACTTGAGCATCGCCACTGGTGAAAAGGTCTCATCATAGTCCACACCATGAATTTGACGAAAACCTTTTGCAACCAATCGTGCTTTATAAGTGTGTACGTTGCCATCCATGTTGATTTTCTTTTTGAAAACCCATTTGCATCCGATGATTTTTAAACCTTCAGAAGCTTCAATCAAGGACCATACTTGATTGTCACTCATGGATTGCATCTCAGACTTCATGGCATCAAGCCATTTTTCAGAATCTGGACTTGTCACAGCCTCTTGATAAGATGTAGGCTCATTCTCATCAATGAGCATGACATCATCATCACTAGTTACGAGAAATCCATATCTCTCAGGCTCATGACGTATCCTTCCAGACTTCCGAAATTCTTGTGTCTCTGGCATAGTTTTGACAATTTCTTGTGAGATTGGTTGATGTTCTTCAACATTCTCACTCGGTTCAATGTCTATTTGTGGTTCTCGAATTTCTTCGAGCTGAACTTTGCTCCCACTAGCATTCTTGGAAAGGAACTCTCTTTCCAAGAAGGTGCCATTCCGAGCCACAAACACTTTGTTCTCGGAAGCGAGATAAAAGTAATATCCTTTAGTTTCCTTAGGATACCCCACAAATAAACATTTGTTAGACTTGTGTGCTAGTTTATCTGAAATCTGACATTTCACGTAAACTTCACAACCCCAAATCTTCATAAAAGACAAACTTGGACACCTCCCAGTCCATATCTCATATGGTGTCTTTTGAACCGCTTTTGTCGGAGTTCTGTTCAATATGAACGTTGCAGTTTCTAAAGCAAAACCCCAGAAAGATATTGGAAGATCTACCTGACTCATCATAGATCGAACCATATCTAATAAAGTTCGATTCCTCCTTTCAGACACCCCATTCCATTGCGGCGTTCGTGGTGGAGTCAATTGCGAAACAATTCCGCAATCTCTAAGATAGTCAATAAATTCTTGACTTAAATATTCACCACCTCGATCCGATCGAAGTTTCTTGATATTCTTGCCAAGCTGATTTTGTACTTCGTTCTTGAAAGATTTGAACATTTCAAAAGTTTCAGATTTATGCTTCATCAAATAAACATAACCATATCTACTGAAATCATCAGTAAATGTAACGAAGTACTGATAACCTCCTCTAGCAGGTGAGCTCATTGGTCCACAAACATCAGTATGTATGAGATTTAATAGCTCAGTTGTCCTTTCACTTTTTCCAGTGAACGGACTCTTTGTCATTTTGCCTAGCAAACAAGATTCGCAAGATTCAAATGATTCAAAATCAAAAGAATCTAGAAGTCCATCCTTATGGAGTCTAGAAATGCGTTTCTCATTTATATGCCCTAACTAAGATAACTAAATGCACTCCTACTTTGGTAGAACGTACATTAAGTGATCAAAGCCTTGACAAGTGTTGATACATGGGTGGTATTAGACTTAAATTTTAAGTGAGGGTCACATTAAATAATATGTTTTATCAAGTATAAAAATACATGGGTTAATTATCAAATAAACACACATGATAAGAATAGCATGATAAAACATAATAATGACATAGTTTCATCTCATGAAAATAATGTCTAAAATTCGCGATTTTTAGTCATAAAACAATTTTGTATGCGCTACGATACGGTGGTCCCGCTGACCGGTCAGCGGGCGGGGGTCAAGGGGAGGCCGCCCCTTGCGGGGCTCGGGGCAGCGCCCCGGACCAAAATTTTTAATCAAAAGATATATTAAGATTTAGTTACAAAAATATCCAGATTTGATCTCATCAAATCCGACCAAAATTTTGCACTAAATTTGATCCAATCATACCGCATAACCATATATTAGATTTGATCAAATCAAACCGTATAACCGTATATTAGATTTGATCAAATCAAACCGTATAACCGCATATTAGATTTGATCAAATCAAACCGTATTATGTAACCGCAAATCAGATCGGATATCAAAATTGGATTGCATGATTCAGAATATCTCATATTAAATCAAAATTGAATTATAGAACAGATTCGAATTAATCATCTCATGATAAACCCTAACCAGAACCAAGTCCGAACCTTAATCGGAATCAAGCAAACGAATTCAAATTCCGAATTAAGCAAACAAATTCGAAAAGAAAAATACAGATTCGGAGTTCAACATCTCATGTCAAACCCTAATCGGATTTAAGCAAACGAATCCGAGAATAATAAAAGTCTCGGGTTCAACATCTTATGTCAAACCCTAATCGGAATTAAGCAAACAAATCCGATTCGAACAAATCACAGATTCAAAATCCAAATAATTTCGAAAAAGAACACAGATTCAATTTAATCGAAATGCAACAAAAAAACCTGGCTCTGATACCACTGTTAGTATTTTATCTTCACGATTAGTTTAGGTCACGCAGCGGAAAACGATTAATTCAATAAAAAATCGCAGACCCAAACGAAACGTACGATCGTGCATTTTGATTAAACCACAACGATTATGCTAACCTGGTTTGATTTCGAATTTCTCTTTAAGATGCCGATTCGATCACAGAGACGCTGAAATAATCGAACGCCCTCTATTCGTATCCACACGTGAGCGGGAATCCAACGCCTTGGATTCTTGTCTGCTAGGACCCGCAAATTCTAGAGAATAATCTAGAATTTGCCTCTATCAACCGACGATCAAAAAAACGTGTAGAATGATAATCGTCTCTCACTTCTTAGGGTTGCGAAATTAAAACCCTTTTAATTCCCTTCATATGGGCTTCATAAGCCCATAACGATTTTAACCCAAAACCCGCTCAGTTGTGCGACCCAATAGGCTCATTTAATATGACAGTGGGCCTAAAACATTTTTAGGGTCCACAAGTTATAATTGGTCTCTAGCAAGACATTATAACTACCCATATTAAAATAAGATGTGATCTACAAAAATCATCCATATGATTATCCTAAAGCACTAGCATCAACAGTATATAGCTAAACTAACAGAACCAATCCATTTTTGCATTTGTTGATGGGTTTATGAGACAGAGGCCTAGCCAAGGGTATGCGTCTGGTGGGTTATGATCTTGAAGATGGTGGAGCTCCAGACTTCACCATTTGAGTCCAAGAAAGCGAGCATGGGTTGAGCTTTTGGAGAATATCCTCTAGCTCGCTTCTTCGATTTTCATTGTATATAATGGTGAGGTGATACTTGATAGGCACTCCAATTTGATATATCTATGTGGCATGACGATTGAATACGAAGGTGAATAATTAGAGAGATTTTCTAAATACATTTCTGCTTGGAAATAGATATATTATTATGATAGATTGTTACGAATCATTCGACACCAATTATAACAGCCCGGCATATGCAGACTAAAACAGCTCAGTATGGCGGTTCAGTCCATACAAGTGAGGGTGTCAATCCCACATTGCTTTGAAAGAGTAGATAACACATAATTTACAAATATGGTTTCAATCCCTACCTATTGTTATGCGTTTTGGACTAACTTCAATAATAAATTCGTGCAGATTTCAATACAAAAACAGACAATATTGTACTGTGAGTACGAAAGATGCTACACCAACTATTTGAATTGGTGTAAATGCATAAGTATTATGGGTTGTACTGCATTTAACGATTCACATGGTATTTGAGATTGAAACTTGTAGAGTCTCACTGCATTGCTTTGTTTTGTAGAATGCCCCTGTTCTTATTTTATGCTTCAAACGACGAATGCAGTCTATCATTTGCTTTGTGGCCAATTTGGATTCTCTTGACACTTCCACTTCTGAATACCATTTGTGCGCAACTTCTTCGGATGTCGATTTTCTCTTTCATGTTTTTATAGTTTACCCTCTTCGTGGCTTCCATGTTCATATTACCCTGCTTTGTGATTGGATCCCCATTATAACCAGCTTCGTTAAGTTATAGATTATTCTAATTTTGGTTGGTTAAAGGTGGACCATAAAACATGATTTACATAGTAATTGATTTAAGAAATGGGAGAATGTTCATTTGTTCATATACTCGTTTCTTACTCTACATGATTCATTACTTCTTACTAAGTAATGAAAAATTTATTCTCTAATTTTACAGTTCAATCTTACATGTCGATCATGTGATGATCAATTTATTGGTACAACTAACTATTTATAAATTATGTAAACTATGACATTAAATTAATGTGTGATATGTAAACGTTACGTAAGAATGTGAAATTAGATAGTAGAATTAGAGAATAAACCTAGCATTATTCTATGTATATTATTTACTAGGGTTATAGAAAATTATCACTATGCATTATAGACTACTATATAACCATTTAAAAAAAAAATTAATTCAGTTTGTGTAATGATTATAAGATTATTTTGAGTATTTATTTAATTTTTAAAAATAAAATATAGTTATCAATTATTAAATGACTTAGAAAATAAGAACAATGTAATGTTGATATTGCCATTGATAAAATATGTATAACAAATTATTTCTAATACGTCAAACAATGCAGTCAAATATGAAAAAGAAAAAGACAATATGCCTAAATTAACTTTATTAAAAAATTAGAAATAAAATGAACAAACTTTATTCCTATATGTTAAAATTAAAAAACTAAAAGGAAAAACAAAATATTTGAATACCAATATTTAAATTAGAAAAAACGGAAAAATCTACCATGAAATCTAAATTACAACTGTAAGTTTTATGTCTCAAACTTAGGTGTATTTATAGAGAAATAATGTTAGGTTTATCGTCTAAAGTTTTTCTCCACACATGACGGTGTTCAATTAGTTTAGCAATTAAGTTAAATCATAAATAGTTCAAATAGAAAAAATTAATTACACCATTAAATGAATATCACATCATGAGATAAAATTTAGAAGATAAATGTTTGATAGAACAAAGTAAAGTCCGATGAAGATGATTAGAAAAGTGTAAACCCTAAGAACAGTTGTTAGACACTAATAGCAGCTCAGATGATAAAATAAAATAAAATGTTCAATTACTAGTTATAAAAGAGAGAGTTTTTGGCGGAGATTCTTGAAGTTTTGGAGGCCAACTCCAAGAGTTTGAAAGCCCGATAATGCTAAATTTATCTTATAATTTTACTTTCTAATTTTTATATTCTGATATAATACTTATTAATTAATTATTTGTAATTATGTTGTTAATTCTTTCTAATTAATAAGTATAACTTCATTAGTTAAAAAGGAGAAACTAAAATTCTAGTTCATAGCAAGGTTAAGTTTCTAAGAAAAAAAAAAAAACAATTAATTTGTTTTTAAATATTAATTAATCCAAGTCTGAACAACAGCTACCTGCCAAGTTCCCTCCAACCAATTTCTGATTTTCCATTTCTTGAAAAAACAACCACCCAAAGTGTCATCATTCAAGCCCCCTCTTTCCCTTCCTCTTTTAATGGTTTAGGTTTGCTTTTTCAGTCTCTCTCTTTCTCTCTATCTCCTTTTTTCTTCATCACCCTCTTGTGCTTGGTGGGTTGTGCAGCTGAGGCCATGGGCCCTGCTTTCCACTCAAGTTTAATGGCGAAAAGTGTCTCTCTTTCTTCCCTTCGCCCCCCGTTTTCAGCTGTCTAACTATTTGTTTCCGTATTTTTGAACAGTTGGGCTCTCCATTTTCTTCCTTCTGTAACCGGCATGGTGAGGTGATTTCTCTCGACTTTTCTGATACCAGATATGGGTTCACTTGAAATCTGCTGTGGATTATAATTGGCTCTAGTTTTGACGAGTTCTTCTTTCAATTTTTTTTTTCTGCTTTTGATTTTGAAGGGGTTTGAAAATTGAATGTGAATTTTGATGTTTAGCTGGCTGCTTCTGTAAAGTTGGAGAGCAATTCTGCTCTGGCTGGGTCGCATGTTGAAGCTTAACAATGGACTTGGAGAAGTGGGATTAAATAAAAAAGAAACAATTATTTCTTATGGCGATTGGCGATGATGGTTTGGATTCATGATAATTGAAATATTATTCCATGTTTTTGAAGTGGGCGTGTGAAATGTTTGGTGTTTGGAGTTTCTAGAAAAAATAGCAATGGAGAGAATGATTCAACCTCCTTTGGTAAATTCTTTATCTATTTACCTTCTTTGTTGCTCTGAGATCAATGGAAGGATAAAATTAGCTTACTTTTTCTGTGCATTTGATATTGTGTTCTCTTCTATCCGCTAGTTTGTTCAATTTGTATCTCTTTAAGATCTAAAGTAATAGTGAGATAAGCAGGAAAAGACACCCTTTTCCCAATCAATTTAGAATTTGAAACTTGAGTGATTGAATAAGAAGACACATTTCATCATCTGTACATCACGCGAGTCAATGCATATCTCAGTGCTATTTCGGGGGGGTCCTTGGAATTAGTAGTACATATTGAAGGATTTGGATCAGGAAACTCAAATATGTTGCTTAACCACACAAGAAAAAATTACTTGTGGTTTTTTGGGTCATTTGCTTTCTTAAACTGTTTTTTGTTACGATTGATCATGAGTTTTTAGTTTACGCTTTGATCAATCAAAGTGTGTAAAATGACATTTTGATTAATTTTACAATGATAATGAATCAAAGTGAAGTTATTACGGTCTATGATCACCTTGATGTGGACAATTAGCAGTTAATTTGTTTATTTCTTATAAGATCTTCTCTCCTCTTCTCCTCTTTTCATTCTCGTTTATCGTAAACTTATTTACCTTTTGCATACCCAATTGTGTAAAATGATTTTATAATTCAAATATCCTATAGATATCTTGTTTTGATCATCTGAATAATTTATCAGATAACAAATTAGCAAATCTGAAAGATACAATCATGACAAGCTTCTCCTACATAAAAATGTTGCCAATCAACTAGACATAGGATTCTTTTTTTGTTAAATGGAAAATATATTCTGTCATTTGTCTTCTTCCTTGGAATTGAAGGTAAACGAGTGCTTGCAACAAATTTTTCTGCAGGTTGAATCAACGGCATGCTTGTGTAGAGTTGATGCTGGTTTTAAGACCGTTGCTGGAGCCAAGAGGTACGTCCCCAGTACGAAGCTCTGTCTCCAACCAGAAATTAAAGCATCTATCCATCCAACTAGACAGAAGCCTAATCGTGGAGATAGAAGCAGAAATCAATCCCCTCTTCTTCCAGGTCTACCTGATGATCTTGCCATAGCTTGTTTAATCCGGGTCCCTCGAATTGAACACAGAAAACTCCGGCTAGTTTGCAAAAGATGGTATCGCCTTTTGGCTGGCAATTTCTTCTACTCGCTGCGAAAGAGTCTTGGCATTGCTGAAGAATGGATATATCTCGTTAAGAGAGACAGAGAGGGGAAAATCACTTGGCAAGCATTTGACCCTATTTACCAGCTGTTGCAGCCTCTCCCTCCACTCCCTAGGGAATACTCTGAAGCCCTTGGATTTGGTTGTGCTGTTCTTAGTGGCTGTCATCTCTACTTGTTTGGGGGGAAAGACCCAGTGAAGGGATCAATGAGGCGAGTTATATTTTACAGTGCAAGGACAAATAAATGGCATCGAGCTCCTGATATGCTAAGGAGGCGACATCGTTTTGGCTCGTGTGTTATAAACAACTGTTTGTACGTTGCAGGTGGGGAAAATGAGGGGGCCCACCGGTCCTTGAAATCGGCCGAAATGTACGACCCCAATAAGAACCGATGGTCATTTATTTCCGATATGAGCATGGCAATGGTGCCTTTTGCTGGGGTTGTTTATGAGGGCAAATGGTACTTGAAAGGATTTGGTTCTAATCAACAGGTCCTGAGTGAGGTGTACCAACCAGAGAGCGACAGCTGGTATCCCTTTTACAACGGGATGGTTGCCGGCTGTAGAAATCCAAATGCCTACTTAAACGGTCATATCTACGCTTTGGACTGTAAAGATGGCTGTAAACTTCGGATATATGACGAAGTGAGTGATATATGGATTAAACACTTAGATAGCAAGATTCATTTGGGTAATTCTCAGGCTTTTGAAGCAGCTGCTCTTATTCCGCTGAATGGAAAACTGTGCATTATTCGGAATAATATGAGCATTTCTATGGTCGATGTTTCAAATACGGAGGAGAGAAGAGGGTATTCCTCTGAACATCTGTGGGAAACCATTGGAGGAAAGGGGCAGTTCAAGACAATGGTGGCGACTCTCTGGTCGAGTATTGCAGGGAGAAATCGCCTCAAAACACATATGGTTCATTGCCAGGTTCTTCTTGCATGAAAAAGAAGCCTTTTTTTTTTTCTCAGGCTCGTGTGAGTATGTAGTTATAGGCTTATAGCATGCTTAGACGCCTGAGATCTTGTCTTTGTTGAACATGATAATATCCCTTGAGAATGTTTGAATTTTGGTATATGAGATAGTTTTCTTCTTTAATTGTGCAAATGCTATGGATTCAAGTACATTATTAAACTCTCTTAATTCTATGTTCAATTCAAAGATATAGAAAATGGTAGTGTCCCGTGAATTATTTGAGGAGAAGTATTATGTATTAATTTTCTGGGTAAACTACACCTTAACCCCTCAACTTTTGAGGTTTGTCAACTTAAACCTTAATATTCTCTTTTAACAAAATGAAGGTCAAACTTTGTACTTTGATCATTTTAAATCTTTAAATTTTTTTTAACAAAATAAATTTTAAACTTTGTAACGTGGTCAAAATAAATCTCGAATTGATTTTACCCGGTTCGGACCCAATTCAGTTTTGGTTCTAATTTTTTTGGTTTGGACAAAATGGTAGTGTCCCATGAGTTAAAATATAGGATAACTAATGTATTATAACATGGAAAACGAAAGAAGTCTTTTGAAATTCAAACTAAAAATAACTTAATTAGCATTTCATTTTCAAATATGGAAATAGTTGGGTTCATTTTTCCATCGGGTGAACAAAAATGGACGGGGCCGTGCGTAGAATCGATGAGATCCAGGTATCATTCGATCTGCTTTCAAAGTTTTCTGAAACTGAGTTTGGTTTTAAATGAAGGAGAACCACGTTGCCGGTTTGGAACACTATTCTTGCATTTTTTAAGGAAACCGAACCGAGCCCTAAAAGGTATCCCAGAGATTTTCAGAAAGCCCGAACCGCTCTAAAACGCATCCCAACACTTTACCCAAACATAAGCCCAATCCAATACCCACTATCTCCTCCAAATCCACCTACTTATGCTATTGCTCTCCCTCGCTGCCGTCTGCCGAGCATCGAGCAACTCCTCTTCCAGAACCCTTGCGCATCATTGAAGACTAACACCCCTGCCGTTCTACTTCTTCAATCTCTACCTTCAAACCATGGAGGGGGCTATTTATCCTGCAGATGAATCCAACGATGACTTTTGTAGTTCGATTCTTAACCGTTTCAGCCACTCCACGAATGAATATCACATGAACCTTTGTGCGGTGATAGGCGCCATGTCTCAAGAGCTCAAAGATCAGAAACTACCGACTACGCCAGTTGCCTATTTCGGTGCCACGATTTCTTCCTTGAACCGCATTTCTTCTGAACCTGAATCTCCAGTTCACCTATTAGATGCCCTTCTCACTATTTTCTCATTGCTTCTGCCGAGAATTTCTCCTGCAATTTTGAAAAAGGAGAGGAAGTTGGTTTCAGAGGTTTTAATTCGTTCTCTTCACTCTCCATCGCTAACTGTTGGCGCAGCTACGTCAGGATTGAAATGTATTTCACATCTGCTGGTTATCAACGACAATGTTAACTGGTCGGATATATCAAATCTGTTCAATATATTATTAGGATTTGCTACTGATTCTCGCCATGAGGTAATATTGATTAAAGTGAATCTTTTCCACTTGCATATATATTCCGAAAATATTTGATGATGTAGATTCTCAGTATAACGTGTAATCCTTTTCAAGTAGCTATGCTAACCTAAGTTTGTTATGTACAGGTGAGAAGACAATCACATGTTAGTATTCGCGACTTCTTGTTGAAAAGCCAGAAAACGCATTTGCCGGCAGAGGCGAGTGAAGTGATTACTAATACATTCAAAAGGTCTATTTTGTTTGCTGGTGGAAAAAACACGAATTCTTCTGAAGGATCTAAAGAAGCTCAGAAGGTTTTATACATTCTAGATGCTTTACAAGAATGTATTCCTCATATATCTGGGAAGTGCAAAATGAGCATCCTGGAGTATTTCAAATCTCTCCTGAAATTGCAGCAATCCATTGTAACAAATCGGTTAACATATTGTCTGAATATGCTTTGTATCCATCAATCTTTGGATGTTCCTGCTGAATTGATGGTTGATTTGTTGTGCTCAATTGCATTGTCGGTCTCATCAAGTGACGTAACTGCTGATGGCTTGGCCTTCACAGCACGTTTGCTCAATGTTGGCATGCAAAAGGTTTATTCTGTTAATAGGACGATATGTGTGACCAAGCTCCCTGTTGCATTCAATGCGCTTAAAGGTTTGATAGCTACTAAATATTACTTTTATTTGCATTAGATGTCGAAAATTCTAGTTTGTGACATCCTTTCTGTAAACTCCTGGACTTAATTTATGATCGCTAAAATTACAACTTAACTACAAAATTAAATTTCACAACTTGAATAGTACAGATATTTTGCTATCTGGAAGAGAGGAAGCAATCCATGCGGCCATTAATTCATTGAAGGGTTTGACACAAGTTTGCATTGATGAAAGTCTGATCAAAGATGGTGTGGATCATATTGTTTCTCTGGATACAAGTACGGGGAGCAGAACATCTGGGCCAACTATCATTGAGAAAATATGCAGTACTATAGAAAGCTTACTTGATTATCATTATACACCTATCATGGACTTAGTTTTCCAAGTTTTCACGTCAATATTTGAGAAATTAGGTACTTTTTTTTATACATCTGAGTTTTCTGACTTTGTGTTTGTTTGTTTCTAATCAATCTTTTATACTAACTATTATACACTTACTAGTGATACCTCATATTTCATCGGACTTAAAAGTTTCTTCTTCCAGGAAATTATTCTATTTATCTTCTTAGAGGTGCGTTTTCAAGCTTTGTAGACATGCAAAAGTTACCAGACAAAGACTTTCCTTTCCGGAAAGAGGTACTACTTCTTTTTCTTTATAAGTTACTCAGTGCTGCTTATTTTTTAAATAACAAACATCTGACTAATGTTACTTCTTTCATTCTACAACATCAGAGTACACATAAAAATTAGATGTTGTATTTCATGAATTTTATGCATGCATACACAATTCTTTGATCCATCAAATAAGTTAAGCATAGTAAATATTTCCTTTTTGATTGTGTGCTCTTACATATTAATTTTCTCCAAGAGTTTCTCCACTTTTCCAATCTTCTACTTTACATATTATTTTTCACAGATTCCTTGTCATGTTAGACTCCTATCCTCTTTAAATGTATATCTTGGTTTGTTTCTTAATTAATTTACTCATTGTAACTGCAACCAAAGATTGACATTTTTGCAATTAAGAATGTTAATAAAAATTAGATATGAAAGAAGAAGGGATTCAATTGCTGATAGAGTGATCTACAGTTTGTAGTCTCTCAATCATTAAAATTTCAACATGGGTGATGAAAACTGTTATTTTCAGTTGAGTTATTTTGCTCTTTTATCTAATAATGTTTTGGTAATAATTCAGCTACATGAGTGTCTGGGATCAGCTCTTAGCGCTATGGGACCTGAAACTTTCTTAGACATTTTACCTCTTAATTTGGATGCAAAAGATCAATCTGAGGCAAATATTTGGCTTTTACCAATTTTGAAGCAGTTTACTGTTGGTGCACGCTTAAACTATTTTCTAGAGTCAATTTGGAGTATGATAGGAGAGATTAAACAAAAGACTGTCACGGTATGAAACTTTTGATCACAGTGGAGGTATATTTCATTCTTCATAGTTGAATGTAGTTAACCATTTACTCTGTGCAGCTTGAGCGACGAGGGCAAATTGTTTCGTCAAGGAATATGGACGCAGTTGTGTATTCTTTGTTCTCCTTGCTGCCTTCCTTCTGTAACTATCCTTTGGATACGGCTGAGTGCTTCAAGGATCTAGAAAGTATTCTCTCTGTTGCTCTTCGTGAAGAACCTGATGTTCGTGGGATTATATGTTCAAGTTTGCAAAGGCTTATACAACAAAACAAAAGGATGCTGGAAGGAAAGAGTGATTTGTCATGCTGTGAAGAAAGTATTGCATTGAAGCGCGCTATGGCTCGATATAATCCACAGGTGGCAATAGATAACTTGACTGCTATTAAGGCATCTGGCCGTGAGTTATTGTCTGTCTTGTCTAGCCTCTTCCTTAAGTCTGCAACAGACGACGGTGGTTCTTTGCAGGTGTTTTACTTTTCGCTTCCATAGAATAAATTTTAATACATAATGTAGTTATATCTTTTTTGTGTATGATTAATTTGTATATTTTCATGAGTAGATTATGCATATGTTGTGTTACGGTACGAATGCTTTTTAACTTTGCACATCATAATGCGTACTATGACTCATGTCCCCTTTGTTACTTTTTTTTTTAATTTCAGTGCTTAAAAAATTATGGCCACTTTATGGACTATTTTGAGAACGTGAAACAATTAGAAATTACATAACGGAGTATTTTTTGAGACTTGTTTATTTGAAAACAGTAAAAAGTGTTTTCAATAAAAAGTGTTCTGTTCTGAAAAAATGTAATGAACTCTTTTTCAAGATGAAGTTTAAGTAAAATTTTAGAAACACCTGAAACACACCTTAACTCGTAAATCTTGTGGAATAAGTATTGATGTTTAGACTATTACTTTAAACAACTCCTTTCAATTGTATTTTTTCATTATTTACAGTTGACAATTGGTGAGGTTGCATCAATATCAGATAAAGATGTAGTGTCGAGGTTCTTCAAGAGTACAATGCAGAAACTTTTGAAGGTGACTCAAGAGGCTTCCAAACCAAAAGATTTAAAGTTTTCCAATTCAATGGAGATTAGTAGTTCAACAGAAGAAAAGTCACCCTCTTTACTTAGGTACGTTTCTTCCACATATTGATGGGAAATTAGTGTTTCTTGGGTATTGTCAATTGATAATAGAATTTTTGTAACTTTGTTTACTCTATCAAGTCTATGAAGTTCGTACTATTTGGGTCTTGGTTGCCTAGTAATATTTTCTTCATTGTCGTAGGGCACAATTATTTGACTTGGCAGTTTCCCTTTTGCCTGGTTTGAATACAAAGGAAATTGATCTTTTATTTGTTGCAATAAAGCCTGCACTAAAGGTATGATAATTATTTCTAATGGCTTCTGAATTATTTTGGCATTTAATATTCATGGAGCATTGTTCAATATCCTTGTCATCCCATTTCTGAGACCTGGTGTTTCTTGGTTGCAGGATAGCGAAGGTTTGGTGCAAAAGAAGGCATACAGAGTCCTCTCAGTAATTCTTAAGGTATTTTTCATCTTTTTTACTTATGATATACAGTATTAATTTTGCCTGTAATCTCGCAAGTTTGAATCTAGTTAAAATCAATCATATAAAAAGAAACCACTCAGTTTTGTTCCTTTGTTTTTAAGAAATATTTTGTTAAAATATTGGTTTGTCTTTTTTAAATATGCATATTCTTTTTAAAGTAATGTAATTTTAATGTATTGACTAGTTCACTGTACTTTGTGTCAAGAGACCTTTATTTTCCTTTTCTACAAAGTCCTGTGCTTGATAGGCTTCCTTTACTTTAATTGTCTTTTCAGAACCGTGATGAGTTTCTTTCAAAGAGATTTGATGAATTTCTTGCACTTATGATTGAAGTACTGCCTTCTTGTCATTTTTCGGCCAAACGTCATAGACTGGACTGTCTTTTCTTTTTGATAATTCAAGTGTCTAAGGTAACTGTCGTGCTTTATTTTTTTTAAATTTATGTAAACTTTGATCACTGATCACATGCCTTGTAATCTTATCTTTTTACTTACAGGAGGGATCGGAGTTAAGGCAATACAACATCGTTAGTTCATTCTTAACCGAAATAATACTTGCCCTAAAAGAGGTGAAATGATCTTCCTGCTGGAGTATTCACTATCAGTTTCTACTTTGTGAACATTCTATGTGGAGCAGTAATTGATAACTTTTTCCATTTATTTTCCCTTAAAAAGTACATTAACAAAAATTCCCTTGATGATAGTGATCTGTAAGTTTGTTACCTTGCCATCTTGTGATTTATTATTAATATAACTATTGAATTTCCATCTTATAAACTGATTTTAGTTAGCATTTTCAATTATTGGAAAGTATCTTAGAAGTCACAGAGCATGGCGCTTTTGGCAATTGCTAATTTTATTTTTCATGGCATTCACCTTGCAGGCTAACAAAAAGACAAGAAATAGAGCTTATGATATTCTTGTTGAAATTGGCCATGCATGTACGGACGAAGAGAAAGGAGGAAAAGTGGAGAATTTGTACCATTTTTTCAATATGGTATTTAATTTCTATCAATACTAGAAAAATACATTATCATTTTAATTGTAGTCATTGAGGTTGGGTACAGTATATAATCTTATGAATATTCAAAAGGTCAGATTCGATTCCTTTGTTGAAGTAAATAACTATAAACATTGTACAAACACATTATATTATCTTTTCATAGGTAGCAGGAGGTCTTGCTGGCGAAACTCCTCATATGATCAGTGCTTCAATGAAAGGCTTAGCTCGATTGGCCTATGAATTTTCGGAACTTGTCTCTCTTGCTACAAATTTACTTCCGTCCACATTTCTGCTTCTTCAGAGGAAGAATAGAGAGATAATCAAGGTCCCTTTTTGGCGTATTTCGTTTCACTTTGTTGACATACTGGTTTAAAAGCTCCAAATTGAATGAGATATTTACTCTCAGGCTGCTTTTTCTTCAGGCTAATTTAGGTTTTCTTAAGGTAATGGTGGCAAAGTCATCAGTTGATGGACTTAGTATGAACTTAACAAGTTTGGTAGATGGCCTATTGAAGTGGCAAGATGACACGAAAAACCACTTCAAATCTAAAGTTGGTGTTTCTTGAACTATAATAATCTCCTATGTTTTGGCTTGTTCCCATCTGACCTTATTATATTTTGTCTTATTTGTTATTATTAAAGGTAAAGTCGCTCCTGGAGATGCTAGTAAGGAAATGTGGTATTGATGCTGTTAAGGCCGTGATGCCTGAAGAACACATGAGACTTCTTACTAACATTCGAAAGGTATGAAAAAACCATATTACTTGATGGAAAATAGAACAAGGGTATCATTACTAATAACGATTTCATCTTCCCTTGAGCAAGCACCAGATTAAGGAGCGGAAAGAACGAAAAACTAAATCCGATGACACCAAATCTCTGGTGTCAAAAGCTACATCGAGGTCAGTAGAACACAGAAGTTGAAAACTCTCAAGGACAATCTTTCTTGTGTGATAGATTTTATCATGTTTGCAAACATCATATTTGATCTACTAGAAACTTTTATGTATTACTTTGCTGTCAATCAACTGCACGTTTAAATCTTGATTTTTTTTTAGGATTAGTCGATGGAATCATACAAAAATATTTTCAAGCTTTGGCGATGAAGAATCTGAAGATGGTGCTGACTTTTCTGAGGACAGTGATGTAGAACTCATAGAACAGAGAAAGGGTTCCTCAAAGTTAGTTTCCAAAGCTGCTTCACTCCGGTCAGTGAATTGATTTCCAAATCTGCATGTTATCAAATCGATTCATCAGCGTATCACCCATTTGGTTAAATAAATCTGCATGTTATCAAATATATTCATCAGCGTATCACCCATTTGGTTAAATGTAATTGAATAATTACCAGTTCAGATGAGCATTGTTAGCATTCTCTAATTATCTATTTTTCGAATGTTACTCTATAACATTTGTAGTTATCCTGGAATAATTCTGTTTCTGATTGGCTGGATTCATCATTTGTAATAATTATCTCGATTTGGTTTGTTGCATACAGGTCCAAGAGTAGTAGAGCCAAAAATTTTCCTGATCACTTGCGCGAACAATTTGAAGAAGATCCTCTTGACTTGCTGGACCGGCACAGAACAAGATCAGCTCTTCAATCATCAATGTCTCAAAAACGAAAGCTAAGCACGGACAATGAAATTGAGATAGACTCCGAGGGGCGGATGATTATCTCTGAGGAAGAGCCTAAGAAAACAGCTGCGAGGTCCAATTCAGATGCAAGAAGTGAAACGGGCAGCCTCTCTTCTACTATTAATCCGAGGAAAACACAGAAGAGAAGGAAAACATCTGATTCAGGGTGGGCCTACACAGGAACTGAGTATGCTAGCAAGAAGGCAAGTGGTGATGTGAAGAGGAAAGATAAACTCGAACCGTATGCATATTGGCCTCTCGACCGGAAGATGATGAGTCGTAGGCCCGAGCATCGAGCTGCCGCCAGAAAAGGAATGGCTAGGGTGGTTAAGATGACCAAGAAACTTGAAGGTAAGAGTGCCTCGAGTCTAGTTTCAAGTAAAGGGTTGAAGTTTAAGAAGGGTCATAAGAAAATTGGCAAGAGAAAAGGACGTGTATAGTTAGAAATTCACACCCAGTATTAAAATTGAATTAAATTATTGTGTTGTTTAATGTCATTAGAGAGAGATTTAAATTTTGACTTGCAATGGGATGCTATAATCATATCAGAATGTTACGTGGGAGAGTTAAGTTAACCCTTGATGGTGGTGTGTTTACTCTTTTAATTTGAATCCTTTTAGAGAGAATGATGTTACGTTTATTTTATTATTCTACTAATTTAAAATATTTGTTGATGGTTTAAAAAATAATTAACATATGTAATGTAACAAATTAATTATTTATAATTTATTATATTAATTACATTAATTATTGTTTGACACGTCAGTGAATAATGTAAGAGTGTACATCAAGAGAGTAAAAATAAGATTATACAGAATAAAAAATAGCGATTGATCAAATTTTTTTTTCTACGTTGTGTAAATCTTGGAAAACTAACAATACATTTGCCTTAATTCACTAACAGTGTTAATTGTTCATTATTTTAATTTTTATTGTTTATCTTTTATTTTTGAAAGTTTTAATGTTATTGACATGAATAACAATATAAAATCATAGCAAAATAAACAATTTTGTCCATAAGATTTTTTTTAATATAAATTAAATTTTATAATATAACCTTTCTATAGCTTTCTTGCTATGCTTACCTGGACAGTGAATGCAACGGTATAAACATATATTTATTTGATAAAAATATGTAAGTTGTTTACAGGGAAAATGAGATTTAATGAAAGATTATTGATATGGGTTTAGAGATGTTAAACGGGCGAGCTGACTTGCAACCCGCCCGCTCGACTCGTTACTGTAGCGGGTCGAGCCAAGCTCGGTGTTAAGGTCCGGGCTTGTCCAAGGCATGTGTAACGACCCTAATACTGTACCCATTTTTACCCGTATAAATTTTTCATTTTATTTTACACTTTAAGCGGAAACTGAATCGGAATTGAAGTCGTTAGTGTTGTTTGGAAAACCGTTTTCCAAACAACACTAACGACTTCAATTCCGATTCAGTTTCCGCTTAAAGTGTAAAATAAAATGAAAAATTTATACGGGTAAAAATGGGTACAGTATTAGGGTCGTTACAGCATGTTGCCTATGGCCGCCTTTGCTGTTAACTAGATTTATTTCATTTTTAAGTAATTCTATTGTACTCTTTTCTTTCTATTTTTGGCAAGAGTGACTCCTTGCCACCATAGCATGTATACTACTGCCGTAGTGGAGATGGTCCAGATTGCCCTTTAGGGGGAGAGACATGACTACACGTAAACCCCCCTACCCAACGTTGTAAATTGCTGCTATTCAATGAAAAGGCTTTTTACACACACTCTTTATGCATACTTTATACTCAATGATGCTCTTTTCGGTTAGTCTAGCTCGCTCGTTACTTACTCGTTAGACACAAAGCTCGCTCTAACGAAGTGGGCACTCAGTGCCGTTGGCACGCTCGTTGGCTGACCCAGTACAAGTGAGATATTGGGTGCCGCACGGTCTCGTTTACGCCCCTGAAAGTAGGACCGTGACAGTTGGTATCAGAGCCTCGTTGGCTTACAAATCGTGAGAAATTATGCTGAAGAAGAGTACGATGGAAAGGCCTAGTGCACCATCGGATCAACTCGAGCGCCTCGTCGGGTTAGAAGAAGAAATACGGTATTTGCCAGACATACCGGACAATATTCGATTCTTAGAAGAATGGATGAAGGAAATGTCTGAATTTCCTGCTGAGATAGCGGCTATTCACAACCGAATAGACGCCATACCGATCCCAGAGCTGTTGGATCGGGTGGAAACTCTCGAATCCCGACAAGAGAAGGGAAAGGGAGTTGACACAGGAGAAAGTTCCACAGGTGCAATAATCGGGGTCCTGGAGCGTGTCGATGAAGTCGAGCTAGCTCATACCCGGTTGTAAGAAACTGTGTCTCAAGTGACCATGGACTTCAGAACAATGTTTGATTCTCTCAGAGCCGAGATTGCCGAGATCAACATTAAACTGAACTTTACAATGAGAGCCATGTGGAGCCAAACCCAGGCTACTACTGCTGCTGAATTCAGTCGAGTAAAAATCCCTGAGCCAAAGCCCTTTGGGGGAGCACGGGATGCTAAATAAATAGAGAATTTCATCTTCAACATGGCGATGCAAAACTTTGGTGGAGATCCAAATATCATGAAATCAGTGTTGACGAATGTACAATTGATACATGGGAAGAACTAAAAAGACAATTGAAGGATCAATTCTTTCCAGAAAATGTTGAGTTCAACGCTCGTAGACTTCTTCGAGACCTAAAGCAGACTGCTAGTATTCATGAATATGTCAAACAATTTTCGGGTCTCATGCTTAATATTAGAGATATGTCAGAAAAAGATAAGATCTTTACTTTTATTGAAGGTCTTAAACCATAGGCCAGAACAAAATTGTATGAACAAAGAGTGCAAAGCCTTTCAAGTGCACTTGCAGATGCAGAGCGACTGTTTGATTATAATATCGAGAACCCTGGGGCAAAGAAGAACGCTCCCAGTAACTCAAACACCATCAAGTCCCAGAAACCGAACACGAGAACTATTGAAAGAAAACCCTTTGTCCCAAGAGAAAAGCACCAAGAAATGCTAATAACCAACGCCCACCAAATAGGCCTATGTCATGTTTCCTGTGTAAGGGCATCGAGTAGTCGAGTGCCCGCATAGATCCACCTTAACTGTCTTACAAGCTTCGATTCATGATGACAACGCAGTTAAGGAAGTTATTGAAGAAGAATCCACAGAGATTGCTGAAGTTGGGACCATGACATTCTTGTCAGCTGTACAACAATAGATGGAAGAACTGAGGAAAATCCCAGATAAGGGTCTCATGTATGTGGAGTCATTCATCAATAACAAATCTACTAAGAGTACGATGATAGATTCGTGAGCTACTCATAACTTCATTACAGAGAAAGAAGCTCACCGTCTCGGTTTGAAGTTGGAAAAGAATGATGGTAAAATGAAAACAGTGAATGGAAAAGCGATGCCAGTACTCGGAGTTGTAAGGAGAGTCCAGTTGAGACTCAGTTCGTGGACAGGACCTGTCGACTTCGTTGTAGCTCGGTTGGATGACTTTGATGCTATTTTGGGGATGAAGTTCTTGATGGAACATAAAGTCATCCCAATGCCTTAAGCAAAATGTTTAATAATCACCAATAACAACCCAACCGTTGTTCCTACGATTCTTAAACAACCAAATGTCATCAACACAAAGATGCACTCTGCAATGCAATTCAAGAAAGGGCTGAAACGCGACGATCCAACTTACATGATTGTCCCATTGGAGGTAAATACAAAGAAGGAAGAAGTAATACATCCTGAAATCTCAAGAGTCCTAGAAGAGTTCAGGAGTACCATGTCTGAATGCTTACCCAAGACATTACCTCCAAGAAGGGACATCGATCATCAAATTGAACTGAATCCCGGATCTAAACCTCCTGCAAAAGCCCCATATAAAATGGCTCCGCCAGAACTAGCAGAATTGAGGAAGCAATTAGATGAGCTACTCGAGGCCGGATTTATCAGACTCGCTAAAGCTCCTTTTGGAGCACCGGTGTTGTTTCAAAAGAAAAAAATGGAAGTCTACGAATGTGCATAGATTATCGGGCACTCAACAAAGTCACAGTGCGCAACAAGTATCCCATTTCACTTATCACTGACCTTTTTGATCAATTGTATAAAGCCAAGTACTTCACCAAGCTTGATCTGCGATCAGGTTATTATCAAGTGAGGATTGCAGAAGGAGATGAACCCAAGACGACGTGTGTAACAAGATATGGAGACTTTGAGTTCTTGGTGATGCCCTTCGGACTCACAAACGCCCCTGCAACATTTGGTACCCTCATGAATCGAGTATTTCATGAATTCCTTGACAAATTTGTGGTGGTGTACTTTGATGACATCGTGGTATACAGCGAGACGCTAGAAGAGCACAAGGCGCATCTCCGTTTGGTTTTCGAGAAGCTAAGAGAAAACCAACTATATGTGAAGAAAGAAAAATGCTCTTTTGCTCATGAGAGCATCAAATTCCTCAGCCATATGGTTGAACAAGGTCGTCTTCGCATGGACCCGGGTAAGATAAGTGCTGTCAAAAGCTGGAAGATCCCGACATCTGTCACTGAATTGCGTTCCTTCCTCGGGCTGGCCAATTATTACAGACGCTTTGTGGAAGAGTTTTCGAAGAGAGCTGCACCCCTAACAGAACTCTTAAAGAAAGGAGTGCCTTGGGAGTGGAACTCTGAATGTCAAAAATCTTTTGCTGACTTGAAAGAAGCCATGATACAAGAGCCCGTACTTGCGCTAGCAGATGTCACTCAACTATTTGAAGTGGAAACCGATGCCTCAGATTTTGCTTTAGGAGGAGTCCTTATGCAGAATGGGCATCTTGTTGCCTTCGAAAGTCGTAAGTTAAAGGAAGCAGAGAGGAAATACATTGCTTCTGAGAAAGAAATGTTGGCCGTAGTACATTGTCTGCGCATGTGGAGACAGTATCTACTTGGGTCGAAGTTCGTCGTGAAAACAGATAATAGTTCAATCTGTCACTTCTTTGAACAGCCAAAACTCTCGGCCAAGCAAGCACGTTGGCACAAGTTGATTTCAGAGTTTGATTTTAACTTCGAACACAAGACATGCCAGAGTAATAGAGTGGCTGATGCCCTGAGTAGGAAGGCAGAGTGCGCTAGCCTTTGTTATCTATCTCAACTTCAAGTGAGTAAAGTTAATGGTTCGTTGAAAGATCGCATCCGAGACAATTTACAAGACGACCCCGCAGCCCGAGCAGTAATGTAGCTTGTGAAAGAAAGGAAGACTCGACAATTCTGGATTGAAGATGACTTACTCTTCACCAAGGGAAACCGTTTGTATGTGCCTCGAAGCGATAATTTACGGCGTACTCTTCTGCGAGAATGCCATGATACGTTGTGGGCCTGTCATGCTGGGTGGCAATGAACCTATGCTCTCTTGAAAAAGGGATATTACTGGCCGTAAATTAAGGTTGACGTTATGCAGTACACTAAAACTTGTCTTGTTTGCCAACAAGATAAAGTTGAAAGAAACAAGATTGCTGGCCTATTAGAACCACTGCCTGTACCAAAAGTACCTTGGGAGAGTGTTTCCTTGGATTTCATCACCAACTTGCCGTCTGTCAACGACTTTGAAGTGATACTGGTGATCGTTGACAGGTTCTCTAAGTATGCCACATTCATTGCGGCCCCGAAGCACTGCCTCGCAGAGACGACTGCCCAACTCTTCTTCAAACATATAGTGAAATTGTGGGGAATTCCTCAAAGCATTGTCAGTGATCGAGATTCGCGATTCACTGGATCTTTTTGGGTCGAACTGTTCCATTTGCTCGGATCAAGTCTCAATATATCCTCCAGTTACCATCCTCAAAAAGATGGCTAGACGGAACGCTTCAACAGCTTACTTGAGGAATATCTGCGCCACTTCATCAATACAAATCAAAAGAATTGGCCCAATCTACTTGACGTAGCACAATTCTATTTCAACTGTCAGAAGAGTTCTTTGACGGAGATGAGTCCGTTCGAAATAGTCTGCGGGAGACAACCCATCATGCCCCACACGCTGGAACAGCCATATTTGGGGAAGAGTCCAAAAGCCTACAACTTCTCCAAAGCATGGAAGCAAAATACGGAGATAGCTCGCGCCTACCTAGAACGTGTCTCTAAACATATGAAGAAGTGGGCGGATAAGAAGCGGTGACCAATGGAGTTCAAGGCTGGAGACTTTGTACTAGTTAAGTTGTTACCTGAACAACTTCGCTTTCGGGGAAAGAAGGACCAGCGACTCGTCAGAAAATACGAAGGTCCAATTGAAGTCATGGAGAAAGTCGGAAGAGCCTCCTACAGAGTTAACCTTCCAACATGGCTCAAAATTCACCCTGTCATCCATGTCAACAATCTGAAGCCTTATCACGTAGACGATGAAGATGAAGCGAGGAACGACATCACCAGACCAAATATCGCCGTCAACAACAAAAAGAAGAAAGAAGTTGAAGAAGTGCTGGCCGAGCGGAACGTCAAAGTAGGTTGACGACAGTACCAGGAGTATCTGATTAGATGGAAGAGACTTGGAGACGACGAGGTATCTTGGGAGAAGCAGGAAGACTTGGAAGATGCAACAAAGATGATCGAAGACTTCAAGCAGAAGCAGAGTTGACAAGGATGTCAACAGCTCAAGGTTCGGGCTTGTCCAAGGCATGTTGCCTATGGCCGCCCTTGCTGTTAGCTAGATTTATTTCCTTTTTAAGTAATTCTATTGTACTCTTTTCTTTCTATTTTTGGCAAGAGTGACTCCTCACCACCATAGCATATATACTACTGCCGTAGGGGAGGTGGTCCGGATTGCTCTTTAGGGGGAGAGGCATGACTGCATGTAGACCCCCCTACCCAACGTTGTAAATTGCTGCTATTCAATGAAAAGACTTTTTACACACACTCTTTATACATACTTTATACTCAATGATGCTCTTTTCGGTTAGTCTAGCTCACTCGTTGCTTACTCGTTAGACACAAAGCTCGCTCTAACGAAGTTGGCACTCAGTGCCGTTGGCACGCTTGTTGGCTGACCCAGTACAAGTGAGATATTGGGTGCCGCACGGTCTCGTTTATGCCCCTTGAAAGTAGGACCGTGACACTCGGCTCGCTATAGTAATGAGCCGGTTTGGCTCGGGTCACATTGACGAGCCGAGCCAAGCCGAGCCGCCCGGGCTCGCGAGCCATCGATGACAGGGCTCAACGAGCCTACTCGCGAGCTGGCTTGGTCAAGCCCAGCTCGGGGCCCTGAGCAGCTGAGTCATCTCTGATGCCCGACAATCGGCAGTCTCCGACTGCTCGGTCAAGCCCAACTCCGATGCTCTCTCCAATGCCTAGGTCGGGCCGTTGGGGTCCTTTCCGGTGCCCAACTCAAGGCCCTCTCCGAAGCCTCGACAGCAGACATGGACAACCCCATCTTCGTCTTCCTTCGACATCTACCGATGACGACGAGTTCGACCATCTTCAGATCTTCTTCATCCAACCCGAGTTGCCACCCACCGAGCACAAGACGAGTTCGACCATCTTTAGATCTTCTTTATCCAACCCGAGTTGCCACCCACCGAGCACAAGATCGATGAAATTTTTGGCGAACCAGTTGGTGTCCCGGCGATTGCAAACAAGATCGATAAACCTTAGGCTTAAATTAAAACTCGTCGTTCTCGTCGCCACCCGAGAGTGAGGCGATGGTTCACCTTAAAGGAGGCGATCAATTGCTCCGTAGGGGTGAAATTCGCCCCAAAGGCAATCAGTCGCCCGTCAATCGCCTAAGGGTGAAAGTTCGCTCCCGGGCGAACTTTTTGCCAAAATTCCAGTGAAAGGGGCCGATTGCTCGCCCCTTGAGGGGCGAGCAATCGGCGGCACTGTTCACATGAACAGTAACAGTTACTGTTCGGGAATAGTGTCCCAAAAAAATATTTTAATTAAATTCTATGAAATTTTAAAAAAAAAAAGTTTACACGTTTGGAGTCCTTTTAAAGTTGTACAGTATTTTCAAAGCATTTTAACGAACAATTTAGTTAGTGAAGTCTGAATTATCGATG
Source organism: Begonia masoniana (assembly GCA_022432975.1). Taxonomy (NCBI): domain Eukaryota; kingdom Viridiplantae; phylum Streptophyta; class Magnoliopsida; order Cucurbitales; family Begoniaceae; genus Begonia; species Begonia masoniana. The sequence goes on along the minus strand of CM039512.1, from coordinate 32,888,564 downwards.
TAGATAATAAGTGAAATTCTACTTACTTAATGTTGGAAAATACTAGGTCATATTGGCAAGTTATTTGTATTTTTATTAGTGAGAAAACACAATGTATTAATCTTTATAAATCTAGTTGCGAAGTAGCTAATATATTTCTTGATTTTTTAAAACCATTTTATGATGCTACAAATGAATGTTCATGAATTTATTATTTTACTTCTCATCTTGTTCTCCCAATTTTTATAAATTTAACGGATAATTTTGCACAATATCAACATATAGATGAATTTAGAGATATACTTAATAAAACGAAAATAAAATTTAAAAAATATTGATTTAACATTCATCATATTTTTTGTTATGCATGTATAATGGATCCTAGATATAAGTTAAGAGAAATATATCTCATTGTTATTAAATTTTTTAATAATTTACAAACTTCTTCTTTATTTTCTATAGATCAAATAACACATGTAATTATTAGTTTATATTCTTCTTATAAATCTAAATATTCTAATGTTAGTCATTCACGTGTTTCTTCATATGTTAGCTCAAGTAGTGGTGGTGGAAATATTGTACGTTCACAATTTGGTATTCATGAAAAATCATATTTTGAATGAGAACAAGTAGACCATTTTTCCCTCAAACTTTGAATGTTTGATCGGTTTTTTACAATCCTTCTTCAATCAAAGTTAGTCCTCAAATTGAGTTTCAATTTAGGTGGAGATTGAGACTCCAATTGTTGCCAAGTCTATAGTTGCTTGGCGACTCTTATTCCTCACCTTTTCTTCACATTTTCTAAGACCTTAGAGAGGTAAGAAGAGTGGAGCAAACCAAGACTTGTGCCATTGTAATTTTCTTAGAAAAATTATATTCACCCAAAAGTGCCTAAGTTGCTCTTGAGCCAGTTACGTTGTATTAATTAAGGATTTCCATTATTTACATTTTACACGACTAAATATTTATTATATTTTATCATTAATATAATAAATATTTATTATAATTTTAATAAATAAAAGATTAATGAAATATATAATATATTTATATAAAATAAATTTATTTTTGTAAGCTCGGCTTGTTAAGCTCGACTCGTCACGCTCGTTCGGCCGGCTCGGCTCGTGGCTCGCGAGCTCGTTCGGGTTGGAAATTTTTTAGGTTAGCTCATTAGGCTCGGCAGGCTCGGTGAGCCGGGTCTTTCTTGGCTCGGCTCAGCTCGACTCGACTCGCTCGTTTAACATCTCTATATGGGTTGAAGAAAGAAGAGATAAACAATATATAATTGGAAATGATAAGTTGAAAGGAGAAATAAGGATTAGGAGGAGAATAATCATCCAATTAAGAAAGAGAGAGATTTGATTAAAGGTCATTATGAAAGAGAGAAAAATAAGAATTAACGAAGAAAGAGAATGTAATGATTTATTAATGAGAGTTACTAAGTGAGGGAAAATTAAGTGGTTAGAGACCATTAATTAGATGAATGATTATATGATTAAACGGCAAGATTTTGGTAAGGAGAGAATGGGCAAGGAGAGAAGTTTTTTTTTGAATAAAATGAAATTCTAAATTTAATAATCGTTCAATTTAAATCTTGAATTTTATTTTTCAATAAAATAAATTTTAAACTTTGCATCATGAATAAAATAAACCTCAAATCACGTTCATTTTGCGAAAAAAAATTTAATATTTAAATTGAATAGACTCCCAAAATTCAAGGTTTAGTTTTTACTTTGCTCTATTTTAATCTTTTAGAGTCTACAAAATAAGATCTCTATATGAAACTATTTGCATGTGTTTTTAAGTGACATGTTATGTGTAACGCCCCGAGTCTGCAGACCCGGTTTGACTACCCAAAACATTGAACTGAACTAAGAGAAATTACGGAAAATTTTAAATTTTATCTCAGTGATTATAATTCTATCTTTAATCCTCAACTGTACAACGGAAAACCCAATAAGTAGACAACGTTTATAATTAGACAAAACGTTAAGACACTTAGTCGAAGAGAATTGGAAACTCAAGGACATCTACTGATCACAAAACGACAAGGCACGGTGCACACTCCTACCGATTGACACATGCACATCACGTGATTCATTAAACTTCATCCGATCACAAAACGACAAGACTTAATATCGGCTTCTACCGATTGACACATGCACGTCACGTGACTCATTATACTCCGGGGGGGGGGGGGGGGGGGGGGGGGGGGGGGGGGGGGGGGGGGGGGGGGGGGGGGGGGGGGGGGGGGGGGGGGGGGGGGGGGGGGGGGGGGGGGGGGGGGGGGGGGGGGGGGGGGGGGGGGGGGGGGGGGGGGGGGGGGGGGGGGGGGGGGGGGGGGGGGGGGGGGGGGGGGGGGGGGGGGGGGGGGGGGGGGGGGGGGGGGGGGGGGGGGGGGGGGGGGGGGGGGGGGGGGGGGGGGGGGGGGGGGGGGGGGGGGGGGGGGGGGGGGGGGGGGGGGGGGGGGGGGGGGGGGGGGGGGGGGGGGGGGGGGGGGGGGGGGGGGGGGGGGGGGGGGGGGGGGGGGGGGGGGGGGGGGGGGGGGGGGGGGGGGGGGGGGGGGGGGGGGGGGGGGGGGGGGGGGGGGGGGGGGGGGGGGGGGGGGGGGGGGGGGGGGGGGGGGGGGGGGGGGGGGGGGGGGGGGGGGGGGGGGGGGGGGGGGGGGGGGGGGGGGGGGGGGGGGGGGGGGGGGGGGGGGGGGGGGGGGGGGGGGGGGGGGGGGGGGGGGGGGGGGGGGGGGGGGGGGGGGGGGGGGGGGGGGGGGGGGGGGGGGGGGGGGGGGGGGGGGGGGGGGGGGGGGGGGGGGGGGGGGGGGGGGGGGGGGGGGGGGGGGGGGGGGGGGGGGGGGGGGGGGGGGGGGGGGGGGGGGGGGGGGGGGGGGGGGGGGGGGGGGGGGGGGGGGGGGGGGGGGGGGGGGGGGGGGGGGGGGGGGGGGGGGGGGGGGGGGGGGGGGGGGGGGGGGGGGGGGGGGGGGGGGGGGGGGGGGGGGGGGGGGGGGGGGGGGGGGGGGGGGGGGGGGGGGGGGGGGGGGGGGGGGGGGGGGGGGGGGGGGGGGGGGGGGGGGGGGGGGGGGGGGGGGGGGGGGGGGGGGGGGGGGGGGGGGGGGGGGGGGGGGGGGGGGGGGGGGGGGGGGGGGGGGGGGGGGGGGGGGGGGGGGGGGGGGGGGGGGGGGGGGGGGGGGGGGGGGGGGGGGGGGGGGGGGGGGGGGGGGGGGGGGGGGGGGGGGGGGGGGGGGGGGGGGGGGGGGGGGGGGGGGGGGGGGGGGGGGGGGGGGGGGGGGGGGGGGGGGGGGGGGGGGGGGGGGGGGGGGGGGGGGGGGGGGGGGGGGGGGGGGGGGGGGGGGGGGGGGGGGGGGGGGGGGGGGGGGGGGGGGGGGGGGGGGGGGGGGGGGGGGGGGGGGGGGGGGGGGGGGGGGGGGGGGGGGGGGGGGGGGGGGGGGGGGGGGGGGGGGGGGGGGGGGGGGGGGGGGGGGGGGGGGGGGGGGGGGGGGGGGGGGGGGGGGGGGGGGGGGGGGGGGGGGGGGGGGGGGGGGGGGGGGGGGGGGGGGGGGGGGGGGGGGGGGGGGGGGGGGGGGGGGGGGGGGGGGGGGGGGGGGGGGGGGGGGGGGGGGGGGGGGGGGGGGGGGGGGGGGGGGGGGGGGGGGGGGGGGGGGGGGGGGGGGGGGGGGGGGGGGGGGGGGGGGGGTTCTCGATCACAAAACGACAAGACTTAATACATACTCATGCCGATAATGGAAAACCTACCTCTACCGTTTGACACATGCGCATCACGTGATTCATTAAGCTTCATCCGATCACAAAACGACAAGACTTAATATCAACTTCTACCGATTGACACACGCACAGCACGTGACTCATTAAACTTCCTTCCGATAGAAGACATAATCCGATGGAAGGCTTCATCTGATGGAAGACTTCATCCGATGGAAGACCCCATTCGATAGAAGACATCATCCGATAGAAGACTTCATCCGATGGAAGACATCATTTGATGGAAGACTTCATCCGATGGAAGACATCATCCAATAGACAGGAAAATAATCAAACTTTCACAAATTTCAACATGACTGAATAAACTAACACACAGTTGGACCATAATCTCATCTAGAATACGTGTAGCGAGAGACTCTTACAAAACAGATCATTCTATTATTTCACGATCATTCTCAAACTCAGAAGTTAGTCAATTAGGTTCCAGTATCCATTGTATTAAGAAAACACCCTACATAGACCTCAGTATTCATAACCTTACTAACATGATAAAGGTAGTAACCAGGAGTTTAAATCGCCTTCCCAGCCACCAATCTGTCACCCTGAGCACCTTTCAGCAACCAGCCTTAATCATCCTCATTAGACTTGAAATCCTCACCTGGTAGTTCTTCACCTACATCATAAGGTTTAAACTATAAGCCTAATGCTTAGTAAGGAATGCAATGCTAACATTTATGCATGAATGCACAAGTTAAAGAAACACATGTTCATGATCTTTTCATGTTCTTGTTCTTGTTCATCGTTCTCATCATATGGATTAAGGGAGGATTTGTGCCGAAAAGGGGGTTGACAGTGAGAGTGTACATAGTCCCTTGCGGGTCGTATTCATGGTCCTCCTTTTGGACAGTGACATACCCCAAACCGCCCCCAACCCTCTCTTAATCCTTGTTGCATAAGTTTCATATTCATATCTTGTTCATGGGAGAAATCATGCACTTAAAACATTTTCATATGCTTGGAAAAACATTCATGATGCATGAGCATGAGTAATCTTAGTTCATCAGACTACTGAACAAGCCATTCATTCATCAAAGGATCATAACATCAACTCGAGCACCATAACTAAAGAGACAATAGCACAGAAAATCTTTAAACCTCATAGACAACTTCTACCTAGTACCCTTGTAATGTAGGGCCTTAATGGCCGGGAATCTTACTCACTTACTTACTTGGTTTCCTTAGCAACTTGAGCACTTCTCTTCAAACTTCTTCACCTAGAAACATTTCACATTACAGTGTTAAATCAAAAACCTAATTAAAGTCATCCTAGTATCTAACATAAATATTTCTAATCTTCCTAGTCGAGCGCCTAGTGTGTACAGATTAAACTTCCAGAACCTAAATAACCGGGTTAAGTCTAACAACTAAACATGGTCTGTTATCTAATTGTCCAAAATCGAATCAGAAATGCCATTACTAAACACAGATCATGATTGTCACTACCATTACTCTGTTAGTGAAGAATTCGAAACCTCAAGTTCTAGCTGAAGACAGAGCTCTAAGTAACTACCCTGTAACTACATTGTCTAAATCTTACCTAGAGCATGGATTATTGAAGTGGAGGCTGAAGAACTGGTCACCGGCGAAGGAATAGCTGGCAGAGAGGGAGCTCTGGAAGGAAGGGAATCACCGAGAGAGGAAATGTCGCTACAGTGAGGTTTTAATGAGGTTTGAGAATTCCCATAACCTATTTGTACCAATAAAAATCCACCTTAATTACAAACTTGCTACCCAACCTAGTTTCACTCAACTTGTAATAAATAAGTCTTGGCATTAAATTTAAAATCATAAAGGTCAATAAAAATGGTGACAATTAAAATGGTTAAGAAAATCACCTGGCCGAAATTGTCGGGTGTTACATTATGAAGTTTAAACATCTTGGTATTTGTTCATCATTTTCTACTTTAGGCTGATCAAAACAACATAAGTGGCTGATGCGAAACAGGTGCAATGGGTGCTGTGTGGACGCCCTCAAGGAAGAACATACGATTGAGTTTTGTAATGCTCTCGGGACTAAGTGACTGACATAATTGGGAAGAGTTCCGGAGATGAACAACAGACGCAATCAAATCTAGAGCGAACTTTGTAATCGAGGAAATTGGGGGGGGGGGGGGGAGCGTATTCTCCCCAGCCGGCCCCCCGTTCGAGAACAGAGGGCTGTTCATCCATACCGGCACCCCATACTCAAAATTAGGGCTGAAAACGAGGGGTCTTCACCCCTCAACGGAGGGCCGATCTCCGATAATATATAAGAGATCAATCCCCCGTACTGTAAATAACTATAACTGGCTGTTGGGTATAAATTGTAATTTGAATATGCAGGAATTGTGGCTATGGAGGAGTAATAAAACAAACGAAACTCATACTATTTTTTTAACTTTATCTCACTAAATTATACATTATTCACTTTATAAATTAATTTAAAAAAAAATCAAACGATATTTAATTTACTTGAAATTTTTAACAGATGTTCACAACATTATGGGAAGATAATATGTTAATCTTCCCATGATGTTGTAAACATGCGCTAAAAATTTCAAGTAAATTAAATACCATTTGATATTTTTTTCTCTCCGTTCCGAGGCTGGGACCCCGGTTCATTTTTCACTTTATAAATTAATTTTAAAAAAACATCAAACGTTATTGAATTGAAAGTTTTACCACATATTCATCACATAATGGGAAGATAATTAAGAAATTTCGTGATTTTTTAACACTTGCACGATTTATTGGAATTAAAATAATTACAACAAATCGTACATGTGTTATAAAATCACGAAATTATAGATTATAATAAATTCAAAATTACACATTACAATAAATACATAAATTACACATTATAATAAATATATAATCATTCAATTCTTTCGTGGCTGTGTGTCAAAGATTTCTGCACATAATGAAAACTATATTAAAAATGAATGACAACATGTTTATGAGCGAAATGTGTTGAAATGTACCTGCGTCCCTTCAAATGTGTGGAAACCCATAAATGTGTATTGGGAAGCAGTGCCTGAAGTGGAACCTCTGTGAGAACAAATGTGACTATTATGCCCATTGTGAAGACCCCAATCCCATCAGGGCCACCACAGACTTGCCGTGACATAACTTTAACTTAAACCCTCATTCTTTCACCAAATTTTTTTTTTCATTTTCACCTAACACTTTAAAGAAGATGGACTTAGACAATTGATCCCCTTCTATCGACATTTAGGGTCTAACTTCAAATGTATTTAAAACGACTCGTCTAAGGTCGGAAAACATCATAGTACACTTGGGACCCATAAAGATGTGAAGGGCTAAGGTAAGGGACGTGCCCAGCCTTCGGCGCACGCGCCAATTGCGTGCCCTGCTCGCATCTGTAACAGACCGGTCGACACTTCTAAGAGTGGTCGACACTTAAATCATCTCGGATTCCAATCCTTCGCAACTTCGATCGACACCTGACAACGTCGGTCGACACTTCCCACAGTGTCTGTGTAATATCCGGCTTGTACGGATTTTTGAATATATTATGTTATATTATTATTTCATTATTTAATGGCATTTTTGGTAAATATGTCAAATCAGGTCCGTTTTATAAAAAGAAAGCGTCATTACGATTCTAACGAATAATAAGAATTTTAAGGAATTTATGGGAATTTTCGGAGATCAAACACTATATTCCGAGTAAATACACCTTTTGTAGTGTAAAAGACGTTCTCGTAAAAATAGGAAACGAGGTCCGAATCGCGAACGGACAGTTTTAATAAATCCCTGGCAATGAATAAAAGTTAGTGGCAAAATATGGAACTTTCGAGAATCCGAATAGTTGGACGATTAACGAACCGAAGGACGAAACAAAATAGAAATAAGAGCTAAGGGCAATTTGGTAATTTGCCAAATCAAATTATTAAATAACCTAAATTTTCTCTCTTTCCCTCACTTCTCTCTTTTCTTCTCTGCCGCCCACGAAACCAGAGAGCTTCTCCTCTCTCGGCCGCCGACGATTCCAACGGTTTCTCTTCCGTTTCTCTTCCGTTTCTCTTCCGTTTCTCCTCCGTTCTTCGTCATTCCTTCTCCTCTCGCTACCCTCGGTATGTACCTACAATCTTAGAGCCTTTATTTCAACGTTTACGCCGTTTTAGATAATTAGGGTTTCGATTATATCTTGTTAAAAATGCGAATTAGAGCTCGTAATTAATAGGTTAGCCGTGATTAGGTATATATTGAACGTATCGGACGTTATCGGACGAAGATAAATCGATTTGTGAAAAAGTTTAAAAATCCGAGAATTTTAGGGTTTTCGGAAAAAGTTCGATTGCTCGATGAATTAGCTTAAAAAATCGAATTAAAGCATTAGGAAATATCTTTAGTTAAGGTTTTGTTAATTTGGACGTTTAATAGCTTAATTCGGTTTTAACGGCAAATATCGTGTTTTACCTCAGACACGCGACTCCAGTGGACGAAGCTTGAGATCCAGCGCGCTCAAGGTAAGTTCTCGTGACTTGCTTGACCGAAAGGTCTACACCATACTCGTCGTTATGTCAAGGATCCTTGAGGGTTCCTTGTTTTACGTTGTTTAGGTTGGGTAGTTAGGTTAGTTGTTTATAGGTTATGTTGTATTGTCTTGTTGATATGTATGCTGTTTGTTTACTTTCCGCTGATTAACTGTTCATGCATCACGTATTTCAAATGTCATAGAAAATGGATTTCCGCACGTGTTTTAAGGAAAGAAATGAACCTCTGTAATTAATGTACGTAATCTGTATCTGTATCTGTATCTGGTTACGCGAGGTGGGGCTCAGGCATGGCTGTAGGGTTTGTGAGCATGTACCCCCCTCCTCTAAATCGAAAGTGGTAGTCCGACGCGGGATGTATCCTTTCCATTTAGAGGGCTGATATCTCGGTAACAATCTGTCTGTGACGTAATGAAAAGAATGAAAATGTATCTGAATATGAATCTGTAATCTGCACGTTTTATGAATGGCATACGCACGCATGCATCTGCATTTACGTAGCTTACTGAGATTTCAATATCTCATATGTGTCTGTATGGTGTAGGTGACGTTATAGGTTACGTTGACCCAGGTGAGGATGATATTCCTCCTCCTGACGTAGGAGCAGCTGATGGATGATGGCCGTGGGAGTGCGCTGAGCAGTCGAGGCGCTTTTGACCCGTGGGGGATCGTCTGTGTATGTATTCTGGGGGATATTTGGTTAATACGAATGTATAGAACATATTAGGTTGTTTGGATCTGGTTAGGGGTTAGATAACCTTTTGATACTTTAAATGTTTTGGGCAATTGTATGTAAAACGTCTTTGTTTAAACTGTTTGATAAACGTTATGAAATGTTTTGGTTTAAAAGTCTAAGTTAAATGAAAATGTTTTGAAATGTTGTTTGTAGGTTGTTACGGATAGCTCGGTTTTTAGAGCTATCCACGCAGTCGGATTTTGCAAAGTCTGACTCGAGTCGATTGAATTTAGAATACGTTTTAGTTTAATTGATTTGATTTAGGTGGTAAGTTCTGGTAAATTGTTGGCGTGAAGAAGTGTAAGTTTTTGTCACACCCCTAATACTGTACCCGTATTTCCCGTAATATATAATTTTTTTTTTTTTTTCCTAATAACTTTTATTAAACTCTAAGCGGAACCTAATCCGAAATCGAAACCAGAATCGAAATCGGAATTTAAATCTAACTTTTAAAACATTTAAAACAATTAAATAGAAACCTAAAACATTTAATAAAAGAGTTAAAATATTTAATTAAAACAATTAATAGTTGGGAGGACAAAACTGTCCAACCCAAACAAATCAGGGCAGCGACTGAGCGCTGCCCCTGATCGCTGCTCATAGGCAGCGATCGATCTCTGCCTTGCTGCAGAGACCGATCGCTGCACACTTGCAGCGATCCTTCTCTTCTTCTTTCTTCTAACTTCGTCTTTCCCCCTATTTTATTTCTCACAATTGCTCCTCCAACACTTCACTTCAAACACTTCAACAATTCAAAACTCAAACTTCACACTTAGCAGAAACCACATCAGTGAGCTCTCTGGAATCGATTCCAGAGAGCTAAACTTCAAATGCTATACACCAATTTCTCCTCAATAAGCACGATAACTTATAACATAAACTCGTATAACTTGCAGCGGACTTTGCGAAATCCAACTGCGTGGATAGCTCTAAAAATCGAGCTTATCCGTAACAAATCCTAAAGTCATTTAAAACGTTTCCACAACATTTAAATATAGTTTAAACCAAAACATTTCTATATACAATTTACCAAACAGATCCAGAATTTCAAAACAAATACCATTATCTAAACATCCTATCAATTTGTCCCAAAACGTTCCAAAATCTATACATACTCCCCACGGGTCGGTGAAGCCTCGACTGCGCCAGCACACCACCGCAGCCATCCTCGATCAACCGGACTCATGCCTCAGGAGAAGGAATCCCATCCTCACCTGGTTTCTCGAAATCTATGTCACCTACACCATACAACACACTATGAGATAAAATCTCAGTAAGACTCGTAAATGCAAGTACTATGCCATGCTATGCTATGCGGTGCTATGCCATGCTATGCTGTGCTATGCCATGCTATGCACTGTAGGTGTCACCGAGATCCTATCCCTCTAACCGGAGAGAGCTCATCCAGCGGGCGGACTACTCTTTCCAGCTAGAGGCGGGGTGCACGCTTACAAAACGTACAGCCGTGCCTGAGCCCCACCTCGCATGACCAATAATCTGTAAGCCCTTCGGCCGATAAACTGTAAGCCTTTCGGCCGACATACTATAAGTCTTTAGGCCGCTATACTGTAAGCCTTTCGGCCGAAATACTATAAGCCTTTAGACCGTTTTTATTCTTTGCATTATCTTTATACAATGTGCGGAAATTCATTTTCTATGCTTTTCTTTAAAACACGTGATGCATGAACAGTTCTATACCATAATATAAACAAACAATATCATGTACCATCAAGACGATAACAAACAACCTATAAAACAACTAATCCTGACTACCCAAACCAGAACAATTTAAACAAACGAAAGCATCTCCGAAATTCCTCGAGACGACTTGACGGTACGGTGTAGGCCAATCGGCCAGAGAAGAATCACGAGAACTTACCTGTTGTCCGTAGCTCTTGCTCCGTCCACGAGCGTTGTTCACCTACGCAATTTTCATCAATTTGTCGTTAATACGAGCTTGAACAATTAAATGTCCAAATTTCAAAATCCTTAACTAATAAATTTCCTAAAGTTCCGACTTAATAAATCGAAGCATTTAGAACGTTATTTAATGCTCGATAATTTGAAATTCCAATTACGAGTTATTTCCGAAAACTCGAAATTTCACAATTTCATACTTTTTCACAAATTGGTTTATCTTCGTCCAATAACGTCCAATACGTCAAATATACACTTAATCATGGCTAACCTATTAATTACGAGCCCTAATTCACGTTTTTATCGAAAACCTAACGAAAACCCTAAACGTAAAACTCTACGAAAACCGAAATCTAAAGTCCGGAAACTAGAGAATCATACCGAGGGTAGCGAGAGGAGGAGAAACCGTGAAGGAATCGAAGCGATCGGAGGTCCGACGGAGGTCGGATTATCATCGGCCGTGAGAAACCCTCGGTTTCTTTTCTTCTCTGGTCGCGGGAGAAAGAAAATAAAGAAGACAGAATGAAGTTCTGTCGAGGGGGGGGGAGGGTTTATTTAATTTAATTTAATTTTTACTTTGCAAATTACCATTTTGCCCTTCTATTACTTTTCTTTATGCGTTTCATTAATCGTCCACCAATTCGGATTCTCAAAAATTCCATATTTTGCCAATAAGTCCAACTTATTATTTGGGACTTAATAAAACTGTCCGTTCGCAATTTGGACCTCGTTTACTATTTTTATTAAAACGTCACTTACTTTACGATAAAGGTAATTACTCGGAATATAGCGTCACTATTCCGAAAATTCTCCAAAATTCCTTAAAATTCTAATTATTTGTTAGGATCGTGATGACGCTTTCTTTTCGTAAAACGGACCTGATTTGACATATTTACCAAAAAATGCCATTATATAATAAAATAATAATATAATATATTATATCCGTAGTCCGTACAAGCCGGATATTACATTCCACCCTCCTTATTCAGAATTTTGTCCTCAAAATTTGCTCTGGCTTATAGTCCTTGACATTAACGTCCCATGTCTTGCAGCCTTATACTTCGATTTATCATTCGTACTTGCGGTCGTAAATCGTGATTCTAAACTAAAACCCTTCACTATAGTCTCTAACATCAGCCTTAATCTGCATTCACTACTTTCGACTCGATCATATACTTTCTTTCTAAAGTGTTGAGCACAATTTAAAACGGAAATTCTCAAATCAGTCAACCTTGCGACCTATCTGCTACCTTAATATTTGTGCATGTCTCAACTTTCAACCTTTAATTAATAACTCACTCATTAAACTTCTCATTAATACTAGCTTCAAAGTTTTCTTTCATCATCGTCTTTCTTCCGCTGTCCCTTCAGGTCAATACTATACGCAAGCTTTCTAACGCCAGTCAGATTGAATGCCTACAATTTCATCCAATTTCTGGGCTGTAACTCATACCTCAACGCAATTCTCTCGATCTTACTCACAATCGGGATACACACCAACCGAATTTCTATATTAACTTTCTAATCGTAGTCCTCATTTTTAGTTCACGCATCAAATCTTACCAAATCTCTAGGTCTTAACTAGACGACCACTAACTGTGTACTTGACACCTAACGTTCCAAGCACACATTGGTTTACATTCAGTCACCCAAAACGTTAAACTCTCTCTAACTTATCAATTGGTCTCTACTAAAGATTGTCTCTTATCCTCAATCCTCGAAATAACTTCGACTTCCCGACGTCATTTGGGCTGACTACCGTTCAAGGACTCCTAACAACACCCAAGCTGCAATCCGAATTCTCCCTTATTTTAACTTCAAGTTTTCTTTAGTTTCTACTTTCTTAACCTCGTGTCTATCCAATACTTACCTAACTACCTCACGCTATCGAAGCCTTCTTAAATTACTTACTCTCACGCTAGATCTCAACTACACTACACCCTTATCCATCCATCGGGCATAACAATTTATACACATATATATATATACCTCGGAGTTGCAAACTAATTGCGTAAAAGTTCGTTGTCCTTAACCTTGGTCACTACCACACCCATCAGAGTCTACATTTCTCTAGTAATGCTTCCGTATATCTTCTTTGTCAATCAGTATCCAAATTGTACTCTTTCGTGGACACTTCGCAGGTCTTAATAACTGTTTTCCAGGTGAGCTTCTCAACTAGAATTTCCATCAACTTCGAGCACAGTCAAGTCCCTAAGTCTTGTCATGGATTTGCTCTAAACTATTCCTTCTAACCGTAGGTCATTTGTGTACTTATTGGTATCGACTTGTCAAGTACGAGTCGAATCATTGAAATGTTCTAACGTAACCTCGTCTCTAAGTCTACTAATAGTCTCTGTGAAGTCTCTCATTTTCCTTATTCGAAAATTTGTTAATTTCCCCCAAATCACGCAACATTAAACCCTAGATTAGACCTCTGATCTTAATCTAACAGTCTCCTTCACTTCTTCCCTAAATTCTCCCCAAATCTTCAAACTCTACCATATAATTCTCCAATAATTTGAAACATCTCTTCGTTAAAGCTAACCTTTCTAGTTCCTCGAATACTGACGTTCCTACATCCTGACTCTAGTTAAATCACCACTGACTCCCTCTACAGTCATTCTAGTTACTTTAAACCTGGAAATACGACATCTGATTCAAAGTACTAAACTTTTCTCTCAAGTAGGTATCACGTTTGTGTTCCTAAGTTCTTCGTAGTTCTTAGGCCTCCGCTTCATAACCTCCACTCAACACTTCCTAATGCACGAAGTGTCTACTATTTACTAATCACTCTCTACTTTACTACGTCTCCCTCTTATAGAAAGTTGGACAAAATCCCACTCACAAATTGAGTAGTCGATCATCGTCGGTTAGTCTTCTAAGACTATATACTTATTTTCTAAGGATTGACCAAACTCGGAACTCGAGCATTACCTTTTTGTATAACCATCATCTCTCTATTGCTTCGAGATTTATTAACCTCACAGTTCCAAGCAAATTCCTTTATTCTCTTCATCGATACTTGTCGATACGAACACTCCTTTGTATTCGCGTCTTCAACGTTGCGTTGTTCCACCACCCCTTTACAAAAGAAGTCAACGTATCGTATACCCCTTCAACAATCTACTTAAATTAAACTTTCGGGTACCACCCATGTCCAGGTGTTCCTTGCTTCCCGTGGATCCAAGTTACTAAATTTTTCCTGCGATATTTTCTTGTCTACTTGTGCGTACTGACGATACCTTGACAATCTAGAACATTCCCTAAACTACAAATTTCTCATTGATTGATCACATTCTAAAATCTAAGGGTCTATCAATTAGGGTTTAGTTCTCATTTATTTAAACCTTATTTGTCATAAATTGTACTCCTCCCTTGGAAATATGAACCTCGAGTGTTCAACTCTCTCGGTTACACCGAGTCATGGACTTTAACGCATAACTCTACCCCTCCTATATTCGAAGTTTATGTTTGTTTGTTGTTGTTTTTAAACTTAGGTCAACCTATCACACAGTTATATTCCCAGAATTTAAACTCTAATATTCTTTATTTTATTAACTACCGAAATAAAACTATACCTGAAACAGCTGAGGGTTGGCCATCATTCTCGCCCTTGTTCGGGGCAATTATCCTTGGTGCAACCTTTTTCTGATCCCTACCCAGTTTCGGGCACCTCCTGACGTAGTGGCCAATCACTCCACATTTATAGCACATTTCTGTGCCTAATCTGCATTTTCCATAATGCTCCTTCTGGCAATTAGGACATAGTGGTCCTCGATAAGTCCCTTGTGCGCGCTTCGATCGGCTTTGTTCTATTTCTTCCTTGTCCTTCCTCTTTGCACCATGGTCATCAGGAGCAACCATCCCTTGGGTCCTAGGCATTTCTCGATTTATCAATGCCTCTAGTTGACGAGATTGGCTATCTATAAGTCGGGCCTGTTGGTCAAGATGTTGGGACTGTTGTGCTATCAACTCTCTCAATTGGTCTATCGTATCGTCTCTGTCATCTCGTTCGTTTCGTGGACGCACCATAATTATGTAATTCCTATATAAAAGTTAAACAAATATTCTAAGAAACTAGAAATCAAATAAAGCTATAAACATACTTACAGTTGATGAAGAATGTCCGCGTAGTGGCTGTGCAGTCGAGCAGTCTACAGAACCGATTTTAAAACCCGGGGGCTTTGATACCATAACTGTCACACCCCTAATACTGTACCCGTATTTCCCGTAATATATAATTTTTTTTTTTTCCTAATAACTTTTATTAAACTCTAAGCGGAACCTAATCCGAAATCGAAACCAGAATCGAAATCGGAATTTAAATCTAACTTTTAAAACATTTAAAACAATTAAATAGAAACCTAAAACATTTAATAAAAGAGTTAAAATATTTAATTAAAACAATTAATAGTTGGGAGGACAAAACTGTCCAACCCAAACAAATCAGGGCAGCGACTGAGCGCTGCCCCTGATCGCTGCTCATAGGCAGCGATCGATCTCTGCCTTGCTGCAGAGACCGATCGCTGCACACTTGCAGCGATCCTTCTCTTCTTCTTTCTTCTAACTTCGTCTTTCCCCCTATTTTATTTCTCACAATTGCTCCTCCAACACTTCACTTCAAACACTTCAACAATTCAAAACTCAAACTTCACACTTAGCAGAAACCACATCAGTGAGCTCTCTGGAATCGATTCCAGAGAGCTAAACTTCAAATGCTATACACCAATTTCTCCTCAATAAGCACGATAACTTATAACATAAACTCGTATAACTTGCAGCGGACTTTGCGAAATCCAACTGCGTGGATAGCTCTAAAAATCGAGCTTATCCGTAACAAATCCTAAAGTCATTTAAAACGTTTCCACAACATTTAAATATAGTTTAAACCAAAACATTTCTATATACAATTTACCAAACAGATCCAGAATTTCAAAACAAATACCATTATCTAAACATCCTATCAATTTGTCCCAAAACGTTCCAAAATCTATACATACTCCCCACGGGTCGGTGAAGCCTCGACTGCGCCAGCACACCACCGCAGCCATCCTCGATCAACCGGACTCATGCCTCAGGAGAAGGAATCCCATCCTCACCTGGTTTCTCGAAATCTATGTCACCTACACCATACAACACACTATGAGATAAAATCTCAGTAAGACTCGTAAATGCAAGTACTATGCCATGCTATGCTATGCGGTGCTATGCCATGCTATGCTGTGCTATGCCATGCTATGCACTGTAGGTGTCACCGAGATCCTATCCCTCTAACCGGAGAGAGCTCATCCAGCGGGCGGACTACTCTTTCCAGCTAGAGGCGGGGGGTGCACGCTTACAAAACGTACAGCCGTGCCTGAGCCCCACCTCGCATGACCAATAATCTGTAAGCCCTTCGGCCGATAAACTGTAAGCCTTTCGGCCGACATACTATAAGTCTTTAGGCCGCTATACTGTAAGCCTTTCGGCCGAAATACTATAAGCCTTTAGACCGTTTTTATTCTTTGCATTATCTTTATACAATGTGCGGAAATTCATTTTCTATGCTTTTCTTTAAAACACGTGATGCATGAACAGTTCTATACCATAATATAAACAAACAATATCATGTACCATCAAGACGATAACAAACAACCTATAAAACAACTAATCCTGACTACCCAAACCAGAACAATTTAAACAAACGAAAGCATCTCCGAAATTCCTCGAGACGACTTGACGGTACGGTGTAGGCCAATCGGCCAGAGAAGAATCACGAGAACTTACCTGTTGTCCGTAGCTCTTGCTCCGTCCACGAGCGTTGTTCACCTACGCAATTTTCATCAATTTGTCGTTAATACGAGCTTGAACAATTAAATGTCCAAATTTCAAAATCCTTAACTAATAAATTTCCTAAAGTTCCGACTTAATAAATCGAAGCATTTAGAACGTTATTTAATGCTCGATAATTTGAAATTCCAATTACGAGTTATTTCCGAAAACTCGAAATTTCACAATTTCATACTTTTTCACAAATTGGTTTATCTTCGTCCAATAACGTCCAATACGTCAAATATACACTTAATCATGGCTAACCTATTAATTACGAGCCCTAATTCACGTTTTTATCGAAAACCTAACGAAAACCCTAAACGTAAAACTCTACGAAAACCGAAATCTAAAGTCCGGAAACTAGAGAATCATACCGAGGGTAGCGAGAGGAGGAGAAACCGTGAAGGAATCGAAGCGATCGGAGGTCCGACGGAGGTCGGATTATCATCGGCCGTGAGAAACCCTCGGTTTCTTTTCTTCTCTGGTCGCGGGAGAAAGAAAATAAAGAAGACAGAATGAAGTTCTGTCGAGGGGGGGGGGAGGGTTTATTTAATTTAATTTAATTTTTACTTTGCAAATTACCATTTTGCCCTTCTATTACTTTTCTTTATGCGTTTCATTAATCGTCCACCAATTCGGATTCTCAAAAATTCCATATTTTGCCAATAAGTCCAACTTATTATTTGGGACTTAATAAAACTGTCCGTTCGCAATTTGGACCTCGTTTACTATTTTTTATTAAAACGTCACTTACTTTACGATAAAGGTAATTACTCGGAATATAGCGTCACTATTCCGAAAATTCTCCAAAATTCCTTAAAATTCTAATTATTTGTTAGGATCGTGATGACGCTTTCTTTTCGTAAAACGGACCTGATTTGACATATTTACCAAAAAATGCCATTATATAATAAAATAATAATATAATATATTATATCCGTAGTCCGTACAAGCCGGATATTACATTCCACCCTCCTTATTCAGAATTTTGTCCTCAAAATTTGCTCTGGCTTATAGTCCTTGACATTAACGTCCCATGTCTTGCAGCCTTATACTTCGATTTATCATTCGTACTTGCGGTCGTAAATCGTGATTCTAAACTAAAACCCTTCACTATAGTCTCTAACATCAGCCTTAATCTGCATTCACTACTTTCGACTCGATCATATACTTTCTTTCTAAAGTGTTGAGCACAATTTAAAACGGAAATTCTCAAATCAGTCAACCTTGCGACCTATCTGCTACCTTAATATTTGTGCATGTCTCAACTTTCAACCTTTAATTAATAACTCACTCATTAAACTTCTCATTAATACTAGCTTCAAAGTTTTCTTTCATCATCGTCTTTCCTCCGCTGTCCCTTCAGGTCAATACTATACGCAAGCTTTCTAACGCCAGTCAGATTGAATGCCTACAATTTCATCCAATTTCTGGGCTGTAACTCATACCTCAACGCAATTCTCTCGATCTTACTCACAATCGGGATACACACCAACCGAATTTCTATATTAACTTTCTAATCGTAGTCCTCATTTTTTAGTTCACGCATCAAATCTTACCAAATCTCTAGGTCTTAACTAGACGACCACTAACTGTGTACTTGACACCTAACGTTCCAAGCACACATTGGTTTACATTCAGTCACCCAAAACGTTAAACTCTCTCTAACTTATCAATTGGTCTCTACTAAAGATTGTCTCTTATCCTCAATCCTCGAAATAACTTCGACTTCCCGACGTCATTTGGGCTGACTACCGTTCAAGGACTCCTAACAACACCCAAGCTGCAATCCGAATTCTCCCTTATTTTAACTTCAAGTTTTCTTTAGTTTCTACTTTCTTAACCTCGTGTCTATCCAATACTTACCTAACTACCTCACGCTATCGAAGCCTTCTTAAATTACTTACTCTCACGCTAGATCTCAACTACACTACACCCTTATCCATCCATCGGGCATAACAATTTATACACATATATATATACCTCGGAGTTGCAAACTAATTGCGTAAAAGTTCGTTGTCCTTAACCTTGGTCACTACCACACCCATCAGAGTCTACATTTCTCTAGTAATGCTTCCGTATATCTTCTTTGTCAATCAGTATCCAAATTGTACTCTTTCGTGGACACTTCGCAGGTCTTAATAACTGTTTTCCAGGTGAGCTTCTCAACTAGAATTTCCATCAACTTCGAGCACAGTCAAGTCCCTAAGTCTTGTCATGGATTTGCTCTAAACTATTCCTTCTAACCGTAGGTCATTTGTGTACTTATTGGTATCGACTTGTCAAGTACGAGTCGAATCATTGAAATGTTCTAACGTAACCTCGTCTCTAAGTCTACCTAATAGTCTCTGTGAAGTCTCTCATTTTCCTTATTCGAAAATTTGTTAATTTCCCCCAAATCACGCAACATTAAACCCTAGATTAGACCTCTGATCTTAATCTAACAGTCTCCTTCACTTCTTCCCTAAATTCTCCCCAAATCTTCAAACTCTACCATATAATTCTCCAATAATTTGAAACATCTCTTCGTTAAAGCTAACCTTTCTAGTTCCTCGAATACTGACGTTCCTACATCCTGACTCTAGTTAAATCACCACTGACTCCCTCTACAGTCATTCTAGTTACTTTAAACCTGGAAATACGACATCTGATTCAAAGTACTAAACTTTTCTCTCAAGTAGGTATCACGTTTGTGTTCCTAAGTTCTTCGTAGTTCTTAGGCCTCCGCTTCATAACCTCCACTCAACACTTCCTAATGCACGAAGTGTCTACTATTTACTAATCACTCTCTACTTTACTACGTCTCCCTCTTATAGAAAGTTGGACAAAATCCCACTCACAAATTGAGTAGTCGATCATCGTCGGTTAGTCTTCTAAGACTATATACTTATTTTCTAAGGATTGACCAAACTCGGAACTCGAGCATTACCTTTTTGTATAACCATCATCTCTCTATGCTTCGAGATTTATTAACCTCACAGTTCCAAGCAAATTCCTTTATTCTCTTCATCGATACTTGTCGATACGAACACTCCTTGTATTCGCGTCTTCAACGTTGCGTTGTTCCACCACCCCTTTACAAAAGAAGTCAACGTATCGTATACCCCTTCAACAATCTACTTAAATTAAACTTTCGGGTACCACCCATGTCCAGGTGTTCCTTGCTTCCCGTGGATCCAAGTTACTAAATTTTTCCTGCGATATTTTCTTGTCTACTTGTGCGTACTGACGATACCTTGACAATCTAGAACATTCCCTAAACTACAAATTTCTCATTGATTGATCACATTCTAAAATCTAAGGGTCTATCAATTAGGGTTTAGTTCTCATTTATTTAAACCTTATTTGTCATAAATTGTACTCCTCCCTTGGAAATATGAACCTCGAGTGTTCAACTCTCTCGGTTACACCGAGTCATGGACTTTAACGCATAACTCTACCCCTCCTATATTCGAAGTTTATGTTTGTTTGTTGTTGTTTTTAAACTTAGGTCAACCTATCACACAGTTATATTCCCAGAATTTAAACTCTAATATTCTTTATTTTTATTAACTACCGAAATAAAACTATACCTGAAACAGCTGAGGGTTGGCCATCATTCTCGCCCTTGTTCGGGGCAATTATCCTTGGTGCAACCTTTTTCAGATCCCTACCCAGTTTCGGGCACCTCCTGACGTAGTGGCCAATCACTCCACATTTATAGCACATTTCTGTGCCTAATCTGCATTTTCCATAATGCTCCTTCTGGCAATTAGGACATAGTGGTCCTCGATAAGTCCCTTGTGCGCGCTTCGATCGGCTTTGTTCTATTTCTTCCTTGTCCTTCCTCTTTGCACCATGGTCATCAGGAGCAACCATCCCTTGGGTCCTAGGCATTTCTCGATTTATCAATGCCTCTAGTTGACGAGATTGGCTATCTATAAGTCGGGCCTGTTGGTCAAGATGTTGGGACTGTTGTGCTATCAACTCTCTCAATTGGTCTATCGTATCGTCTCTGTCATCTCGTTCGTTTCGTGGACGCACCATAATTATGTAATTCCTATATAAAAGTTAAACAAATATTCTAAGAAACTAGAAATCAAATAAAGCTATAAACATACTTACAGTTGATGAAGAATGTCCGCGTAGTGGCTGTGCAGTCGAGCAGTCTACAGAACCGATTTTAAAACCCGGGGGCTTTGATACCATAACTGTCACACCCCTAATACTGTACCGTATTTCCCGTAATATATAATTTTTTTTTTTTCCTAATAACTTTTATTAAACTCTAAGCGGAACCTAATCCGAAATCGAAACCAGAATCGAAATCGGAATTTAAATCTAACTTTTAAAACATTTAAAACAATTAAATAGAAACCTAAAACATTTAATAAAAGAGTTAAAATATTTAATTAAAACAATTAATAGTTGGGAGGACAAAACTGTCCAACCCAAACAAATCAGGGCAGCGACTGAGCGCTGCCCCTGATCGCTGCTCATAGGCAGCGATCGATCTCTGCCTTGCTGCAGAGATCGATCGCTGCACACTTGCAGCGATCCTTCTCTTCTTCTTTCTTCTAACTTCGTCTTTCCCCCTATTTTATTTCTCACAATTGCTCCTCCAACACTTCACTTCAAACACTTCAACAATTCAAAACTCAAACTTCACACTTAGCAGAAACCACATCAGTGAGCTCTCTGGAATCGATTCCAGAGAGCTAAACTTCAAATGCTATACACCAATTTCTCCTCAATAAGCACGATAACTTATAACATAAACTCGTATAACTTGCAGCGGACTTTGCGAAATCCAACTGCGTGGATAGCTCTAAAAATCGAGCTTATCCGTAACAAATCCTAAAGTCATTTAAAACGTTTCCACAACATTTAAATATAGTTTAAACCAAAACATTTCTATATACAATTTACCAAACAGATCCAGAATTTCAAAACAAATACCATTATCTAACATCCTATCAATTTGTCCCAAAACGTTCCAAAATCTATACATACTCCCCACGGGTCGGTGAAGCCTCGACTGCGCCAGCACACCACCGCAGCCATCCTCGATCAACCGGACTCATGCCTCAGGAGAAGGAATCCCATCCTCACCTGGTTTCTCGAAATCTATGTCACCTACACCATACAACACACTATGAGATAAAATCTCAGTAAGACTCGTAAATGCAAGTACTATGCCATGCTATGCTATGCGGTGCTATGCCATGCTATGCTGTGCTATGCCATGCTATGCACTGTAGGTGTCACCGAGATCCTATCCCTCTAACCGGAGAGAGCTCATCCAGCGGGCGGACTACTCTTTCCAGCTAGAGGCGGGGGGTGCACGCTTACAAAACGTACAGCCGTGCCTGAGCCCCACCTCGCATGACCAATAATCTGTAAGCCCTTCGGCCGATAAACTGTAAGCCTTTCGGCCGACATACTATAAGTCTTTAGGCCGCTATACTGTAAGCCTTTCGGCCGAAATACTATAAGCCTTTAGACCGTTTTTATTCTTTGCATTATCTTTATACAATGTGCGGAAATTCATTTTCTATGCTTTTCTTTAAAACACGTGATGCATGAACAGTTCTATACCATAATATAAACAAACAATATCATGTACCATCAAGACGATAACAAACAACCTATAAAACAACTAATCCTGACTACCCAAACCAGAACAATTTAAACAAACGAAAGCATCTCCGAAATTCCTCGAGACGACTTGACGGTACGGTGTAGGCCAATCGGCCAGAGAAGAATCACGAGAACTTACCTGTTGTCCGTAGCTCTTGCTCCGTCCACGAGCGTTGTTCACCTACGCAATTTTCATCAATTTGTCGTTAATACGAGCTTGAACAATTAAATGTCCAAATTTCAAAATCCTTAACTAATAAATTTCCTAAAGTTCCGACTTAATAAATCGAAGCATTTAGAACGTTATTTAATGCTCGATAATTTGAAATTCCAATTACGAGTTATTTCCGAAAACTCGAAATTTCACAATTTCATACTTTTTCACAAATTGGTTTATCTTCGTCCAATAACGTCCAATACGTCAAATATACACTTAATCATGGCTAACCTATTAATTACGAGCCCTAATTCACGTTTTTATCGAAAACCTAACGAAAACCCTAACGTAAAACTCTACGAAAACCGAAATCTAAAGTCCGGAAACTAGAGAATCATACCGAGGGTAGCGAGAGGAGGAGAAACCGTGAAGGAATCGAAGCGATCGGAGGTCCGACGGAGGTCGGATTATCATCGGCCGTGAGAAACCCTCGGTTTCTTTTCTTCTCTGGTCGCGGGAGAAAGAAAATAAAGAAGACAGAATGAAGTTCTGTCGAGGGGGGGGGGAGGGTTTATTTAATTTAATTTAATTTTTACTTTGCAAATTACCATTTTGCCCTTCTATTACTTTTCTTTATGCGTTTCATTAATCGTCCACCAATTCGGATTCTCAAAAATTCCATATTTTGCCAATAAGTCCAACTTATTATTTGGGACTTAATAAAACTGTCCGTTCGCAATTTGGACCTCGTTTACTATTTTTTATTAAAACGTCACTTACTTTACGATAAAGGTAATTACTCGGAATATAGCGTCACTATTCCGAAAATTCTCCAAAATTCCTTAAAATTCTAATTATTTGTTAGGATCGTGATGACGCTTTCTTTTCGTAAAACGGACCTGATTTGACATATTTACCAAAAAATGCCATTATATAATAAAATAATAATATAATATATTATATCCGTAGTCCGTACAAGCCGGATATTACAGTTTTGCTCTCTGGAAATCGGATTCCAGAGAGCAAATCGTTGAAGTGCAAACATGTTGAAGTGCTGGAGTGTTTGAAGGAGAATCGCTGCATGGCATGCAGCGATCGATTTCTGCTTTTCAGCAGAAATCGATCGCTTGCATGCAAGCATGCATGCAGCGATCGATCTCTGTATTTTACCGAGATCGATCGCTGCCTCCTTTTGGCAGCCCAATTCCGATTCTGCCCCTCCTTTAGTTTTTATTAAATATTTAAATGTTTTGAAGTTTTATTAAATAGTTTTAGTTTATGTTTTAAATGATTTACCAAACGAATTTCGATTTCGATTCCGGTTTCGGTTTCGATTTCAATTTCTGTTAAACATTAGGTTTAAAGTTTATAAAATGTAAAGCAAAATGAAAAATTTATACGGGATAAATGGGTACAGTATTAGGGGTGTTACAGTCTGGTCAACCCTCATAGGCGAGGTTGACACTTTAATCCTCTCGGGTTGCAACTCTGAGTAACTTCGGTCGACACTTGGCAGCGTCGGTCGACACCCCACGTGACTTAACGACGCCAAAGGGTCGACACCCCTAGGCGGGGTCGACCCCTGAAATGTCTCGGGTTACAACTCTTCACAATTTCGGTCGACACCTGGCGGCATCGGTCGACACCCCACCTGGCTTGACAACATCAAGGGTCGACACCCCTAGGCGGGGTCGACCGCTGAAATGTCTCGTGTTGCTACTCTTCACAATATCGATCGACAACTGGCGGCGTCGGTCGACACCTCACTTGGCTCGACAACATCAAGGGTTGACTCCCTTAGGCGGGGTCGACCCCTGGACTGCTAAAGTCCTTAATCACCGACTTCATCATTCTTTTCTTTTGAGTCCTAAGAAAGTCGGACGACGTAATGCCGAAAATCCCGACAACCGAAACCACATTTCTACACCGTCTAAAATGTACACATTTGCTTACAATTTTACATACACCAATCATCGAGTTGACTCCGACATTTAATCCATTTCGTCAGTACTAGACACATACAACGAAAACTAAATCAAAATCATCATACGAGTAAACCCATTCATTAAACAATCCAAAACGAACATTATCTCCAAGCAATTCCACTATACAACCAAAATCATCATTCAACTAATCCTACGTCTATCATAATCACCAACATTTACCCCAAAATAGCTCGGAGCACACCCACGGGTCGGTAAGCCATGCCAAAACACTTCTCGTCGCCACGAGCACCACTCGTCGACCAACTATACTTTGTCATCTAGAGGAGGTTTCTAACCTTCGATCTCGTTACCTACATTATACGATATAAACATTAAGCCTAATGCTTAGCAAGGGAGTGCACTAAAACATAATATACATAAATGCATGATTTCTCAAAACATGTTCATTTTTCTTTTCACTTATTTACATTACATAACATAGAAAAGTAAGTTTAGGCATGAGTACTCACAAGCACCACCCCGTCTACCCCGTAGACAATGTACTTGCCTTGAGTTTCCATTTATCGGGTGTATTATCGTGCCATGAGTTGCTATATATGTGCCCTGTGCTCTATTCATCCTCAAACCTTACTTAACATTTACTTACTTTACTTCGTTTACTTGAAAACATGCATGCAAAAACATTTCATAAGTCCTTGAAGAGCAAACATGATGCATGAAGTGAGTGTACATAAGCAACAATCAAGGAAAATTCCTAAACGTGCATAAACATACTTAACTCATAAGGCGAATATAACAAACCACTAATAACTGGCGTCCTAGGCTACCCGACTCATTAGGACTCCAAAATCATGAAAACACCATAGAAACGCATAAAACCTAGAATCAGTACGAAGTAGGGCCTTAAGAGCCAGAAACCTAGCACACACTTACCTGACGTCCTTAGCAATGCCGAGCACCGTCCTTTAAGCTTGGGTTACCTAAGGCATATCACAATCCATCATTAGAATAGACCCTGAGTGACCGAATTCTAAAACTAATCGAGGCTTCTATCTAAAGTAAATTTCCTAAAACTCTAATTCACGTCATTCAGGCAATTTATCGAGCACATTGTGCTCACTAATTTTCCTAAGCTAACATTAATGGGGATTTAACTCCTCCAACCACCACAATTTATCCAATTAATCAATTTCTCATCCTAACTATCAACAACCACCTTAAATGCACCATTATCAACCACAAATACGGCTAACCATCGATTTACAACAAAAATCGATAATCTCTATAACCCTAACTCGATATAACCTATCCGAAATCCAACCCTAAATCAAAACTAAACATCTAGGATAGTAGAGTCTTACCTAGAGCGTCGATTGGGGAAGAAATCACCGGAGGAGGGAGTGCTGATCGTTGGTTGAAGAAATGCAAGGGAGAAGAGAATTTTTGCCAAGGAAGAAAAGGGGGGAAGGGGTTTCATGATCTAGAGAAAAATTGAAGTGGAGGGGGTATTTGTTAATTAAAAAATATTGACTTGCATATTTACAAGTTTGCCCCTCCTCTTAAACTCCCACGAATCCGTTATTTCGTCTATCGATTTGGTTTCTCCAAAATTTTCTTATTTATCTTAATATTCCAATTTATTCTTAGGGTTCCAACAAAACTTTCCGTTCTTAAAACGGGCCTAATTAAGTATTTTTATGAATAAAACACTAATAATTGGAAAAACCCGAAAACCCGAAACTCGGGTGTTACATCCTACCCTCCTTAATTGAAATTTTTTCCTCAAAATTGCGTACCTGAACAACTCTGGATATTTGTCCATCATGTTCTGTTGGCATTCCAACGTTGCATCCTCTACGTTATGGTTCCTCCAAAGCACCTTCACTAGAGGAATCGTTTTGTTGCGTAGGACTTTCACCGCAGACTCCAGAATCTGCACCTACTTCTCCTCATACGTCAAGGTCGGCTGTACTTCAAGATCAATCGGTTCTACCACGTGTGTTGGATCCCGTACACACTTTCTCAATATTGACACGTGGAAAACATTATGTACCCCCTCCATAGATGACGGTAATTGAAGCTTGTATGCCGTAGCTCCAATCCTCTCTGTGATTGGAAATGGTCCGATGAACCGTGGATTCAGCTTTCCTCTCTTGCCAAATCGAACAACGTCCTTTAATGGCAAAATCTTCAAAAACACCTCATCTCTTACCACAAACTCCAAATCTCTCCTTCTGCGATCTGCATAGCTCTTTTGTCGGCTCTGTGTAGTTTCCATTCTTTGCCTGATCACTGCAACTTTCTCAGTTAGCTGTTATAAAATTTCTGGACCAATCAATTTAGCCTCGCCCACTTCATCCCAATACAGCGGCGACCTGTACTTTCTGCCATACAGTGCTTCGTACGGAGCCATACCAATCGTTGGCTGGTAGTTGTTATTATATGCAAATTCGACCAACGGTAAATAACGGTTCCATGACGCTTGGAACTCTAGCTTGCATGCTCTCAACATATCCTCTAGTATCTAAATCGTCCTTTCAGATTGTCTGTCGGCCTGCAGATGAAATGAAGTGCTAAATGTCAACTTCGTACCCATAGTGCCTTGCAAACTTCTCCAAAATCTCGAAGTAAACCTGGGATCCCGGTCCGAAACAATTGATACTAGAATCCCATGTAACTTGATAATCTCCTGGACGTACAAATGCGTGAATTGATCCATTGTGTAGGTCATCTTTACCAATAAGAAATGGGCTGTCTTTGTCAATCTATCAACTACGACCCATATGCTGTCATGTCCCTTGGTTGTCCTCGGTAGACCCACCATGAAGTCTATTGTGATATGATTCCACTTCCACTCGAAAATTGGTAGTGGTTGTGACATTCCACCTGGCTTCTGGTGCTCTGCCTTTACCTGCTGGCATACTAGGCAGGATAGTACATAATTGGCCACTTCACGCTTAATGTTTGGCCACCAATAATGCATTTTCAGATCTCGGTACATCTTGGTGTTACCTGGATGCACTGAGAACGATGATGAATGTGCTTCATCCAAAATCAACTTCCTTAACTCTTCATCTTTCGGAACATACCATCGGTCCCTAAATATCAAAATGCCAACCTCCGAGTAACTATATTCGGAAGATGCATCAGTCAACTTGGCCAAAATACCCTTTTTTTCATTCGAGGCTTTTTGCTGAGCTCCCTTAATTCTTTTTAAAAGGGTTGGCCGTATCGTTAGGTTTGAAATCATTGCTGCAAGGTCAGTAACCACTTCCAACTCAAACTTCTGGATCTTCTTTCTCAATGAAGCTGACATGCAGAAAACAGTGGACTGCTCAGTTTTGGGCATCCTACTCAAAGCGTCTGCCACTGTGTTTGCCTTTCCCGGATGGTATTTGATTTCAAAATCATAGTCTTTTACGAACTCCAACCACCTCCTTTGCCTTATGTTTAAGTCTTTCTACATAAAAAAGTACTTTAAGTTTTTGTGGTCCAAAAATACCTCGCACTTCTGTCCATAGAGGTAGTGTCTCCATAACTTCAATGCAAAAACCACTGCAGCCAATTCTAAGTCATGCGTTGGATAATTCTGTTCATAACTTTCAATTTGCATAAAAAAAAAAAAAAAAAAAAAAAAAAAAAAAAAAAAAAAAAAAAAAAAGGCTCTACTGATTAAGCATTCCGATACATCACTAAACCCAAAAACCCAATCTCTCACCCGCAGCTTATCGAAGCTACATAAATCAATCTCGAACCTAGCACTAGAACGACAAGTAGTTGATTCAAAACTCACCTTGGTTGGGGAAAACCGGGAGGGAAATCGGCCGAGGTAGTCTGCTTGAGCTGAGAGGTAGAGTAAATAACACAGTGGCGGCCACCCCCACTAAACCTCACTAAACCTTTCATTCAAATACCTTATCCACCATATAAATCACAATACTCTTGCCCCTGCCTAGCATTTCCACCTAATCAAAATTTCACCTAATTTTAACCATAAAAATATATACCACCGTTATAATTATTTGTGATTTATTGAAATCCGGGTGATACCACCACCACTGCCTCGCATCCTAGTTCCAAGTGGAAGACAACACCACGTGAACCTTATCCCTCATCCACCTTTGCATACTTGAACATGTCCTCCAGCTTCCGAACCAATCCT